>OX439483.1:374580601-375116759 GCA_949320155.1 Melangyna quadrimaculata
CCGTTGAGCTCGAAAAATACGTTGGCATGTCAGTAGCGGATCTAGGATTTAAATGAGGAGGGGGCTTATGGCTCCAGTTAGGGAAATTTATTATTAAATTATAATTTTTATTTTTGTTTGCTAAAATTAATTTTTTTTATCATGATAGTTGATAATATCATTATTTTGACCAAGTTTTTTGAAATATCATACATCCAAAATTATTGACAGCCAATTTAAAGTGTCTAAGCATGACTCTTGTTCGACTTTATTTAATTTGAATCTAGTTGCCTTATTTTTCTTAATTTACTTGCTTCACTTTTAATAAATTAAAATTACTTTACGGTTACTGTAGCGCTTACCTATACCTTTTTTTTTGTTGAGAAAATGAGCCTTGGCGTGTTTAAGAGTTAAGCCTTGTTTCTTTTGTGAGATTATCTGGTGGACTTGACAGTTTTGGAGATAAGTCCCGAAATTTTGCACTGCTAAAACTAAGTTCTTACGCTGAATTGTTATAGCATTTAGGTAACTTGTTAATTATTAAGCCCCATCCCAATTTTTTCCAACTTATTCCTAGCTTAATTCCCTATCTCTGACCATATTTCCTTTCTTCTCTTACTATGGGTTATAAAACTAAGGAGCTTTTGTAGGAGAAAACACTTGACATTGATACGAGGTAACTTAGTTGTGTATTTTTGGGCCAACTGAGTAAGTTAAAAGTTAAGAGCTGACTTGTGCAATTATGACCCACTGAAGGTGTTTCCAAATCATATATTTTACTTGTTCGAGCTTTTAATGAAAAATGTAATGTTACGAGTACCTTTTCTTCCTACCGTCATTTCCCTCTGTCACATTTTAACTCTAGAACACCCAGTACAGCTTTATTTCTATTCACTATAGCTCCCGCACAGTGTACGACATTTCGTTAACAGAAAAGTATAGCAACCGCCCACATGACATTAATACTCCCAGTGCCAATTTTGTTAGCATATTGGTATTGGTTGGTAGTAGTTTTGTAACTGCAACAGTCTTGCTGCTCCATTGACGCGTATTGAAACGTAAAATGTTGCACTTTAGGTAGTTTGCAATGCATTTTTATGAGTCCGTAGCATAAGGAGTGACACTGTTTGTTATTATTTTTTTAATTGAATTAATATACTAACACACATTGACTTTGGTTGACAAGTTGATGAAGGCTATGACACGACGAGACGCGACAAGGACTTTGACGATGATAGACATACAGGATATGAAATCTTATCGATTTAATATATCCTAGTACTCGTCTTTAGTTGAAGTTCAACCTTGACAAACCCCATCTCCTTCTTTATAATGGATTTGGTGACAAGGGAAAAGTAGAGCGAAACTTGATGCTTTTAAAGCTAAAGTGCTAAGTATATCTTTCGATTTTAAATTGAATTGAAGTGGTTATCTGTAAATGGAAATGTTTTTTTTTGTTTTTTTTTTTTCTAGAAAACCATTTGAAACCTAGAAAGGATAATAAACAGAAAATCTAAGAAATGATAAGTAATTCTAAACCATGGAATTCAGCCGCTCAAGTGGATGAAGACGTCTAATTATGTAGATTTTAAATAATTTTGTTTGCATAAATGTATTATCTAAATAATACCTATCACTTGGTGTAATTGTTAGTGCGAATCACAAGTCACAAATACCAGTCTTTTCCACTTTAAATGTTTTTGTTTGTTAAAAGATACTGCTCCTTACGAGGGAATGACAAATCATCCAAAAAATCTCTCGTCATAAAAAATGCCTCCTACGTCAGCCGTTCGGATTTGACAGAAAATGTCTGCCTTAAAATTCAAATTAAGTGTTTTCCACAGTAGCAACTGATACTGATAGTATTCTTAACGCTAAGACAGTTAGTAGATGCGTAATCTAACGAACAAAATGTTCTGACGTATGCATCATTTGAACATTGAATCTGTTTTGACACACTCGTACGGCTTCTGAAGAATAATACGTGCTCGCTGCAATCTATAACCGCTTTAATAAAAACAAGACGTCAGAACTTATAAAACTATATTTATACCTTGTATATCTTTTTATGAAAACGGTTACAATGTACATGTTTTGTTCTTCAGAATCCGTACGAGTGCGTCAGAACGCCAGAATTTCTCATCTACTGTAACCATAACTATATCTGTATGCTAGGTTTCCACTTGACATTGATGGACTCAGATTGACAAACTTTGACAAGACAGGGTGGCTGATACTAACAAAGAAAGCAAAGAAATTAAAAGTAGAGAGTAAATCTCACCCTTACATGGTTTGGCAAACTGCGTCATTAGATTTCAATGACAAGTGGAAATCTAGTATTGCATGACAGGTATATATTTTCGGGTATGTCTCGAAGCTGCCAAAAATTGAAGCCTTATCTATAGATAGGTTTTTCAAATGTGAGTATAAGTTACATAATGATCGAATAAAAAAACGCATTTTATACATTAGGTACCTGAATTATTTTCCTTAAACAATGTCTTTTGCATAAAAAACGTTAAAAAAACCTTTAACTACAGGTCTCTGCACCAAAGGAATTTGATCAAAATTATTGATTAAAAGCTAAAATTGATTTAATTTTGTTTTGTTGTTGATTCCTTGCTATTTAAATAGCTACTTCTAATTAAAACGTCATTTATATGCTTATGATTCAATTTTATGCATTGCTAAACGAAAGAATTTCCAGGGACGTCTGCGATGTTGCCAGGGAAACTTTCACCTAGATCCTAGAGTATAATCAAAGGGCACGGTAGTGCCCTTCCAAGTTCCGGCACTACACCCTTTTTACAGGATCAAACTCAGGCGATTTTGGACCCCCTTCTAACTTCAGTACCAATTAAGTTAGAAACTTCAAACTTTAGCAGTTGCTAAACTCACCAGGCTTAGACAACTCACCAAATTTCAATTCCTTAGCATCAGTGGTTCCCGAGATAAAAGACAGCAAAAATCGCAAAAACCGTAACTGACTGACTGACTCAGTCACTCACTGACAGATCATCAAAAATCAAAATTATGGAGCACTTCCCGACATGGTAGAAGCTTGCAATTTCGCACAACGGTAGTTCTTGTTGTGTATACAAAGGAAAAAAATTAAGATTTTCCATTCAGGCTATAAATTACTTGGAGCACTTCCGATTGTCGTTGATTGATGAAATTTAGTACAGCGGTCGGGCTTAAAGTGCAGGCAAAGGAAAAATTTTAAGATTTTCCATTCAGGCTATAAATTACTTGGAGCACTTCCGATTGTCGTTGATTGATGAAATTTAGTACAGCGGTAGGGCTTAAAGTGCAGGCAAAGGATAAAGGGTATCCGCCCATTTTCATAGAATTGATATAAATTATTTGGAGCACTTCTGGCTGTCGTGAAATGATGACATTTGGTACAGCGGTAGGGCTTAAAGTGCAGGCAAAGGAAAAATTTTAAAATTTTAGATTTTATATTCAGGGGGCGTGTTATACGCCCATTTGAATAAGAATTGAAGTCAATTATGAGGAGCACTTCTGGGCTAGAAGTGCAAGCAAATGCAAAATTTTAAAATTTGAGATTTTAAAATTAGAGGGTGTGACATCCGCACATTTTCTCAGAATTGTTATTAATTATGTGGATCACTTCGGACTGTTGCAGAATAATAAAATTTGGTAGACTGGTAAATCATGTGGTCAAAACAAAGGAGATATTAGAAAATTTTAAATTATCCATTCAGGGCCTTTCCTCCTGCCCATATTCTCAAAATTGATATCAATTTTTTTTGTCGTAAAGTGATGAAATTTGGTAGAGCGATAGGACTTGTCAAGCAAGCATACGGGAAATTAAAACTTTTAGATTTTACATTCAGTGGGTGTGGCAACCACCTATTTTCACAGAATTAATATTAATTGTGCAGGATTATGAAATTTGGTAAAGTGATTAGTTTTCAGGTGTATAAAAAGAAAAAGTTGAAAGCATGAAATTTTTCATGCAGGGCCGTTTCGCCCAACCACTTTTCCTGATAAACAGAATCTTTGCAAAAAGTAGTGAAATCACACCAAAAACATAAATGTTAAAAAAAGAAGCCAAGTTCTTCTATATACAAAAACTTTTGCGAAACAAGTCAGCCGTAAAAAGTAGTGAGATCTAAAAGAACGCCAAGTTCTAAGTTTATTAATGTTAAATATCAAATATTTTAGGTAGAGTAATATGGAAGAACCTCAAAAGTATCAGAGAAATCGGTGTACTGACACCGGTGTGGCATTCCTCCACAAATGCCATGTACGCAAGCATCCCCATACACTTCACTTTTGATTTTACTCGCACCGTGTCTGACACCGGAAATCGGTGCGTGCACCAGTCCACGCACACAGCACACATTTCCGTACACTGACACCGGTGCAGACACAAGTGTACTGTCCGTTGGCCCTATGGGCCGGTAATTTTTTGCCACCCTGGCAATTTTTTTGCCAACCCGGCATTTTTGTACCACCCTGGCAATTTTTGTGCCACCCAGGCAATTTTTTGCCACCCCGGTAATTTTTTTGCTACTCTGGCATTTTTTCGCCGTCCGCCAATTTTCGTTGCCACCTTGGCATTTTGTTTGCCACCCTGACAATTTTTTTGCTACCCTGGCATTTGTTTTTCGTCCCGCCAATTTTTTTGCTACTCCACCAATTTTCAAAAAAAAAAAAACTATCTGATTTTTGCATGTCAAATTACATTACCAAGATTACTTCTTCTATCAGCTTCCTTTTCTCAACATCCTCCGCTCTAAAGCCTAAACATCAGCTGTAACGGACTCCTCTTTCTGGTTCTGGATACTGTTGAATTGATGGCTCGTTGGATCTGCCCTACGTATTGGTACCATTTCCTTGGGTCCTTGGGATAGTACCTCAATAACAATTTTGTTGATCCTTTTAACCTACCCGTTGTCCCTTGGTACTCCGGTAGTTGTTAGTATGTTTATATGATGAATCCCTCTCTTGTCACGCAATACTCCTTAGAAGCGTTTGCCGTAAACGCGCTGCATTTATCAGAAATCATACAGGTTGGGTTTCCGAATGTTTCTCTTTGTTGGCCTAAAAGTTTTATTGTTTCTTCGCATTCGTGGTCTTCACTTCGTAAACGGGTCAACCACTACGAATAAGAAGTTATAAAATTTGTTTGTTGATGGTAGCGGTCCTACGTGGTCGATATGTAAAATGTGGAGCGATCGCTCACTTTTCTCAGTTGGGTGTAAAACCACTTGGGCCTTACCACTTTTCTATGCTTAACGTGCAAATGCGACTTCAGAGCAACTTATAGGTGAACACCTTCTTCAAACTTCTAAAGTAATCCGCTTCTCACCATTGTATTTAAAATCTATAGTAATATCATGAAGAAAAAAACTGGCGCTAGTCGAAGTGAGGACAGTAAGAACTGAAATTTGGATAAAATTTGGGAGACTTTTAGCCTTGTATCATGGTGAATGTCGAATGGACTGACATCTTCATTCAGTGGGCAAAAGAATTTCATTAAATTCCACAACCCTATCTCACGGAGACATTTGAATTTTGTGGAGAATTATTTGCAAGAATAGGAAAGGAGTAGCCTAAGGGATAAGGGATTTTTTTGTTGGTTTACATTTTTTTGTCGGTTACTTTTCTATGCAAAGGTGGAGAGAATTAAAAAGTGTGAAATAAAATTTTGGGAATTCTACTTGGTTTGTTGGGTTTTGTGCGGTTAAAGATGAAGGGGTGGTTTTTTTTGTACAGCTTGTGTGCAAGAAGACAACGGTGACGGCGGCGCGGCGCGCGGAGCGTGAAAGTCAAGGCATAATAGGTAGGTAGATTGTTTTTTTTTGCTTTCTAGATATTTAGGTCTGTTGGTAAGAATATGAGTGATGCAATAATTTGTGAGTTTGATGGCGATGATGTTTTTTGATGAGAATGGCTCGTGGTAGGGTAGTTAGCTATGTATGACGCTTTTTTATTTTAACCTAGAAAAGTAGGTATGGTTTTATATAATTTGTATTAATATCTAGGTAGGAACCTGTAGGTAGGTATGTACCTAGACCTACCCCAAATTTTATGTGAATGTTTATGAATAATTTTCGCTGATTTTTGTCTTTAAGGTATTAGTTTAGAAATTTGAAATTATTAGGAATGATGGCTACCATTATTTAGGATTTTCAGTGAGAAATTTGAACTTATACTTACCACTATGTGACCATGTTGTTGAGTCTTAAGGGCATCTAGGTATTACCTAAATCATTACTCTTGATAATTAAAAATTGGTGAAATTTCTTTGAAATTCTCTGTTTGGTTCATGGTCGACAATCGCCTACCAACTTTCTAATTGGAGTTTTAAAAAATCCTAACTTCATTTCTGCTGGAAAGAATTTTCAAATTAAGATATCTATTAAAATAAGCCTTTAAATGTGCCTAAATTTTTGTTTAACATTTATTGAGAAAAAAAAAATTAACTTTTGTACAAAAAAAAATTTACTTTTTTACAAAAAAAATTAACTTTTTCACAAAAAAAAATTAACTTTTTTACAAAAAAATCAACCTTTTATAAAAAAAACTTTTTTACAAAAAAAAATATTAACGTTATTAAAATAATTAAATTTAGTGCAAGGAAAAAAGTAACTTTATACAAAAAAAAAAAAAAACTAACTTTAATAAGCCTAAATTGAGTTACATTTTAAGGGTTGCCACATCTTTAAAATAACTTTTTTTTTAAGTGAAGCGTGAGGTAGTCAACTAATTTATATACACATGTAGGTATTTACGCTCAGCCCTGACTCACTGACTTGGCGACCTGCGACCTACTAGTAGGTATGTAAATAATTTTCAATTTGTTTATCTTACGGGAACAAAGTGGGGGTGTTTGAATAAAAAAATCAAAATTTGATTTTTATCGCTTTAAAAAAATTAAAAAAAAAAAACTAGTGAAATGAAAGCTTATAAAATACAAAAAGTATATGCAGGGTTTTTGTTTTTGAATCAGCTTTTTTATGGTGTAATGAATTTTTGAGTAGAAGTCCCCATCGATCCTAGCGCCGTCTATTAAAAAGAGGGGGTGAAAGGTCACGAAGCATGGTATTTCGCTGATTTTGATCAAACAAAAATCGTCGACTAATGAAACATGACGTAAATATTTCAATTTATCATTGAAATATAGGATCAAAAGCGTGCTTACAAATATCTGTGTGAAAGGTGTTTTTATAGTAGGGGGGGGGGGGGGGGTTGTAGATTGTAGAAATTAATATGTAAAAAAAAAATAGACTGGGTTCGGAATCTTTTCTGGTTCTTGAAATATGAGACAAAAATTATTTTCCAACTGTTTATCTTGGTTAAAAAAAACAGTTGATTGATTTTTTTTTTAATTTTTACGTTATTATGTGTATTGTTTTGTTATGTTTTATGTGTGTTATGTATCATGTGTAAGCCTTTTCAGCACGTTATAATCTGTAAAATAAAATTCATCCGAAGCGATATAAATATATTAGTCCAGGCAAATTAGATTTTGGCATGGATGTAACATATAGTATCTTAGATTTTTGTGGTATTCGATCAGAAATTATATAAACAAAGAGAATATGAGTTTGCTCCCGCTCAAAAAGGTGTGCTTTTGCAGGAAAAATCAAAACGTGCAAGAAAGTGCATTATTTACTCCCTTTTTTTTGTTATTTTCCTATATAACTTTGGAAATATGCATCGTAGGCAAAAATATACATAATAACGTGAAAAAGAATTGATAAAAATTAAAAAAAAAATCAATCAACTATTTTTTTTAACCAAGAAAAACAGTTGAAAAATAATTTCGTCTCAAACATTTCCAGAACAAATAATGATTCCGAACCCAGTTTATATTTTGTCTACACATAATAACGTAGTCAACATATGGTATTTTTTTTTTCTTTAGAAAAAAAAAAAAACAACGGTAGCGACTTTTTTTTCGCAAAAATATATATCTATACCATCTACGCGTTGTGTAATTTAGAGATTTTTAAATCCACCCTTTGAAAAGATTAAAATCAAAATGCCAAAAACGACTTTTCAAAAATGTATTAATTTGAAAAATTCTTGAACTCAAAATCGTTTAAGCACCAAAATTTGTCATCTGAAATATATTATTTGTAACCATATATTTTTCTTTAAAGTACAATCCCTCCAATTTATGGTATTTTTCTGCCAATAGTCTATTTTGAAATAATTTCTTGCACGTTTAAATTAAATAAGTACCTAAGGAGTTCAGAAAAAAAGCAATGTTCGTGAGATTCTTAGAATTTTATAAGTTATTCCCAAAAAAAACTAGAAACTGTTCTATTATAAATACCTACAGTACATAGCGATTTTTTAAAACAAATGTGTAGGTATTTGGTTTTAAAGGGCACCAATGGGAAGTTACTAGTGGTTTTATTATTTTGTTTGGTCTTCCTACCAAAGTATTTCAACTAATAGGTACCTAGTTAAAATAAGCTTACCTAATAAATTTTTTTTTTTTAAATAATTGTTTTCAATAATTAATTTTCCAATTAAAAATAGGCGCCTACCTTCATATTTGTTTACAAAAAAAGTTTTTTTTCCGACATACCTACCTACCTATCTACCCACCTATCTACCTACCTACCTACCTACCTAATTTTTCTAAGTTTAATTTTGTTTAAATACCTACCTTACCTACAACTATTTATAAAAATGTAAGTAGACAGGTATGTAGATTGTACATAAGTGGTTGTAGATCATTCAAACATTCATAATTAAAAGGTACCTATAAGACGGAGCAAAAGCTTGCAGCCTAACTGCGAGTGTGTTATCATACGAAAAACACTATGATATTGCATAGAATACCTATGCAATATCGCAACGTTGCAAGACCATTCCCTCGTAGAAGGGATAATCATCAAAAGCAAAACCAAATAATTCAAAAAGAATAAAATACCTTCGTATACCTCATACTATGTATATACTCCTGTATCCATAAGCCCATTAGCGCATTTTTTTATTTTCTCGTTTCATCCCCCTTGTTATCGTCGTTGCCAGGCGCAAACATTTGAGTCTCTTAGTAAGGGGAGTAAGAGAGGCAGATGTTTTCGCTGTACGAATTCCATTTATACAACCCTCTCTGTCTTACTAAATATCTTTATTATTTTTCCTTACTCTACACTAAGGCTCCAATGGCGATTTCAGCGCTAATTTCTGCCAAATTGTGAGGAGAGTAAGTACTACAAAATTGAGCTCCATGATAGTACTATAGATTATAAATACAATGTTCTCACTTTGTAATCCTTAAATGCACACACAGCTGTAATTAATCAAGGATTAATATTGGCAACATCAAAGGGCACGGTAGTGCCCAGCCAAGTTCTGGCACTACACCCTTTTTACAGGATCAAACTCAGACCATTTTCGACCCCCATCTAACTTCAGTACCAATAAAGTCAGAAACTTCAAACTCCAAGCATTTGCTGTGTTGTTAGGCAATGTTTAGGCAACTCACCAAATTTCAATTCTTAAGCATTAATGATTCCCGAGATATAAGACTGCAAAAATTGAAAAAACCGTAACTGACAGATCATCAAAATTATGGGGCACTTCCTGATGTCGTAGAATCTTGTAATTTCGCACAGCGGTAGGCCTTGTAGTATATACAAAGACTTTCAATTCAAGGGCGTGGTACCCGCCCATTGTCATAGAATTGATATAAATTATTTGGAGCATTTTTGATTATCGTAGAGTTATGAAATTTATTACAACGGTAGGGCTTAAAATGCAGGCAAAAGAAAAATTTTAAAATTTTAAATTTCTCATTCAGTAGGCGTGGCATTCGCCCATTTTCTCGGAATTGATACCAACTGTGTAGATATAACTTCTGATTGTCGTAGAATGATGAAATTTGGTAAAGCGATAGGACTTGACATGCAAGCAAAGGGAAAATTAAAAATTTGACATTTTACATTC
The DNA here is from genome assembly GCA_949320155.1 of Melangyna quadrimaculata. Taxonomy (NCBI): domain Eukaryota; kingdom Metazoa; phylum Arthropoda; class Insecta; order Diptera; family Syrphidae; genus Melangyna; species Melangyna quadrimaculata. The sequence goes on from OX439483.1 coordinate 374,590,520, forward strand.
AATAGGCGTGGCAACAACCCGGTTCCACAGAATTAATATTAAATATACCTATTGAGAGCACTTCCGATTGGTGCAGGATTATGAAATTTGATAAAGCGGTTATTTTTCAGGTGTATACAAAGAAAAAGTTGAAATCATGAAATTTTTCATTCAGGGGCGTTTTATCCACCCATTTTTTATCAATTATTATCATTCCAAAGGAGCACGTCTAACTGATGAAAATTGGTAGCGGCGTATGATTTGTCGTAGCTACATACAAAAGGCATAAATTAAAATCTTACTTTTTCTTATGTTGCTCATTGGGCGTTGATTCCACCCCACTTTTCCTGATAAAAAGAATCTTTGCAAAAAGTAGTGAAATCACAGCAAAAAACAAAAATGTTAAAAAAGTAGCCAAGTTCTTCTATATACAACAACCTTTCCGTAACAAGTCAGCCGTAAAAAGTAGTGAGATCTAATAGTACAACAAGTTCTTAGTTTATTAATGTTAAATAACAAATATTTTAAGTAGAAAAATATAGAAGAACCTCAAAATTATCAGATAAATCTGTTATTGAGATGAGACCATCTTCTATTCTCATTGTAAATGGATATCTGCTTAGCTCATCTACATGTCTCGTTTGAGGTGCCCGTTCTTTGTATGAGTATGACCTTCATGGAGTACTCTTTTAGCACGATTGAAAATATAGTTATCGTATAACTCAAAATGAACCGAGAGAAAGAAAAATAAGACAACCGCTCGCTTTAGTATTCTGTTTTATTTTAAAATAAACTAACTACAATATGATAACTTCTTATACCTAGCTTATACACATATATGTACAATCTCTTTACCTATCTTATCTCTAGTTTTCCTAAACAAGGATGTTAAGTGGATAGCAACGATGCGTCACATCCCTTGATCATAAAACATAATTCTCACAGATGTATGTCATAAAACACATCTGCAAGATCACTTACTGTTACTACGAAAAAGGTCGGCGCAACACAGCGTCGCCGTCCACATTTATCTTAGAATATTATTTGTTCTCTTTATTAAAAACATGTATTTCATATCCTTACGATCATAAAAGTACCTAATTTATATATAGGTATATGAATATGTACCTATGTATATCTATGTAAAAATATATATAAATTTTATTTAAGTTAATTCGATTTACTAAAAAAATTGAATTTGTGTTCTCGTTAGAGAACACCACCGAGTAAAACAATGTTTTTAATTTTAAACGAATAATTCTTTATTGAGTATAGTTAGAAGCCTCAGATCCCTTACCACTGGTGGGGGGAAATCTTCAGCTATTCGTCGTAAGAACTAACTAAGAACTGCCAGAATTGAGCTCAAGTAATCCCTTTTATATTAATTAATTGCTAACGCAGCATTTTGTCTGCGGATGAGAAACGATTCATAATATGATAAAATATCTTTGGTATCCATTGGATACTTCCACACAAGTTGCTTAAGGCAAAAAGTGCTGATATGCAATTTTATGTTTATAAGATCGGATACGATCATGAAGGGCATTCAATTATGAATCATTTGATATGCTTTGTTAAATGTTTACATTATTGGAACTTGTGGTTCCAATGTTTGTGGGGATGTACAAGTGGGCTCTGATAAAACATATATATGTAAAACTAAACAACGATCAACGACCTTTAACTCGCGGACAAAAGTCTCACTTCTTCATTGTGGCCTCGAATGCTTTGCAGTCCGTTATTAGCGTGAACTCCATTCCTAGTACACTCTCAGCTTAGCAAGGCACTTCATTATCGACAGTTCCTCGATTACCTACCTAGCTTATAAATTCCCTCTCGGATTTACTGGTCTTAAAACTCAGAAAGAAAGTTGGGTGGAAATACCCGCCACCATGTTTCTGCAGAAAAACCTCTCCCTAATCCTTCTATACTGGCTTCCTTAAAGATTTCGCTGTCTTGGAGTAATTTAGCACGAACTTCCTGAGAAACCCAGACAGTCCCTAAAATATTTGTATCTGCTTCACGTTCCTCCGTACCGGATACTTCTGATCTGCTTTCATTTTCTCCTCTATATGTTTATGCTTCCGTTACCTATAACATGTCCTAAAAACTCGACTGATCGTGATAGGAAATTATACCCGTTTTATTTCTATCCTATACATTTTTCCTTCCGAAACTTCTGCTGAACGCACCAACAAATTAACAGCTCGTGAAAAAACATCAAAAACATACCTCATTTTGACATTATTTATTAACACCAAAGTTTCATATGGATTAAGTACGTTACTAAAGAGATAAAATAAATATTTGGTGATTTTAAATAAAGTTAATTGTTAGGAGTTCGAACAATGCTTAATCGTTTAAAAATATCAAAATTATTTTTTTTTAAATTGACGAATCTTACAAACACAAGGTCATCTTTGATCATATTGGAACAAAAATGATTTTCTTGTGGGTAAGCGGCTTAGGCGATACCCACTCAAATAAGTTATTTCTTTTATAACAAGTTTAGTGAAATGAAATTTAACTAAACATTTCTTCGTCTTTTAATTGAGCTACACTACCACAAATTAGAATGTTGCCAAAGTTGGTATGGTATACTTTTTAAGTAGTGTAGGCGAATACGTCAAACCAAAACTTTTACTAAAATGTTCCTTAATATCCTAAAAGCTTCCCACACGTTTTGCCTAGAAAACTTTAAAATTAGTTTTGTAGGTACTTTGCCTTGACTCACTTGTTGCAAAAGTATACGAAAAAAAAAATTATACGGAACATGAGTAAAAACGATTTTATACGAAAGTTTTCTTATTTTTTTCTGTCTATTTCAAAAATGAAAATACAAAAAAAAATATATGCCCTTAAACTCAAAGCTATTGCTTGTTATGAGAAAACAGACTGAATGGCTTCCTGAACAGAGTAGGAACACGCCTTCATCTTTTTGGGCTGATTGTAAGGCAGCGTTTTAGGTTTACACAGTCAGGTAAAAGTTTTCTTTACTCCCTGTGCCGGGTTCTACGTTCGTTTTTTTGTTCATTTACCCCAGGTTCAGCTGCTTTTGGCTCCTGTATCCCAAGCGAGTGCTGCAGGAAGGTATAAAGTTTCGTTACTTTGAAAGAAAAGTTTGAAATTTGAAAAGTGTACACGACCTAGAATAGAAGCTTACACGCTATAAATGAGGAAGAGGATTCCTTGCACACAGTCCTCGTCGTCGTCGTAGTCCCTTGACTTAGGTACTTACTTTGAATTCTGTTCACACAGTCCCTTTTGATGTTGAGCGAGGTGTTGGCTGATAGTTTAGATAAATACATTTCCAAGGAAAAAGTATCTATCTATAAGGCAAGAGTGATTATATTTATTGCCATTCAAATTATTTTGCCTTCAAGTTAAGGATACAAAGCGCAAAGCGGTAGTAATAAATTTGTTACAAGAGAGCATTGAAACCTGAATGCATGTACCTACGTTATAAATATATGGTTTTAAAAATTATAGTGGGTTGGTACCTATAAAGAATGTTCAACTCCCAATCGAGAAACTGATTGGAAAGGTACTTAGGTTGTGCATTCTAACTCCAGACAAATAATATGAAAATTTATCAATCATGAAAGCGCATGAAACGTTGAGATAAAAAAGGGTTGTAGGAATGCAAAAGAATTTAATTTAGAATTAGACAGAATTTATTGAAATTAGTACGAGAATACCTTAGGAAATACTACGGGAATGCTTCTTTGCAGGGTGATTCGCATAAGATGAAACAAAATAACAAAACGTGTCGTGTAAGTTCGATCTAGAAATGAAATATAATGCACGTCTTGATGGCACGAACTTGCTCCTCCAGTTAAAAACTCGAAAGTAGCTAGACTTTAATGGTGTATATTAAAATTTTCCACATTCCACAAAACTTTAAAAAAACTAGGGCACTACTACGTAACCTTATTCTACTTTCGAATCCACTCAAAAGCTGTTTTCAATGCTCATTTAAAGTGGTAGCATGGAAGAAGGCAAATGTTAGTACTTCCGACTCTTTGCCACATAATCTCCAATAAGCGCTGTTTTATTTATTTTTAAGAGTACATGATATAGAATTAGCCAATTGAGATTTTACGAATTCGGTAGAATGGAGTTACATAGTTGGGCCCCTGATACTTGATTAATTTTATTTTTTCGTATAAAAATTGTTTACCTATACAAATTTTAAATGCAATATTTTTTGACTAGTTTAAAAGTTCCAGAATCAACCAAGCAATTGACGAGATATTCGGGAATATGCCAAAAAAACACTGATTCATCGAGAACGTCGGAAGGGAGTGTTGCAGGAATTTTTGGGCCAAGAACCAAACTTTCTCTACCGATGGGACGGTCTTATAGCATTTTCTTAGCTGAAGTACAAGCAATTAGAATATGTGCAGGTCAAAATCTTGAAAGAAATTACCATCATAACCAAAACAGATAGCTAATATGCATTCGAATCTCCGAGCACCTACTCCATCATTTCTAAACTGGTATGGGAAGGTGTATGCAGGATAAATAAACTTGGCAAAATAATACTGTCCCTGGCCATGTACCTAGGTGTCGAGGACGCACAGACACAGACGAAGAAATACTTCTTCTTCATCATAATATGATTATAACCACGAAATTTACTTTAAAACGAAACCAATACTTGTCCTTATAACCTGAAGCAAGTAAGAAGATCAGAAAAAAAGGAAGGTATTTAACGCAATTCACTTGTATTCGCATGAAAGTTGTCTTGCGGGCTTTTGACCCCCTGTTAAATTTAATTTTTAAGTAAATAAATTTGTTTATTGATTTATTTTAACATACATCCGCTTATGTGAAACGTGTTTCAGTTATCGGTAGTTCGGTTAGCTGAACACGCCGCTAAACTGAAATATATATTTGTTTGCAAATACCTATGGTGTTTCAGTTAAGCGGAGTCGACTGTAGATAATTGAATAATTCTTCAGTGGTGTGGGTGCGGAATTTTGGCGTGAATTTCGACGCAGATTTGTCGGTCATCCAAAACCAAAGCAACAGAAAAAACACTTCAACGCAAGATAAGTTGTTCACCTAGAAAAATAGGGACACCACACGAGATACACCCTAAGGTCTGGCTGGCCCTGAAGAAGACGTTCCGCTGAGAAGATCGTATCGCAGCTGTGGCTGAAAATGTAGCAGAGAACCCCCGAGTATCGACCAGACGACCGACGCACGTGCCACGAAATTGAGTACCTACCTACCGATCGGCAGTCTTTAGAAATAATTTTGACGAGACTTTAAGATGAAAATGGATTCGATAAAAATCTTCTGCTCGATTTCATAAAATTGCTACGAAATGCCATTTCCAACATACAATATAGCTATAGATTTAATTCATTAAATCAAATGACCATTTGAACATAAACATACAAATATTCTGTGTTGATTTCTACCAAGAATATTTTTTATTAAATAAATACCAAGGTACCTACATATCTACAATTCCAATGAAATCAGAATTAACACTACACAAACAAAACACTACCTCTGCCTGCACCAGCACAGCACACATCTAATTAACATTTACGTATCGAAAATTTTCCGCGAAATCTACTTAGTGCATACAAAATGAATAATTCATAAAAATTTAATATTAAAACAGCAAACTACGGTGAGTCTGATGCTTTTCAGGACCTGATGCATATACACAAGTAAATATTTGTATAAACATGCATCTAGAAAGGTACATAAATATGTACATACATAGGTACGCATGTGGTAAATTTATTCTTAAATAAAATGTACACTTCTACCTGTATCTTTTCGAATTTATAATGTTTGGTATATTTTCTGAAAAGAAACAAAAAAAAAATAATGAAAATTGCCAAAAGTGGGAAAATATGAAGGCATTGATCTATTAACGTAGGTACCTTTATGACATGCAATCCACTTGATGGTTGATAAGAAAGAAGTGGTGGCGTTTGTTCGTTAAATAAAACGTTTCTTTTAAGTGGAAAATTGTAATAAAACAGCTCAAAGCGAAAGAAACATTATGGTTATCATTAAATGATAAATAATGGGGAAGGATTTATTGAATCAAAAGTTCATTTGATCGCGGTCTTAGTTACCAAAAGCTATGCGGGTATAATCGCCAAATCGTATGGTCAAATTCGAGGACATGACTTACCTTCATATTTTTAATTTAGTTTCAAAATATAAGTTACAGGGTTTGGTTTTTAAAATTAAAAAATCAAAACAGAAAATTTGGTAAAAAGTAGGAAGCTTATTGGCTTGTTTGTATAGAGAGAAACTTAAGACAAAAATAATTTTAAAGGCATTACATTGAAGGTTCTAGACAGGGTCTAGGCGGTCATTTCACCGGGCCAAAGGGCGATTTGAATTATATACTACTCAATTCACTCGTCAATTCGCACCTGTTGAAACCACATGCACCGCTGGTGAGAGAGGGAGTGGTAAAGGGTGAAATTCCCTGGGCCCAGGATTTTCAACGAGCCAGGAAATTTGAGGGAATAAGTTGAATGGTTTTTCTGGTTTTTTTTTTTTGTTCAAAATTTGAGAATGATTAGATTATTATGGAGCCTATCTGTTCCGTATTTAACATTAGCAAACACATTCTCGTATATACAAGATGGTCAGGTGGTATTCACGCAGTGAAACCAAATCGTTTCAGAAAACTAAGAAACTGCTGAAGCTCGAAGAGATACGAGTGAATTGTGTTTTAAGAAATATGAAAAAATTTTAATGTGTCCTGTCCTGATGTCTGCGATTTTATGCAAGGTAATGAGCGCTATGAAGAATCTTTTTTCAAGTCAGATACCTACATAAATATTTGAAACCTCGACAGCTTGATCTTCGATTTGCAGCTGAATCGTTACCGGATCGTATTTTTTTTGGAATACGAAGCAGATGTGGCTGTAACAAGAGATATTTTAGAATTGTTTTCAAGGACACGAAAAAGCATATAAAATGTGTTAGGCGTTCAAAAACCTAGTTCGCACTCTGAAACTCTTCAATAAAAATCGCTATAAAAAACTCCGAAATAAAACCACATCCAAAACTTTCTATCTATAAATTTCCAGTGAGTTATTTATTTGCCCTTCATATAACTTTCAGGATATGACATTTGGTAAGTATGAATATGAATGGTATAATATTTGGTAGCAAATTGTGGCAGTGCAGCTGCCGTATTCAGAGTGGGTGGCATCGGTATGACGTAGGTGGTGCAGCAGCATTCAACATTCTCCCCCGCCAGTGAACGAAGTTAACGAAAGTGTGTGTCATCTGTCTTCTGTCTGCCCAAATGGTTCCTCAAATTATTGGTAAATTCATCTTTATGTGTTAAGTGGCTCACATGTAAAGAGAGATGTTGTTAATAAAATATAAAAACAAAATTTTAAAAATAAATTAAAATTAAATTAAAATTAATTAATTCGCACTTCCAATGGAAGGTTTGCTGGAATGTATGTAGTTGGCACTTCTGTTCCTCTGTAGTTTGACATTTGTCACATGTAATATTGTAATTTTTGATCGTGTTGTTTATCTTATTCGATTAATTTCTTGTTTTTATTAATTGTTATTAGGTATTAGTTTTATAAATTCATGTTGTAGGTATATAATATATATTTTGTTGTTTATTATGTGCATCGATATGTATTTAAAATTTGGTATTTGATTGGTGTTGTGTAGGTTAATAAGTCCGAGATGTACACGTAAATATAATGTACATAAAGGGTGTTTATGTTTAGTAGTTAGTTGTGTTGTCAAATATTTTGATTTTTGTTTAATTTTAATTAATTATGATTATTTAGTGTGTGATGTTTTAATTTGTAGGTACCGTTGTATGAACCAACTAGAATTTTAGATAGTAACATCTGATTTAGTTTGCTTTTCATAAAAGTGAACTTGAAAATAAGTTTTTTTTTTATATGACGTCATTATCACCATTTTTTTTTTGTTTATGTTTTACATTCTTGTTCCATTTCTGTTTCAATGGCTATATCATAATAAATTTTCTATCAATGCAGATAAATTAGCCCTTTGAATTATTTATAATTCTAAGCACTAAGCAGAATAAAACCGCGAGTGGATTGTTTGTGGGATTTTTATATAAAATTTATATAAAGGGCTTTTTTATCGATGAGTGCATGATTTGTTGCACGGATGCCAACTAAGGTGAATTTATGTGTCTTGTTCTGGCGTTCTGGGTGTCATATTAGTTATATGATTTTCATTTGTTTATTTTATTTTTCGTTATTCCTCTTGATTTAAAGCTACATGCATAGGTTTATTTATTTATTTTAATTCAATTTTAGAGGTTTTTTAAATTATTTGTGTTTGAAGTAATGATAAGCTTTAATTGTTGAATGAATATTGTGTTGATATCCTTTTAGACTGTTTGATTGATGTTCGAATGATTTATGCGTGAATTGTGGAAATATATTTGAACTGTTTGAATTAAATGAGTTTGATTAAGTGGACTGTATATTTTTATTTTGAATGATATTGTGGTGTTTAATGAATGACTGACTGATTGATGAATGAGTGAATAATTGAGTTTCGATTGTTGACTGTGTACTTGTATTAATGTGTAGTTTGTGAGTGAGTGAATGTTTAATTAAATGATTTAATTTATATGAATGTAGGCACGATTGAGTGTTTTTGAAATAAGCGAATGATTGAATAATTGAATTGGGTACCGAGTGAGCATTCTTGGATTTGAATGATTGCGTATTTAAAATGAATAATTTTTAAATTTAAAATGAATAATTTAATTATTTGAGAGTGTGAGTATTTGTTTTTCAGTTTTACATGAGTGAGTAAGATTTGTAATGTGTATTACAAGTATTAAATTAATGTTTCAATTGAGGGAGTGGGTGAGTGAGTAAGTTATTAAAACTTAAACGAGTGCGCATTGTTATGAGTGCTACAAATGCGATATTCGTTTTATTTATATATAAGTGAGTGAGTAAATGCATAAAAATGAGTACCATTATGCAATTATTATATATTTTTAAAGTTTGAATGAGTGAGTTTGGTTTAAGTTTAATCTTTGTTGAACTGAGTTAATTATGTTTAAATTTATTGACACAGCTTTTGAATTACTTGTTCTATAGGGCGAATGATGAGTGAGTGTAAAAAGTAATTGTTTAACCGTTTTATTTTCATTTACAAATTTACTTTTACGGTTTTTATTGAAGTCCTATTAATGACTGAATGAATATTGAGTGAATGTAAAATAAATATTTGTTTGGATGTTTTTATTAATGTTTATAATTTTGTAGAATATTTAAACTGAGTATGTTAGAGTTCATTTTTCGGAATCAAATTGAATATGCGTGTTCTAGATTTTGGTTTCAGTACATAGTACCTACTATATTTGTTATTAAATTTATTTTCAAATTATTTGTGTTGGGTGACTTTTATTATTTCTGAATTGATACATTTACTTTGTACAAAGTTGTTGTAAATGTTGATTAAGGAGCGCGGTGATGTTATTTTTAAGTGTTGATGAAGTAATCTCAAAAACTATTAGAAGTTGAGTTCCTCTTGTGTTAACACTTCAACATTTTCTAAATTGTTTATGAATGTTTGAATGTTCAACAACCACTTGAGTGGGCTACCACCATTGTATTTGGCTGGAATTATTGCAATTTCATGGCTGCCACACCAATCATCAGATTCCTTATTTAGTGGTGCTTTGTCTTGATGTTCAATTTTAATTTATAAATTATTATTGCCGTCAATTGGAATCGAACCTAGACCAGCTACCTCTGAAGCCTATGCACTACGCATTACGCCACCGAGGTCACCTAATCATGCACATCCAATGTAGGGTTTATTTCTTTATAAATCGCATATTGACACAACTAGCATTTTTACTAGCCGCAGACAAGTTTTAAAGTTTTAATTTAAAGCTTAAAACGCTTGATGATTCAGACTTTTTAGTGTAGCTGTCCTTTGTAAACTGTATCGGTTTTAGAAATGCCTTTTGTATGTTATTTGCTTTTAAGGGTGACGTAACAAATTTCTTTTTAAGTAATCGTGTTGTCGATGTGTATAATAAAGATGTTTACGAGTTGGTTCCTGAGGTTTTAAGAATATCCGAAGTTTCAATGGTAAGTGATGAAATATTTAAATGAAAATTCAAAAACTTATAAAAACTTTCATATATTTTCTCATAAGATCTTTCGAATGGATTTACGCAGGAACCAAGATCAGATTTGAGTGGTGTTTGAATAATGCCGTTCTGGATGCCATCTAACTTCTTGGATGTGATTTGGTTGAGCTTCTGGACAAAGAAAACTTCTTTCATAAAATTGAATTGAAAACATGTCGATTCTCTAATTTTGTATTGTAGTCTGTGTGTGGAATAGTGTTGAGTAGTGAAGTGTTGAGTAATATTTTAGTGGGTAAAAGTTGTCTTCCTCCTTGTTTTGATAAGAAAAGTTGTTGAAAAGTAGATGTAATTATGTTTGTGTGACTGGGTAAATGATGTTTTTGAGACTGAAGTTGAATAGTTGTGTTTGAGTGAGCAAATAAAAGGTTTTGAATGCGATAATGGACTGTGTATGATCGGGTATGTAATTTTTGAATTGTATTTGACTGTGTATGAGTAGATGAGTGGATATGAGTGTTTGAATGCGACGTAGCTTGAGTTGGAATGAGTGAGATTGAGTAATTTGTGTCAGGTGAATGTTGTTCGCAGGCGGATTGTTGTGTATTTGTGTTGAGTTGTAGTTGTTTTGAATAAGAATGGGATTGTGAGTGTGACTCTTTCAATTTTATTGTTATTGCCGATAAAATGCTGCTTTTTGTTGTGTGATTGTAGAATACATATTTGTCTAAACTCGTTAGGAATCGGATTTAGAGTTGAAGATGTCTTTAGCGGTACTTAAGATTTTATTTGGGTGGGTGTTGAGAACTTCCTTAGCTCGTTTAAAAGCTCTGATTTGTAACGCTCCTAAATCACTTCGGTTTGATGGATTTCATTCTTCAAATTATTGAGATTTATCGTAAAAATATCTTCATCGCGTAGGATCAGGTCAAACCTCCTCTCAATCGTGGACAAATCGCTTTCCAACAATTCGAGAAGCGTCATGAGATAATTTTTTGTTCGCCGACCAGGATCAACCGTCTTCTCAAAGTTCGCAAACTTCCTTGTAATTTCCTTACAATAGTGTTTAATAACTCTTATTGAGCCGACCTTAGACTCAGCCATTTTTAAAACAATATTTACAATATTTTTTTTGTAAAATTTAAATGCAAGTAAATTGTAATCACTTTTTTTTCAGTATAGCAGTTTGCAGCATCCTCCCGGGACTCCTTTGAGAAAAGTGTTCTCTGGATATCTCAAACTTTCGTGGAGAAAATTTGTGTTGTTTTAAACTTAATTTAATGTATTTTATATAAATTATTACAATAATTGTTTTGTAAAAGTTCAATGTACAATTTGATAAAATACAAATAAAACTAATCGCGACGAATTGTCGTATCACTTTGTCTTTTTTTTATTGTTTTTTTTTTTTTTAACTGGGTTTACAACCACAACAATCGCTTTCCGATTCACTTTTCAATGGCTATCCGAGAAGGACCAAAATGTTATGCGAAATAAAAACACATTCAAAACCTTCAAATAATTATAAAGGAGTATGGGCAAAGTGGTCTACCCACTCAACAGTAATGTGTTGTATGTCGTTGAAAAGGTAATTTTACTGACTTCATTTCATTGTATGATCATTAAGCTCTTAACTATGGGGTTCGTGAGATATTCGGAATCAAAGCACCGAAAAAGACAATAATGCATTTCTTCATTGGTAGTGTGTCCTCATACCTACATTAATCTGTGATACATCGTTGAAAAGATAATTTTGTGTACTCGATTTTTGTATATAGCCGTGAAGACGTAGATCATAGGGTGCAAGAGATATGTGGGCATACAAATCGGCAAATATAACAACAATGCAATTCTTCATTTGGTACTGGTCTACCGGCTCAACAGTAATGAGTCATACGTCGTTGTAAAGGTTATGGCATTTGCTTCATTTCATTATATGGCAGTTAAGCTCTAAGCCATGGAGTTCGTAAGATATTCGGCTCTTAAGCACACAAAACAGCAATAATGCAATTCTGCATTGGTAACTTATCAACCAAGTCAACAACTATGAGTCATGTGTCGTTGAAAAGGCTGTTGCGTGTACTTTTTTTTATTATATGACCGTTAAAGTGTAAATAATGGGATTCGATAGATATGTGACAAAAAGGCTGAAAAGTGCAGTAATGCAATTCCGCACTGGTAGCTGGTCTTTCAACTCAACAGAAATCTCTCTTATATCTTTGAAAACGCTATTGCATGTACTTCATTTTGCAATATGCCGTTAAGCTGTAGACCGTGGGGCTGATAGGTCGTATCAGCCTATACGATCTAGCTTTTGTCGAACCTAATGCCTCAACATATTTTCTTATCGAAAAAGTGGGCGTTGTGGTAGGCGTATCCATAAGAAAATTCGAAAATTTAATAATATTGGTTCCAAAAGTAGTTTTGACAAAAATTTCAAGTTCCTAGCTCTATTCGTTGATTTAATTCCAATTTTTAGTCCATTCTGCCCCATTGTGCGTCAGTGCGATATCATAAAAATTAATAGACGATATGAAGCCAAACTCCCAACATTTTTTTTATTGCTCAGAAAGCTAGGAAAGTTCATATTCAATAAGAAGACAATTCGTCTGATACAAAGCGACTCTAATGCCAATACCAACATGCGGCAACAGCGCACTAGTGGGGTGGTTTAATCTCTGATCTACTTGTAAGCAGAATTATTTTCTATATATTCTTGATTTGAACTAGATTATACTGGCTTGGGTTGACATGTGGTCAATGCCATTGAGAGGAATCACGGGCCCAGGACGGATGAATTCCGGAACGCTACTGTTACAGCCGAATGCCTATTGCTAAGGAACCTAACTTGAATTAATCTATGTCTAATCCACGTCTGTGAAGTTGGCAGGGCAACTTTCACCTAGAGTAAGGGGACCAATGCAGTAATTTGCAGTTTTTTTTGGATTTATTTTGCATTTCTATTCCCGATTTTGCAGTTCACCAAATACTGGGTGTAATCGAGTGACCTGCTAACTTCACAGCGAAGTTAGCAGGTCACAAAGTGTATATCGAGAACCAAGCATGCTTGAAACTTGAAGTTAGGCTCCGAATTTACAGTTTATTTAGCATTTCAAGCAATTATAGTTAAAAATTTTGAAGTCCTCAATTTGAAAAAAAAAGGTTCCAAATTTGCAGTTTATTTTGCATTTCAAGAAATCTTAGGTCCAAATTTTGAAGTCCTTATTTTTAAAAAATTTAAATAAAATTGACTTCAATATGAAATTAGCAAGTCAAATTCTGTATCTCGAGAACGAAGCATGCTAGAGTCTTAAAGTAAAGCTCTAAATTTGCAGTTAGTTTTGCATTTCAAGAAATTATATTTCCAAATTTTCAAGTCGTTTATTTGAAAAAAATGTAATACTGCCCTGCCAAGTTCACTGTGAAGTTAGCAGGTCAGTATGAATTTTTTTTTCAAATTGAGGACTTCAAAATTTGGAATTATAATTTCTTGAAATGCAAAATAAACTGCAAATTTAAAAGCTTTACTTCAAGTCTCTAGCATGTTCGGTTCTCGAGATACACTCTGACCTGCTAACTTCACTGTGAACTTAGCAGGGCAGCATGCTTAGTTCCCGAGATACCCTCTGACCTGCTAACTTCACTGAGAAGTGAGCAGGTCTCTCGATTACACACACTATTTGGTGAACTGCAAAATCGGGAATAGAAATGCAAAATAAATGCAAAACAACTGCAAATAACTGCATTGGTCCTGTTACTCTAGGTGAAAGTTGCCCTGCCAACTTCACAGACGTGGCTAATCCGCTGTAACTAAATGAGTTTCAAAATATTTGATCCAAATACATACTGACTTATATAAAATTCTTTTTAATTCCAAAAAAAAAACCAATTGCAGAAAAATATAATCCAATAAGTGGGGTGGGGAGGAGACAAAATAATGCTTGCTTCCAATGTCATTAAAATATTGAAATGATAAAGGAACCGTTGGCTTTATGCCTTTTTGTATAGCGTGCCAGTTCAGCACCACCGAAAATACAAACTTAAATAAGTCAACTCATTGTGAAAAAAAGCAAACAAAGCTTTTGGCAGGTGAAAAAGCCAAAATCGTCTAACAAAACATTTTTTCATATTTCTATTGAGTGATATGAAGCTGATGTTTTTTATTTGTTGTTGTATTTGTGGATGATATGCAAGTTGTCATTCTGCTGTCAACATTGTAACAAACAACACCCTTATCGACTCACCACCTCTTCATTCTATCCCAGAAACAAAATTGTTATTCCATTTGCTACATTAAGAGTCATAATGTTGTATAGCAAAAAGTGATTGATGATGTTTATTTCCGAATTGAATAGGTAGAAGTTAATAAAGTGGTTTATAATATGGTTAACCGATGTTGAAATGGTTTACTTGGGCGTTGTTGGCTTATACACACAACGGGACATTAATCTGTTTTATGACAGGAAGTAATTATCGACATGAAGAGTTTAAATATAGTAAGTTCTTTCGTATTAATTATGTAATTTGACAAATTATGACGCGCTGATTAAGCTCTTTTTTTATATACCTACTGGTAATATTGTTCAGCTCCTTTTAAAACTTTATAAACATGCAATAAATATATATAATGGTTTAACAGTATTTTCCTCGAACGATTATATTATACAATCAAGATTTAATAATTACTTGTGAAATACGTCTTATATCATTTGTTTATTTTTTATAAATTTAATTTTCTTCATTTAACACTTTAAATTTAAAATAACGTCGGTTTAATACATATACATATGTTTTAAGCATATTTTAGAAGAATATGTCTTTTTAAAAACAAAAGGAAAAACTTTTCAAAACAATAGTCCTTTGCGATATTTTTAAAAATATTTGCAACAAAAATTTAAAGTGAACAGTTTAAGTATACAAATTTAAAATTAGCATAAATTGATTAATGCACACATTTTACACCTCACAAAAGTCAGAGAGTCAGATTTACATCAGAATAAATAAAATAATTAAAAATTTGTTGACTCACTTTCAATAATTCCGGAATATTAGCATTATCATTCTGTCATCAGCAAACAAGAATATTTTCCAGTGCATTTATAATCTGACCCAGCAGTTTGTACCACCCCTAATTTTCTTTATTCGATAGAGTTATAGGATATAGGAAATTTAACTAATTTTCTAGGTGAAAAGGAAGAGCTTTTTTATGTTTCCAAATTTCAAATGTG
Source organism: Melangyna quadrimaculata (assembly GCA_949320155.1). NCBI lineage: Eukaryota > Metazoa > Arthropoda > Insecta > Diptera > Syrphidae > Melangyna > Melangyna quadrimaculata. The sequence goes on from OX439483.1 coordinate 374,605,838, forward strand.
AATTTTGAAATTTTTGAAATATTAAATCATTGCAACCTCGCTGAATTTTTCCAAAGACATTGACATTATGTTTGCAAGTATTTTCAGAGTTTTGACGTGGGGTTGGGGTTGGGGTTGAAATTCTGACTGGGTTAATATTCTTCTTTCAAAACTCTCCTTTCAAAATTCTGTGGTTTTTAAAATTCTGGTTTCCAATCCAAATTTTGTTAAACATAATGATTTTCAATCTTTCATCAGCCATACTTTTAGCAACATTTATTTATTCCCGTTTGTGCGGGAAATATGGCCTGGACTTTCGTCGCAAACAGCAAACAAAAATGAACAAAACAATAAGGCTCGTTTCACACATATTCCGTAGAGGTCAGTACTCTAGGGACCATCAAGGAAGGTGTAGGGCCCGCCCCGCCAGCTGAGGCAACAGAGCCTTAGAAGCTTTTAGAGCTGTAGGGGCTCCAACAGAGTTGTAGAACTGTAGAGGCCTTCAATAGAGCCATAGAGGCCTCTTACAGAGCTCAAAGGTCCCTTAAGAAAGAAGTAAGGGCCACCAACTGAGCTCTAGGGTCTTTGAAGAGATGCTTAGGGGACTCCAAAAGAGCTCTAGAGGCCCTCCAAGTCCGTTTTCGGGGCACGAAAGCTCTATATTTATTGTGTGAACCCTCAAAAGAGTAATTTTGTGAACAATCAAATTGGCAGAGTATTTTATGTACTTTGTGCTCACCCAGGGGCCCATCGGGTAAAATCCGGGCTGCCCAGTAGGCCAGTCCGCCCCTGAATGTAGGTCTGGGTATATTCCAATAAAGCTTATTAATCAAGTATCTAGTGAAACTTTTTTGTACCCTTTCTATTCTAGAAGAATGTTTATTGTAATAGGGATTCCAGACAACACTACAATACTCGAGATTAGATCTTTCAAAGCCTGAGTAAATACGTTTAAGCGTGTAGGGATCAGAAAATTCCTTCGTATTCCTTCTTACAAAACCTAACACCCTATACACTTTTTTAACTATATTACAGTCAATATATGGTAATTGAAAGACAACTTACGGTCGAAAATAGAGGTCAATGCAATAGGTGAATCTTATGGATAAGGGCTTCAATTCATACGCTATACTTTCTCTGCATCCAGAAAGCAAACGGTGACACGATGACTGTTGAGCGCTATGTTGATCTATTGCTGGAACTTGATGAGCGGATGCAGCGTTGAGTGCTTTTTCCTATAAATCTTAACTGCTTATCCGTGATGATGACGTTTTCAGTGCATAACCTCTTAATGCTATGAAGTAATACTTCTTGCAGTATTTTACCTATGTTGTTTAGAAGCCGAATTGGACTGTATTTGGACAAAGACGCAAGCGCCTATTTTTTGCCGATCGTAGCTGTTTTTCACCTTTGGAAAAATAGAAGTTGTTGATGCAGTTGCTAATAATAATAGTTAAAGCGATCATCACTGCATTTGGCAGCCTTTTCAAGATTTAGTTTGAGACTTCATCTAGGTCCGGCTAACTTTTTCGGCTTTGAATTTCCGATGATATCTGCTACCTCCTCCAGATTGCACAGATGTATTTTATAAGATGCGTCACTTGCTGGGTAGGATTCACCAAAAACCCCTTAATGTTCTCCCAAACCAATGCGAAACATTCGTTGCGGCGAAGAAACATTCGTCAGTCAAAATTATTTCATATGTTTCTCCGTCGCGTTGGTGTGGGTACTTTCATATATCACCATGTAAATAAATTTTGACATGCGAATGTTTCTTCGCCGCAACGAATGTTCCGCATTGGTTTGGGAGAGCCTTTAAGGATTTGTTGAATGGATTCGTCGACTTTAATTCAGAAACGCTTGCCCTTCAAGCTTAATCACGGACCCGAATTTCTCGGTTCACTTTAGAATCACTTGGGACTCCAAAAAACATATTAACAAATTTTCTGTGTACACATGTAAAAAGAAGAACAAGAATCGAGAGATTTTATGCACGGAGAAATAGAGAGAGAGTACAGTCATTTTGTTTTAATTTCCACCACTTTTTTTTTAGTTCAGTTTTGTAGGAAGCGGCGAAGACCATGGCTTTTTTATCTTTTTTTCTTGTGAAAAATTTAAGAAATTTCCAATCAAAAATACAAGATTATTGTTTATTATATGTTTATGTTTAGTTGTGAAAATATATATTGTACCTTTTATAATTGATAAATAAAAATAAAGTCTTGAAATGAACAAAATTCTGTTTGTTTTTTTTTTTTTTTGTATGCAATGTAGAACCTCGACTAGATGGGGAAGTTTCTTTTTAATACAATACATTTGGGTATGCCTCGATTCATTCATTTTTGTTGGTCCGTTTTGGATTCCATTTAGGCTCCGTTTTCTCGGAGTATGGTGAATTGGAATACTTTCTCTCTCTCACAATACATTCACATAATGGCTCCGTGGTGATTCTAATTTCCATACTAATTTGATCCGATTTGGAATCGTTTTGGATCCGGTTTTGGGTCCGTTTATGAACTGGTTTCGCATCCAAAACGGACTCGCTTGCTTGAAGGGTGATCATCAGAAGTTGTCAACCAAGAGTATTATTCAGAATGCGAACACAATTTCTCGCCAAGTTCTCTGAGTACTTTTGCATAGCGGCTTGCTCATGAAATATATTTTTTTTTTCATTTGAACTGGACACTATACTCTGTCCAATAAAAATAGTGAGTACAGGCCTTATGGGAGAGCTTTTCGAAATACACTGGTGCCTGTTACTGAAATTCCCACTGAAAATAATCACTGAGCTCCACACAAATTGTTTTTGTAATCTTTTTAAAACCCGCGTATATCCCACCATAACCTACCTACTGCACATACAAGTGCACAGGCACACTGCTGCTGCTGGCCTGCTTGCTGCTTGTATCCTTGTATGCCTTCTTCTGCAATCAACTTGTGTCTTGTCTTCATTGAAAATAAACACATTGGGGCGTATTCATAGTCATTTTAGACCTTGGTCTAAGTTAAACATAGCTTTAGTTGAATTTTCGGACGTTGATTCTATTTTTTTAAGTTTATCATTTCAAAATATTTGAAGCTATTTGTGTAGCATAACAAGTTAATTATCTTATAAAAATATAAAACAAACAATTTGTAATTAAAATTGGACTGTATTCATTGAGCCAAAATTGTCTTAGTTAAACCTGGGTCTATCTGCGACTATGAATATGCCCCATTGAATCAGAGTTACCATTGCTACGTTTATGCATATCGCTGAGGCTTTTTCTTTGGTTTTTGGTAGGGAGCTTTGCGGTTTTATCCTTTTTTAAATCTTTTGAGAACAAATAATTCAACTTAAATTTGCATTAATTTAGTATGCTTACTACGGAAACCCTGGAAGAGCTTTAAAACAGTACAAACTTATTGATATTCTTTACAGTCAGAGTGAGAGGCAAACATCCTATCTTCCCTGTACTGACTATTTTTGTTGGACATAGGTAGTATAGCCTTTGCTTACTTGTATTTAAAGTGTTTGACTTTTTACGACTATTTAATCCACCAAACTAAAAAACATACAAATTTGATTGAAAATCAAATTCAAATGATGGTATTTCGGATATAATTTGGTAAATAAATCAACGAAATTTTGTACCTCAAAGAAGAAGATGAGATGATATTTTCAAGCGAAGTTTCTTCTGCATAAAAAGTGTAGTTACAAAATGTTTTGCTCTCAGTACCTACTCAGCAGGATTTAATATTGTTGGAGTGATTTTTTTCCTGCACCCTTAAAAATGTTAAATTTTCTACGCTTTCATATTTTAATTCTCAGTATTTTTAAATGTATGTTACTTGTACACTTTTAAAATAAGAATACATTTCTACAAGAGTGAGAGTTGACTTTATTTTATATAATTGAATTTATTCACACACCTACAATTTGAGAGCATTGGGCAAATATTTTAAATCCCAGTGCTGTCAAATGTATCCGATGGTATTTTATATGACTTTTATAAGGTAAGTAGCTTACAGTGTGTGCAGCAGAACTAGGACCATTTGGTCAAATTTGTTGTTATTAAGATTAATCGTACTCGTTCCCTGCATGCCGGCCTTTCCTTTGTGTTTGAATAATAAAAGCTTCGATATAAGTTAAAAAAGTATTAGGTTTAAATCGACTCAATAAAGACTAGGGATTTCGAAAAGAATAATTGATGATGATAGATCTAAATAATTTGTTTGGGGATTTCAGTCGACCTTCAAAATGAAAAAGGATCCCGTAGTAATAGTGGAGTGAATTACTGTGAGAAACAGATTCCCAAAAAAACGTACATTTTCAATAGTTAATATAGATAGTTTCAATAGATACACGATACGCTCATTTACATGGTTCAAAGAAAATATCTAAATTTGAAGTAATTCATTATTCCACAGTGATAACCATCAGACCTTACCTTAAAGTATCAAGGTATGGGGGAGAAGAAATTCAAATAAGAATGGTTTGAAATCATAAAAGGTGTTATAAGGAAACCATACCCTAATTTTCTAAGAATGCACAACAAATCTTCATTGACATATTGATTCTTTTGAAATAAAACAGTGGTACGCAATTATAAGGAATTTAAATCTTGGAAGTAAAAGAAATCAAAAAATAATCCTTAAATTTTGTTAACAACAATTCTCTTTAATTCTCCAAATATAAAGCCTCTTGGTTGAACAAAAGACGGATGCTGATGTATCAACACAGTTATGTTTATGTTATCTTATTTCACAGTTGACGTGCTAGACATTTAAATAATCATGCAGCAAATCCAAATAATAACATACAAAAAAAAAATAACAAAAAGAAGATACCAGAGAATGCCAGAGTGCACATCCTTTTGCCATATATATTCTTATATTCAGAAAGTATATAGAAAATCAAATGTCAAACACAAACAATAAGAACACAAATAATACTGAATTGAATACCATGACTGGTACTCTCGTTTCCGACATAAGCAACAGGATGTGTCGACACACTACAATAGGAATTGAATTTCCCAAGACATCTTTTAGGTATACAGTATACACCGTATACCCCATATTCATATCATTTTGCAGGATGTGAACACTGAATATCCTACTTGGGCCATACCATAAGGAATATCATCATCTATTCAGAGAAATGACTGTACTACAATACCCATATGGATGTTTTTCAACTTTATGTGGCAAAAGGATGTAGTGGCTTGGAGTTTATTGTGAAAATGCATCAAGAATTCCGATGATGGAAAATGCGGGTGGGTTATGTATTATCCCAAAGCTTAAAAAGTAAAAAACGGAAACCACGAAGTACTACTATATATAATGTACCTACATCATAGAGAAGAATTCGAATATACACTCCGCTCCACTTGAATAGAAACAAACTTTTTGTTTACTGTCTGAGCGTGTAGCGCTTTGGTAAATTTATAAGTTCAGCTTTTGGTTTTAGTTCCTATAGGAGGGATCTATTGCGAATAAATCTGCAGAGACAGAATAATTCAGGAAAAACCCATTAGGTAATTTTTTACCACTTTTCTAGTTACTTCATTTAAAACACTGTTTTTTTTTTTTGTGCCACTTGAATAGAAACATTCTCTTAAATAAGGAAACAAATTGAAAAAGTGCAGTAAAATTGGGTAGTTTTCTATTCGTAATCATATTTTAATGTTTGCTACCATCTTAATTTGAAATAACTTGAAAAACCCAGTTGGAGACTGAATCACGCAGTTATTTTATATAATTTAAAGAAATTGCACTTCATGCTTCTTTTATTGCAGCAATAAGTGATTCTTTGTCCTCATATTGTCGGTCAGAATGGTTAACTTAACGAACCATCCATCCTCATACGTTTTCAATAATATTTAAGTCCGGAGAGCTTAAGTTTAAATTTAAGTCCCTGAAGTTTTATTCGCAATAGATTCCTCTTTTAGGAACGGAAACCAAAAGGTGAATTTATTAATTTACCAATGCGCTACACGCTCCGATAATAAAAAAAAGTTTGTTTCTATTCAATTGGAGCGGAGTGTATACATATTTGACATATTCGAGGACGCACTCCTAGCTTAAATTTGGTTTTATATTTTCAATATTGATTTCCTTTAAGTATAGATTTGGGTTAAGGCTGTTTTGTATAAATAAGATGTAAGCCCTGCTTTGAAGTTTCGCTGTACATAATTAAAGAAAATATATTAAAAATCTGCTGCAAAGAATTTCTCACACAAAAATTGTGTACACTGGCTCGGTGTCTCATCACTTAGTTCACTGCTAGTAGTTAGTACCAACAGACAGACAACAATAAAAAGATGGACTTAGGAGAACGGATTCTCAACACAAAATGAGACAATCAAGAACAAAACTATAAAAACACGAATGTGACATTTATATTGATAATTAATGAAAGAATACAAGATAACGCCACTTCCTACGTTTTTGACGACAAAACGTAACAACAGATGTGACAGCCAAGAAAATTTGTATGGAGATGATTTCTTGTTCTCGAATTATTATATAATAAATATAGTTTTTCATTTTAAAAACATGAAAATATTTCCGAAAAATGTTTTTTAATTGTTATTTAATTGTTTTATATTATATTAATAGTCAAAATATTAAGCAAAACTAGAGAGTGCGGTGCAAAATTAAAATATCAGATATATTCCCTTAATTATTATTTTTATTGTTGTTATTATATCATGAAAATATAGACCACAACATTTAAAAAATAATTGTAAAAAGTCACTTTACCAACAAGTTCATGTAACTTTTTTGTCTTTTTTGTCTCCACTTGTGTCACGAAGCGTGTTGAAAATTACAACAACAAAGCGAAAAATCCGAAGTGTCGTAATCTTGTATTCTTTCATTCATGATTTATGAGCATGGTATACACTGGTCTTGAATACACTTAACTTTTATTTAATGAAACAATTTTTTTGTATGTCCGCGCATAACTCATTAAGTATTTAACTGATTTAAGTGATACAAATTTTATAATATTCTTTATGTCTATGACAGTGCCTTACGGTACACGTACACTGAAACCGTTAAACCGGCCGATTTCGGATCGGAGCTATTCGGACGAATATCCCGGACGTTCGTCTGCATACACTTCAGCCGTTCTCGTCCGATGCCTGTTTTTAACGATGCCGATTTTAAACTATGCCAGTCGGAGTGTGAAACGTAAAAAGTTATTTAAATTATATATAAGCACATTTAATTAGTTTTTGAATATTAATTTAATTTAATTTTTATTTTTTAATTTAATTTCATTTTATTCTGGCAAGAAACAACCGACAAACTGACATAAAATCCAATCAAGTTCGGATAATGTCCGTTGGTCGGTTATTATCGGGCGATCCGGACGATGTTGGTTGAAGTGGTGTAGGCGCTGTCTTACTTGTACATACGTTTGATTTAATCGGTCGAAATCGGTCGATGACGGCCGAGCATAATTCGGCCGATGACGGGTTATGTGTACGCGAGCTGTTAGGTTTTTTTTTATTTCATAATTTGTTTGATTTTTTAAAATATTATTGTTTTTTCAATTGTTTTCACCTATTTTTTCTCAAGCAGCGTCCAAATTATGTTGATTTGTATATATCAACAGTGTAAATAAACAGAGTCTATCAACTTTTGCTGACCCGAACGTAACCCGACTCAAATGGATAGAAATCAACAAGGTTGATGAACACAGCAGTCATTTGTATTGCGCATGCACTGTTTTTGGTCTATGTAGGTATTCTGTTTTTTTTTTTTTATTTGTGTAATAAGACACTGTTTTGTTTTCGTTTATTGTCTGATTCTTATTGTTATTTAAAATGAAATGGACGTAGAAAATTGAGTAGGTACCTACGTAAATGAGTGTTTGCATGGACGCAAGACAGTATACACATAAACACGTACACACGTACACACTAGCATGTTTATCGACAATTATTTAAATCAACAATGTTGGTCGGCATAAGAGACAAAATAAAATAAGAATTTTTTGGTAAAGTCAACATTCTTACAAAAATATACATACATACCTTCATCTTTTCTTAGTCATAAATACAAGCCGAGAAATAAATATATAAACAATTAAAAAGTACAAGTGACCTCAACTCCAGAAATTATTGTGTTTCGCCCAAGGTATAACAGTGGGCTCTTCAGTCAGTCTGTTATACCCTACTAAGACACAAATTTTGGTCGTTGTTTACCGACTCTTATAAAAATCACAGCCAGAAGATTTATAAGAGTCGGTAAACATGGACCAAAATTTGTGTCTAAGAAGGGTATAACAGACTGACTGAAGATCCCACTGTTATACCTTGGGCGAAACACAATAATTTCCGGAGTTGAGGTCACTTGTACTTGTTATTTGAATTATATTTATTCACTCCACTTAAAACCAAAGTAAGTTTAATATTTTAATATTTATATTTCTTTATTTAAAAAAACCTGACCATGGGTAATTATTTTCTGGGTGCACGAATTTAAACAAATTCCCCTAGAATAATAAAATTCACAGTTTCTTCTTGCTGTGATTTTTATAAGAGTCGGTAAACATCGACCAAAATTTGTGTCTTAGTAGGGTATAACAGACTGACTGAAGAGCCCAGTGTTATACCTTCGGCGAAACATAATAATTTCTGGAGTTGAGGTCACTTGTACTTTTTATTTGAATTATATTCATTCACTCCACTTAAAACCAAAGTAATTTTAATATTTAAATTTATTTATTTATATAAACAATTCTATTCGAAAGCAATCAAGCGGTAGCTGCTTTGTTTTTTTTGAGAAATATGTAGGCTACCAGCCATGTGTATTAAAAGAAATAAAGTCTAAGAGCCGACAGCAAATTTTGGGAGTGAATTGATAACCAAAATATGAGTATGAGGGTTTGTGGGTGCATAAATCGTGGTCTCCAACAAGACAACGGAATGCTTACGAAAACACAGCGGAAAAATATTCACAAATTTCAAATAAATACAACAAAATTTAACGAAAAAATCAAACAACTGTCATGCTGTAAAGAAAGTAACAAAAAATAAAAACACGAACAAACCCAAATGCAATTTTTCCGCACACAATTAATGGCCCGGTCAATTAATTCTGTGCGAAAATAGACTGGAGACTTGTCAAAGCAATTTGGTATAATCATCAATTTCGTTGGTCGAACAGCGTACCACAGAACGAAAAGCACAACGAAATTATTCGTTTATTATTTTGTCATGTCTTTTGTGTATGGGATTTTTCGTTTCACATCAGCAGCGTACTAGGCTTCAGAATTTAGTGCCACAGTTTTAGCAATTCTAGCCTTTTGAAAATCCTCGATATGTTTTGTCTTGTAATACAAGGAAAGAAGGTCATTGCTTCTGTATTTGATTTGTCTACAATCTCTGAAAGGAACAATTTTAAAGTCCCAGACTGGCCTTATTAAAATTAAAACAATCTTTTTTAATCTGTGCAATCTCATTTTAATTTTGGTGTAGTTAATTCCCTTCAGAATCCTTATTAAAGAAACGACGCTGTAAACTTCCAAGTTCTTAAAGTATTTCTGTATTCCACTGTATATTGCACAGTATCCACTTCTTGCACTTGTAAATGGCCTGATGGTTCAGAATACTTGTACGTAATTGTCACAATATTTTTATTACATTCCATAAGTTTAAGGGCCAGTTTGTTCACATTGAGTTCAATTTAGTATGTGACTTTCTTAGGCTTTAATTAACTAACGCTAATCAATCAAAATTGGCTGATTAGTGAAATCTATGATTAGCAACTCATATTTTGATTTTTTTTTTAATATTTGATCAACAAACACATTTGAGGATTCCCAGCTCCACCATGGATTAAAGAGCTAAAGCTTTGAACAAACTGGCCCTAAGAAAAGGTAAAGCATTGAATATTTGTCGAAGCTCTTCATCGAAAAATTTTGTAAAACGATTATGACAGCAATTGATTTTTTCAAGTTGGACACATTATAATTTTGCGTTTTCTACACTTTTCGCCGTTGGCATCATATATTATACCCAAATCAAGGCTAACAATGGTGATTTCGTATGATATTGAACAAAATAGAATTTTCGTTTTAACACAACTAAATTCATACATTTTTGTTGAATAAGGAACAAATTGTAACAAAAATAATTTGGATATTGAACAAGAAAGAAATAAGATGGTATGTTCTTAAAGATATACCATGAATTGTGTAATATGATACAAAAAGAATGATAAGTGGTTTATTGAACAAAACTAACACTGAAATGGGTCAGAAAAGTGGTCTATTGAACAAAACAGTTTTCCATAACTTGAAAACTAAAAGAGATAGAACAAAATGGTTACCGCCAATCGAAGGAGCACCATCGAATTATAAAAACTGCATTTCTAACTCAATTTCGTGAAAAATGGTCTATTGAACAAGATAGAACTCAGGTGACGAAATAGTAAACCATGTAGTAAAAGCCGTAAGTGATAATCGTTCTAAGAAGTTGCTTATAGAGAAGCAATTTTGTCAACTGGCTTATTCAATTCCTCTTTCGCCTTAGAGAGTAGATTCTGTGGAAAGCGTAATTAGCTTTTTTCAGAGAAGCTGTTACGTGCGGCTTAAAACTTAAACTCTGCTCAAATTTGATACCCAGATAATTCACCAATGGTTTCGTCGTCAGTTGCGATCCGTCGTTGGGCAGATTGAGTTTAATGTTGTGACAGGGTGTGACTGAGGGTGTATTATAATATACTGCGGGTCTTCTTAAGCAAGCCAACTCAGATTTAGCTGCGTTGTTTCATTACTCTTCTTGAAAATTATCCACAAGAGTAATTTCAAAGAATTGCTGGGTTGATGCTGATCCGATGTGAAGATATTGTAAATATACGGTCTCAGATATGAACATTGGACAACTCCTGCTCTGATGATTTTGGTTGCTGACAATCTGGACGGAACTTGTGTATTAGCTCCCATATCCAGATGCTGTTGAATGCTTTCTTTAAATCCAAGAAGCTCCGAACAGCAATCTGATAATTATTGAGGTAGCTTACAAAATTGGTCTGGAACCTCAGGAGTGGGTGTAGAGTCAAATGTTTCTCCCGTAATCTAAGCTGCATATCCGGGAATATGTTGTTAGTGGTGCAGAATGCCTTCACCCTCTGAAGAATTAGTCCTTCAAGGAACTTGCTGGTGCTGTTCAGAAGCGTTATGGGACGCTATCTAGAAACGGCACTTTGTCGACTTTCTTCGGTGTCGGTACTTTTTTCGCTGTCTTCTATCTCGTCGGAAAAAAGTAGTTCTTGAGGCAGTTGTTCAACAAGATCGTGAGCAATAACAACATGACTTCGGGAAGTTTCCTTATGACGAAGTTGGAAATTATATGTGGTGATTTTTTTGGTCGTCCACTGTGGATTAACTCAGCAATTTCTTCGGGGTTGGTGAAGCTTCCAGCTGGCTCGGGATCACTGGCGGGATTATTATCATTGAAAATGGTAATTTCGGGAGTCTGTCTGCTGTAAATAGATAAATAAAATAAATTGAGTGGCGCAACAGCTCGTGAAGAACCAGGTCCTAGTGACTTAGAACTCTCAACCATTCATGTGTGCGCTTGCCAACAGGAATGAAGGGTACCAATAATATCATGCCGAATCCGAACGGCTAAATATGAAGCACTTATTCACGACAAGTGATACTCTTGGAGGATTTGTCAATTCCTCGCAAGAGGCACTAGCCCTTAATAGAACTTTTTAGTTTTTAGGTGCACGAGGCTTAGAATTGAACCCAGATAGACCGTCAGCGTGACAGTCCAACGCACTAACCATTACGCTACGGGCTACTACGTCTGTCTGCTGTAGCTCAAAGAATGCATCGTTGGGTGGCACGAAATTTTCTTCCGATTCGCTGTGACGTCCCCTTGTCTGGTACTGATTTTGTCTGTCATTTTTTGTTTTTTGCCGATGATTGTATTTACCTCCTTAAACGCATTCGGTCCAGGTTGATGTATTGTAGCCTATGTTGAAACTGGTTGCTTAAATGTTGAAGAGCGTTAAAATAAATAAATAAATTGGGTGGCACAACGGCTCATGAAGAATCAGGGCCTAGTGACTAACAACTCGCAACCATTCCTGTGTGCACCTGTCGACAGGAATGGAAGGGACCTACAATTTTATGCCGAATCCGAACGGCTAGACGAGAAGCACTTACTCTTGGAGGATTTGTCAATTCCTCGCAAGAGGCAGTAGCCCTCAAAAAAAACTTTTTAGTTTTTTAGGTGGACGAGGTTGGGAAGGGAACCTAGACCTCCAGCGTGACAGTCGAACGCACTAACCAATACGCTACGGGCTACTACTCGTTCCTCAACATAATAAGTGAACATTGAAGTTCGCTCTTCAATATTTGGTAGGTTGCCGTGTTCAATTCCCTTTGATGGATCCTCTGCAGTCGCTTTCACAGTCGCTCTTGATGATCATGCAGCCGTTTAGTCCCATCTGGCAAATGCTGGTACCAGTGCATCACAGTCTTTGGCCTCTTTTGATCGTTCACATTAATTGGAGTGCAAATAAATGATGGACTAAAATTATGCATCATAAGTTTTTATTGTCGACTGTGTTTTTTTTTACATTTCTTTTTACGCTTTTTCTCTCAGTGTACCAGTTAATTCAAAATCTGATTCAGTGGGTTATTTTAAAGATAATATAAAATGCTAACAATGTGTATATTTTTTTATTAGCAAATAATTACATTTGTATCGAATTCATACATCAGGAAACATGTAGAAGTTGTAAGATATCAAATCATCAGTCAGTATCCGCACTTCTTTTACTTTAATATTATGAATTTATTAAACGTTGCAATTTTAGCCTTATTTAATTTGTTCTTCTTTTCTGTCGCTTTACCCTCAAACCATCATACATTGGTTTTAAATCCTATTTTGAGGTTGTCATCTCGCCGGAAGCGAACATTGCTGTTTCCTAACTATGGCAGTATAAAGATAACAGCTGGCTTATCAAAAGGTCTGATTGGAAACCATCCCAAAGGATTAAGCTTGAGCTACGAAATTTGTTCATATTTTGCGGGACCAACTGCCGTCAAAGATTTTTTGTTAAATGAAATGAGACAAAAGAAGCCTAAGCAGGAAGACATTGATAAACCCAATCAAAATAAACATTTGGTAACTAAAATAAATATATTTGAACTTTGTAAGATTACTAACTTTAATCTCCTTATTTTGCAGAAAATTTTGCATGAGAGCGTTCATTCAAGATATCCAAATATTTCGGATATATATTTGTCTAAACAACGCCTTAAGACCGTTAATATAAATCACAGATCAAAAAATTTGCACAGACTTTTTGAACGGTCAAGTTCAAATAACGAACATGTTTCACCGGAAATGGGAAATATTCGAAAAAATCCTCTTAAAATTGCACTTGTTTATTTGTAAGTATGAACAAAAACAGGACAAAGCAATTTGGTCTTCAAATACAAATTTTATTATTTTCATTATGATAAAAACTCTTCTAACAGTGTTGATGGAATTTAAAAATGATTTAAGGTTGGGACCATATGCAAGGTGCGGTATTTTAAAGACTATTTGTAAAAGTAAGAAATTTCTTTTACCATCTGGATATTCAATGATTCAAGATATTGTCAGGATTGTTTCACGGTAAGTTGAATGTATTTTTGTTGTCTTTAAAATATGCGAATGATTTTTTTTTTATATTTTCTTAAGAACGCTGGCAAGAGATTTAACTTCAGGAGGAAAAAATTCCGACTTTTGCAAGGATAAATTGTATACCGATTGTGATGTAGAGTAGACAAAAAACTTAAAAGAAAAAAAAAATTGAAGAACAGAGTAATTTAAAAAGACAGACCTTTGTACATATATTTTTTTGATTAGAAATAAACATCTGGGTTAAGCTGTTCTTGAAAAAAATTTAATAAATTTGTTTTAACTGTAAAATTGTTAGGGAAGTTGTTTGAAATAAAATTGTCTTCTATTAATTCTAAAATTTTTTGATCGAGTTATATATTTTTAGGTTAAGTCGTGTTATTTAATTATTTCGCTTAATTTTTTAGTGTTGCTCTTTAGGCCAAGTATTTGTTTCGTGTCAAAAAATTCTAGGCTTTAATCAAAACTAATATTGCGATGATGGAGAAGTCCAAAAAATTGATTTTTGTCAAGACCTCCGTTCTGTTTGTGCATCCATGCGTCCCGATGTACGTCGAGGTAGAGCCTTAAAGGTAGGACAGATTTGCTTCTAATTTGGTGTGAAGCATCTCTAAGTGATTTCCTAAAGGCGAAATTCTAATTTTTGTTTCAGCTTATCCAGAATATCTAGAACAACTTTAATAATAGTGTTTACCACGTTTATACCAACGTGGTAAACACTATTATTAAAGTTGTTCTAGATATTACATATACGAAGTTTAATCAACATCGTTAGAAAAAATTCCTTTTTTGTTTAGGTATATTCCCACAAAACTCATCATTGGCTTGGATTTTATCATTGTTTTATCAAACGTCAACCAGATTGGTCATATTTCGATGGACGCAATGCACTCCTCCAGTATCAGAAATGTTCGAACGTTCCGAGGAGCCAACGTTGACTCGGACCATTACCTTTTTGTAGCCAAGTTACGGCTTCGGATACCTCGAGCACAGCCGAACCGAAGAAATGCTGTGAGGAAGTTTGACGTCGGCCGGCTACGATCACAAGAGGTCTATTCTGGAACAACCTCTTAAGAAGTCCTATGCCGCCAGCATCAAGTGTTGCAAACTATAGGCAATATTGCTAGGAAGCCATCAGAGATGCCGCATCTGACGTACTGGGTTTTACTTGACCACCACCAACAAAACCCGTGGTTTGGCGATGAGTGCCTGCAAGCACATGCAACGAAGCGGCAAGTATACAAGGCGTCGCTACAAAGAAGAACCAGAGCTGCTCGCGAGCTCTACCATCAAAAGGGGACAGTTGGACACCGGCTTCTCAGAAAGAAAAAAGAGGGAGCATGAGAAGCGCGAGATCGAGAAGATTGGGGGATGTCATAACAGGAATGAAGGTCGGAAGTTTTACCAAAAGTTAAAAAGAAGCTCTCAGGAAACTTGCAAGGACAATCAAGGGAGCATCGTAGTAGACTCGCAGTGGATGCTGAGGAGAATCTAATTCCGCTGCCAGACAGATTACACCATTCAACTTAGACGATGAAGGTCAACAATTCCGTCTACCCGACCTCGAGGAAGTGAAGATAGCAATATGTATGCTTAAGTCCAACAAATCTGCTAGAGCCGACGGGCTCACTCCCGAGCTATTCAAAGCAGCAGGAGATGACTTGTTTAGAAGTATGCACCAGCTCATCTGTAAAATAAGGTTGGAGAAAAGCAAGTATGCCAATAAATGGGACCTCAGCCTTGTTTGCACAATTCACAAGAAAGGAGCCACTCTAAACTGCACAAACTACAGAGGAATAA
The DNA here is from genome assembly GCA_949320155.1 of Melangyna quadrimaculata. Lineage (NCBI taxonomy): Eukaryota > Metazoa > Arthropoda > Insecta > Diptera > Syrphidae > Melangyna > Melangyna quadrimaculata. Next base: position 374,621,257 of record OX439483.1, read on the forward strand.
GTCTCCCTAACATCGTCTACAAGATTATCTTCCATGTTATGTGAACGCCTGAAGCCCTTCGTCAATAACCTGATACGTCCATATCAGTGTCGCTTCAGGCCAGGAAAGTCCAACATCGACCAATTATTCACACTACGGCAAATCTTGGGAAAAAAACCAGGAACTTCACATCAACACTCACCACCTTTTCATTGATTTTAAGGCCGCGTATGACAGGATTTATAGAGATGAACTTTATAGAGCAATGTCTAGTATTGGCATCCCTAGCAAGCTCGTCCGTTTTTGCAGGATGACGATGGAGAACGCAGGCTGCTCCATCAAGGCCGGCGAAGACCTCACCAACACCTTTGATGTCAAAAAAGGATTTAGGCAAGGCGACGCGCTATTATGTGACTTCTTCAACGTCATACTTGAATGAATAGTGCAAAACTCTCACGTTAACACTAGAAGCACAATCTTTCAAAAGTCCATACAATAACTTGCATACGCCGATGATATTGACATAATTGGAAGAACAAAGCGTCATTTCTTTGGGAGCTTTCGCAAGCATTGACAAGGAATCGGCAAAGATGGGTTTTGCGGTGAATGAGGGCAAAACAAAGTATATGCTGTCAACTAGAAAGGACGCTCAACACCGTAGTATTGGACAGAACGTCACCATAGAAAGATATAACTTCTAGGTAGCTAACGACTTTGTCCACCAATGCTTCGCTATTAATTCAGACAACGAGTATAAGTATAACTCTTGGCAATCGCTCTTTTTTCTTGGGCTAGGAAGGCAATTAAGAAGTAAAGTACAAGACACTCATCATACCGGTCCTGTTGTATAGTGCACAAGCATGGACTTTGTTAGCGGCGGATGAGAACGATTTAGGAATATTCGAGTGAAAAATTCTTCGGGTGATCTTCGGTCCTGTATGCATAGACGGGGCATGGAGGAGAAGATACAACAACGAACTGTACGGGATGTACAGCGACATCGACCTGGTCACAAAAGTGAAAAGGCAACGACTCAGGTGGCTGGGTCATGTAAAACGAATGGACACCAATTCTCCGGCCCGAAAAGTCTTTGAATCCCTCCCCGAGGGACGGCGCAGTAAAGGTAGACGGTGAAACTAGTGGCGCAGGCGATTGGAGGAGGACCTTAACCAACTTGGCGTGCGAAACTGCAAACAGCTAGCTCGGGGACAGTGCTGGCTGGAGAAGGCTTGTTGGTTTAGGCCCTGCTCCACACCGGACTGTAGCGCTTTCATAAGTAAATAATTTGGAGTGAAGCAAATATACGTTTTATATATGTACTTGCTAACCCGGCAGACGTTGTTCTGCCATAGAAAATTTTTCTAGTGAATATTTTTGTGGTTAAATAAAAAATAACGATTGTATTGTTAGTGTATTTGAATGTTTTAACGATCCATGAATTTGATGGAATGTGATTTATAGATCGATTGATTGCGCTGTAGACCAGTGGTTTTGTTGCCCTAGATACACTCCGCTCCACCTGAATAGCAACAAACTTTTGTTTGTTCCTTAAAGTTATAACTCCACTTAATGTTAATTTATTTTGTTCTGTTTCAAATTTATTTATTTACAGAGTTCACTATATAAAAATTTAAAAAAACAGAAAATTAAATTAAACTATGTAAAATCAACAAAGTTTAAAATAAATCTACAAAACACCCCTGAAGAAGTCATGAATAACGACGAAACGTCGGGAAAAGATGAAATAGACTTGTTTTATTTGCATTAAAGAAAAAATTGACCAAAAAAGCCTACAAAAAATAACTTAAAAATATAATTGAAAATAATTGGTCACATAAAATAATCCTATAACAAACTTTTTGTTTACTGTCTGAGCGGGTAGCGCTTTGCTAAATTTGTAAATTCACCTTTTGGTTTTAGTTCCTATAAGAGGGATTTATTGCGATTATAACTGCAGAGACAGAATAATTCAGGAAAATACCATTAGATTATTTTTTATCACTTTTCTAATTACTTCATTTAAAACACTGTTTTTTTTTGCGCCACTTGAATAGAAACATTCTCTTAAATAAGGAAACAAATTGAAAAACTGCAGTAAATTGGGTAGATTCCTATTCGTAATCATATTTTAATATGTTTGCTACCATCTTTATTTGAAATATAAGATGGAGGCTGAATTATGCAGTTATTTTATATAATTTAAAGAAACTGCGCTTCATGCTTCTCTGATTGCAGGAATAAGTGATTCTTTGTCCTCATAGTGTCGGTCAGAATCGTAAACTTAACGAACCATCCATCCACATACGTTTTCAATAATATTTAGGTCCGGAGAATACGGTGGCCATTGAATAAAGGTAACATTTATCTCGGATATCCAACTGTTAATGATCCTTGCGTTGAGGATTGGCACGTTTTCTTGTTGAAATGTACAAGGTATTGGTACAAAGACATTGGTAAACTTAGGGAAAGCTTCTTGCAGTATTTCCTTGTAAGAGTTTGCTTCATTTTCAATGTGGGAAAGTTCAGAACAATTGTTCAAAACCAGGAAATCGCACTCCACGCCATTACACCGCCTTCTCGGCTATGGTGGCGCTACAGAAACCTGGGTTCTTCCCTTATAACATGAACAAAATAATCATATTCGTCCGGGCCATCATAATTAAATTTTTTTCGTCAGAAAATACCACTTTTGTCCACTCTTCCTTCCATGTCATACCTATTCTTCCAGCATAAATCTATTATATTCTGTTTTGGTATTGGATTTAACGGTGTTTTTTTCTTCAATTTAAGGTGCTTTAAATGTTGTGACCCGCGAATAACACGTCTAATAGTGTTAAGTTTCGCTGTAATACCACTCTTAGCCTTGATTTTAGCAGCAGAGCCGCTTGAATTTGAAGCCAGCCTAATTATCTTTCTTCGTCTGCTTCTGTTGTGGCTCTTGATTGCCTGCCTTACATATTTTTTCATAGTTTTCTTTATTTCTATGGTTCGACCAAACAATTTTCACACTTCTACTTATTTTGATGGCAATTGTGCGTAGGGGAAGCTTGTTTTCCCCGTGTACTTCTATTTTGGCTTTTTCTGCAGGGTTTAATGGTTTTCCGCTGTCCACCTTTTTTTCTTTGTTCAAACAATTATTATTTTTAATCTACACTACTCTTATTATAACAATATTTTTTCTTCTTACCATAATCTATAGAGACAAAACGCACACTGTTTCTATTCAAGTGGCGCAAGAAAAACAGTGTATTTTATGAAGTAATTAGAAAAGTGGTACAAAAATAACCTTATGGGATTTTCCTGAATTATTCTGTCCCTTTTAGGAACTGAAACCAAAATGTGAATGTATGAATTTACCAAAGCGCCACACGTTTTGAAAGTAAAAAAAAGTTTGTTTCTATTCAAGTGGAGCGAATGTGTATAAGATTGATTTAGCATATGTTTTTGCTCACAATTCATGAATCTATCAATGATTTTATAAGATTTGCTCTTACCCTCCCACTCACTTTCACTGGTAGACTGTCCCGATTTCTGTGAATTTGGCAACATCATTGTTTCTGAGGGCATGCGAGTTACTTTTGAAATGTGAATAGGCCGAGGGAGTGAGGATCAAGTGGTGTTTGTATGCGCGAAAAAGTAGCGCAGAAGCCTAATCATGACTGGGAAAATAAATTTTATTACTTACAAGCCGATAATTGCTCAATATATAAGATATGTAAAAATCATAAAAACAAGAGCACATTCAGTACTCTCATGAATACGTTCGTAATTTGGAAACTTGAAAACATAAAAATTTGCAAATATATCCAGGGCAACACAATTTTTTTTTTTTTAGAGCTGTGTTATCGATACAATTGGATGAATGGAACTATTTGAATGAAAGTGTGTTTTACGTTTATGCTGTCCGTAATTCTTGTATTCTATTGCGAGAAGAAAACTGTTGCAGCACTATATTTTGGCGGAGCACTTAGGAAATATTGGTGCAATAGAGCATTTGGTGGCGTATCTCGTCGGTTCGCTTGAACACCCAGGCGTAGATCTCAAAGAAATCGAACGTATGTAAGTATGGATCGAAAGTTAAATATTATACTGAAAGTGTTCTGTTATGATGACCACCGATAAAAATTAAAAAATACCAATCATTCATTTTCTCAATGCAATGTATTTTAATAACGCGACAGAGATATTCATTGTTTAATACCTTTACTCCCAATTTCAAAGTGGAATTTTAACCTCCACATTTAGTTTAAACTCCAAATCACCAGTATAAATTTACTCAGTTCAAGGTTTAAACGAAACTCTGAAATTGTGGGTGAGGGGTTTATTTTAAATTAAAAAAAGTAATATATTTTTCATCACATAAGTGAAAAATGAAATAAAAATAAATAACTAATAATTTCGGAGCGCAATTGAGTGTACGATATTTTTTGTCAGTCCGTCCTTAGCCAACACAAATAAGCTGGATGGTTTGTCGACGCGAGAACATGTCACGTATAATTGTCAGTGTGAAAAACATGCCCAAATCCAAGCCGCAAACGGGCATCGTTTGGCCTTGCGACTTATTGATTGATTGCGAATGCCAATCTTATTGGAAATTGAACGCGTTTGAATTCAATTTGCACGTCTGTAGGAATCATTGGAACACTCAAAAACTTTATTAGTAAATTGGCTACGAATGACATTCGTAGCAAAAATATTCGTGCAGTGTACGAATATTCGTGAAATGTACGAAGTATTCGTACCGTGATTTCCTTTCGAATACATTCGTGAAGTTTTACTAATACCTGTAGTAGTATGCACGAATTCATTCGTGGAATATACTTATAACATTCGTAAACTAAAATTATACAATTTGTATGAGTACATTGAACGAATGGCTGTATACATATAACTAATAACATTCGTAAATAAATATAACTAATAACATTCGCGGGCTGGCCGCAAAAACAAATTTGTCATTTGTGTTAAGTGACCGAGTTACATAAGTGAACAAATTCGTCTTTTGTGAAAAATAAAAATAAGTACCTAAGTATATTAGTTAGATATTATTAACTTTTATTAACTGAGTCAAGTTATAGAAACAAAAAAAATAGTAACAGACGGTTTTTTTTTTATCGAAAGTTGTTTTTCTGATTTTTTTAATATCACATAAGAATAACTTCATACATTATTAGTGAAAGTTACTAATCATTAGTAAAAAAAAAAAAAATATTCGTGATGACCGTACGCGTTTATTGAATACAAGCCATATACTCAATACACATCTATCTGGCTAACTTACGTACGTTTACTGGGCACTATTGCTGTAGACTCAGTACATTTCTGTCTGCAAAACTAAATAAAAAGAAACTGAACTGAACTTTTCAACTGATTAACATTTTGCCGGAGAATTTTATGTTGCAAATTAGCTCAGTGGATGCATGCTCGCTCTCGGCACGGATACCAGTTCAAATCACGGTAAGTAAAACTTGACATTTTTTTCAAATAAAATAAAATAATATAATTTCAGAATTAAGGGAAAACCAGCAGTCAAATTAGTACAATATACTAATAGCACTGTAGAATGTACGAATGAATAACTACAGCATTAGTAAATACTACAATAACATTAGTACAATGTACGAATAGCACTGTGTTCTGTACGAATGAATAACGACAGCATTGGTAAATATTACAATACTATTAGTACAATATACGAATAGCACTGTGGAATGTACGAATGAATAACTACAGCATTGGTAAATACTACAATAAGATTAGTATAATGTACCAATAGCACTGTATAATGTACGAATAAATAACGAGAGCATTGGTAAATATAACAATACTATTAGTAAAATATAGGTACGTTTGTTTTTGCACGAATACGAATAAAATATTCGTAATATGTACTTATATATGTCCATCCTACGAATGCTATTCGTGGCTGAAAACCACGAATAAAATTCGTAGAATGCACGCAGTTATTAGAAGTGTTTACACACAAAAGTTTTTGAGTGAACGCGTGGCTACAAAACATTTTTGCCTCGGAAGTGCCGTTCAAAATTGTGGCTTCGATAATATTTTTCATCAATTTTTTAATTACCAATCGCGTGGCATTGCACAGCCGTGGTGGGTTCAAACTTCGGAGTAAAATTTCCAAATTTCATTCGTAAAATGTCTGGCAAATCCAGTGAGTTTAAAAACTCTGTTGGATAGTTTACAGCTTTATTGGCATCGCAAGACTGTATCCACCGATTTGTATGATACCAAGTCGCCTGGCAACGACTGCTATATCTTAAAATTTAAACCATCGACGTCCACATCTTTTGCTGCCAAAATGGATCTTTCTGCCAGCCACACAAGATTTAGATATTGTGCTCGTACATCGGGGAATATGCTGTCAATGAGAGAATTTTGAGAATCAACGATTGTGCAGAAACCGGTGGCAATTTTATGAAGCCAGTATTTTCATGGACAGCAACTTTTCCATCGCCATGTGTCAGCGGATCGATCTTGCAGCATTTGGACACGCATGTTTATTTTTAGTTGAACTTTTTCAACATAACGCCATAGTGACGATGATTTCAAGCAAGCGTTGATCTCATCGGCATACGTTGAACGTGGAATGACGGGAAGTGTTTGTCTGAAATCACCTGAAAGGATAATGTTTGAATTCTTTAAGTAGGTACAACCTTTCACATTCACAAAAGACGTTGGTATAATCGTCCCGTTTCTTCCTTAACCCCGCGTATCTACAAAAATATTTGTTAAAGAAACTCAAAACCAAATTGTTGTACTTACTGGTGAATAACGGTATGCCAATAATGTTTGAATTCTTTAAGTAGGTACAACCCAAGATACATATATTACAGGTAATATCACTAGCATGTTCATTTTTGTTCAGTTCTGCGCATGTTCTCAAAAATTTAATTTCAAACCATCACAAAAAATTTGTTTTTGTTTGGTGTGTACTTACACAAAGGGCAGCCATTTTGAAATTTGTAAAACTGCGCCTGATAACACCTTAGATATGTGTACTGTGGGTACAACCCACAGTAAAAATTAAGCTCTCCACCAAAATTCAGGTTTATCGTATTTTTTTCGAAGTGGATGTTATTAACCTGGGCTATTATTTCCATTCAATTTTTAAACTTGGTGTATAAATCTTGAAAGGCTGAACTATAGAATGTGTTACTTCGGATTAGTAAGGTCTGGCTCCAGTGCCATAGAAAAAATCAATTTTATTGACGATTGTTTATATTACACGACGTAAAATAAAAAAAAAAATACGTATACGCCGTTGTGTACCACGGTTTTTTTTTATTTGTGGTATTTTGTTAATAGCCTATTTCCAGCCTGCAAGAAACCACGCTACACCACTGCGCACTGGAGAGTGCCTTAACCCTTAACGCAAGCTAAATAAAGTCTATGGTTTAGAATTTCAGAAAAGCTGAACTGCTTAGCAGAAGATCAACAAATAAACTTGCTGAGTAGTGGTGAGGGAGGGTACTACTTCTCCCCTGATTATTTGTATGTCAAATAAAACATAGATCTTATGAATAAGGTAGTTTTTATTTTGAGCCAAAATAAGTCATTGAACTCAAACCAAACCAGCAAACGATTCCATTAGTCAGACATATTTTTTTCCATTCAAAATATAAAGTCGGCTTTCCAAAGGCTATCCGGACATTCTGGAAAACTTTCCATACAATTTCCCTCATGTGCGTGCGCTTGGTCATAGAGTTTATGTTTATAATTATGCACAGGATCTTCACTTTCTGGAATTGTAAAAATCGATCTCATTATTTCACCAACAAACGTGCCTGGTTCTTCCTCATTGCCCTTCTGACCCGTCTCACAAAGTGCCTTCAAAACACATTCGTGGCCATTTTTATTGTGCCTGGAACAAAAAGAAAAGTAATTGTAAAGAGGATGGGTAGTGGGTATAAGTAATTTGAGACTCCATCCTAGGATTGTAAACTTACATCTTTAAATATTTCTCGATTTTGTGGTAAAGCTCCTGTCGTGTACTGCGATGGTATCGAAGATGAATCTTGTCGATTTTCGTAAGCGATGGGCCATCAATGCCCTGACGTTTCTGTCGATTGTGTTTGTCTACACCTCTCTTAGCAAATACAGGATAAACCCTATGCTGCCGAGCATACACTGGCTTTCGATACGATGACGACGACGTCCTGTGCGGCGAAACAATAGAAAAAAGGAGTGAATAATGACGTCCTTGAGTGAGATTTATTTGAATATAAATACCGTTTACCAGAATTCTTCCACCACTGCGACCATTTGAAAGGACGGAAGTACGATGATGATGACGATGGTGATTGTGAATCTTTTCTTATTTTGCCATATTTCCATTCTGTAAGCGGATTCCTTCGTATTGAATAGTTATCTGCATTGTTGTTGCTGTATTTCCTTGAATGTATATTGCCAGAGGCTGATGATGACCATGATGGTGGTGGTGTTGGCTTTGTGTAGTACGGACCAGAATTGTAGTATTTCGTATGCATTGGTGGGTGAAATTGATTGCTAGCGAAGTTGGAGGACGATTGTGGTTTTAGAAAAGATGGATTCGCATAAGTTGTGATGTAAGCCGGTTTGTGATTAAATTTTTGTTTTGGTTTTGTGTCGATGTACTGAATATTTTCTATTGTATCATTACGACTAATGCCAAGGGTACCATCATTGAGTTTGTCTTTCAAATGTTCGACAATTTCACTGGGGGCATCGCTGGGCAGTTGCCAGGCCAAGGCTGATGTAACACCGAGAATCAAGTAGTTTGTGTAGTCCACAACGCCAATAATTAAATCATAAACTGAAAAATAAACACTGAATTACTCCCAAAGTAATATTAATAGGTTAACGAAAATTCTATATTGTAATTTGTTTTTTGTTTTTATTTCAAGTTTAACAAATGTGTTGATTCAAAACTGATGTAAAACTGTTGTTTTGTTAAATATTACTTATAGGTTCACAAGGTTTGGGAGCATTAGAGCAATCAAATTTGTTACTTTAATTGGCTTATTAAACTTGAATATTTCGGTTCAGAATTACGGAAAATTGGATCAAATTAAAAACTAATAGGAATACTAAGCCACATGCCCACACATGCAACTTTCAGACATGCAACAGTTTGGTTTTTTTTTTAATGAATCTAATGGTCTTATAAAGAGTACGCGGAACTACTACATGCAGAAACTATTGTTTCAAGCAAGCGTTCATCCCAAATCAGTTTCTACAAATTTGTGTGTTTGATGTTCGTCGCCTTCTCTGATTCTTTAAAATAATATTAAAAAACAAATTAAAACAATATCGTTATGGTTACTAGGTTGAAGAGTTTTTAGAAACTTTTTTTCAAATCACGTGCAACTCAGAGAAAATGCGCAAGGTTTTTCTGAACTCATCCTTATAATTTACTTTGAGTTGCACTTAAAAAAAAAAAACAATCGAAAACTACAATTGCGCCAAATTATAAAACAAAAATTGAAGGGGGGGGGGGGGTTCTGTTCCCATTCGTTTAGATGGGATTTAAATTTTATTGAAATAAATATTTTATTTATTTTAAAAAAATATTTAAATATTTAATATAGATGATTTTCAATTTTCTTTATTGTTTTGCATTTTAAGTATTGTCGTTGCTTTTTAATATTTGTTTCGTCGTTTTTATCGTAAATCTCCCCTACCTTCTAAACGGGGCGAGATAGACCCCCCCTCCTATAGTACAAAATGCTTGTATTTCACCCTTCTAAAAAAATCCGTAATCAATTTTCGGTGCCCAAGTTATCGTGTTAATTTGAAGCGACAAAAAATTCTGTCAATGCATACGTCAACGCATTGGCAGTATTATGCGTTGGCTCACGCAAGACTAGATGCAGAATTCGACGTCATTTTTTGTTTAAGAAAAAATCGAAGTCCGATGCCAAAGCAAATTCAATAAAATTGTGTATTTAGAATCCTAGATAGGCTGTCCTAGTAAAAGCTGAACATGACCGCAGATACTTGAAATCAACTTGCTTACAAGTTGCCTGCCGCCTTCGTCACAGCATATTCACGTATACGAACTTGACAGTCAATCTATGTAGCCAACTGGCTTGCCAGTACTGGCTCGTGTAGCCTCAGGGTAAGCTAGTTACAATTCCGGGCTCATTGCGATCTTAGTGCACCTACCTTAGATGACTGCGCAGTTTTTTGGATTAAGTTTATTCTTTAGACTTACCCAATTGAAAAGAACTTCCGGAAGGAAACGTCAAATATCTTCTTTTTCTTGAAAGAATCTCCGAATTTGTTTGTTCATTGTTTTGAAAGGTTTGCTCTTCATCGAATTTATTTTTATCCAATTTATGTGCTTTAAAATTATTTCCACTTAATACTTTATCATCCATCATTACAAAATTGACACAAATAAGAAAGGACAATGTGATAAATATAAACTTAATTGATCCCACATATTGTTTATTTGGTAATTGCATTTTAAGTGTCAAACGAACACAAGTTGAACATTAAATAAAAATGTGGGGACACTTTTCAAAAGAACAAAATTTATTATTCAAACATTAACCAAATGGATTAAACAGACACAGTTATTTACATAAATATATATGAATATATTTATAGACTTTATTAAATATTTACTTATTATTTGAAATGCGTTCAGCAGAGCCAATGAACTTTATAACTTGTGTCTCAGTAAGTTGGTGGTGTCTGATTGTTCTGTGAATTGGACACAGAAGTCATGGGTTCTTCACAAGCAAGAAGTCATGTTGCAGTTCATTAGCACCTTATCTGGTTCTGGTTCTATATATGCTAATTATTATGTTCAATATACCTACTTTGCTTGTTACCTACCTATCTATACATATATAATATTTCAACTAAGGTCAATAAACCAAATGCGGCCAGTAGGTATTTTTATTTTATCGATCTCTAAATTCTTTGCCATTTTAAACTCTAAAATTACCATCCCATATAAAATTTTCACACAATGTATATGCTTCGGAACAATTCTGTTGATTCCAATGAGCATCATCTCGGGCCTTATGCATAGGGTGATAGTTTTTATAATTCCTCTCCAAATCTTTGGGTAATGTAAAAACAGCTCGAAATATTTCGGTCAATAGTTCGCCAGGTTCGGTTTCATGTCTCCTTTTTCCGGTCTCGCACAATGCTCTAAGTATGCACTCAGTTCCGTTTTTGCCTTGTCTATGAAATATGAAGATAACAAAAATAGACGGTTAAACAGTTAATAACAAAATTAATATTATAGGTAACTACCTGCTAAACATTATTTCAAGTTTTGAGTATAATTCATGCCTTGACGAACGATGGTATTGCAAATGGATTTTGTCAAGTTTGTTTAGCCATGAGCTCTTATCGTTAACGGCTGTGGATGGTTTTACTTCTTGGATACTTCGCCTACCCATAATATGATAGACAGCATGTTGTTTTCGTTTGGTAATTTTATCTTGACGGCGAATATAAGGGCTGTAGAAAAAAAAAAACAATTTATGAATATAGGTTACATGTACAGTTATGAATTCGTATCGAATCATCTAGGCCGTTGTCAGATACAAATATAGCGGGTGGATAAAATCGTTAAAAAAAATATTTTTGGGTATTGAATTTTATAATCTTGATTTCTTCAGTATTCGCAAGTGATTTAAAATATTTATAGACCCCGAAAAGTGAAATGGAACAAATAAACTCGTAACGGCATTTGAAAGTCTTCACCTGGGACCTGACCATATACTTAAATCCTCAAAGATTCACTTCATTGGTCTGTTTTTTCGACGACGGGAAGAAAAATAAAAAAAAACATCTCCGAGTTTGACAACAATATGATTCTTTCCTTTAATAAGACCTGATAGTCAAACTTCATTCATTCTTTAGTTCAAATGCAAAACACTTTCTTAACAAATTATATCCAACAATTGAATTAGGTATCTGCAACTTAGTTTCTTGCAAATTGTCAATAATTATAGCAGTATCAACCTATTAAATACCTATATTTTTCTGTGGAAAACAATTTATTATAGTTCAGTTTTATGACAATAGCAAATTAAAGATGGCTCTCCACTTTTTCAAGAAGAAAGTAAAAAAATTTCGGTGTGGGGGGGGGGTCAGAACACTTGTATTCCCCTGGATACGGCTATGAATGTCTTTTCTCTGATATTAATTTGGAAAATTAAACTTTGGGTTCTTAAGAGATTTTCTTGAGGAAAAATTAAATATATTTTAGCCTTCAAAATAACGCTTCATGCCATAGAATCGTTATGAAAAGCATTGTTTCTCTTTAAAACGACTTCAACAATTTTAATTAAACAATTCACTATTATTTATATGGTCAATCGTTTGGCAAGAAAAAGTTTACCAACAAGTTTTTAAAAATTCCTGTCTAGAACCGAGCTTTTGATTTTCGATTTTCTCGTTAACGGCCTCACTGATTTCGACCAAATTTTGTTTTTAAATGAGATCCTTAACATTATTTACAATTTCGCATACAAAAATACAAGAACAAATATTTTATGGATTAAAAAAGAAATATATATGTATATACATATTTAAATATTTTTTTGAAAATCCAATATTTTTCTTAAATATATATTTAAAACTGTATTTATTAAAAATAAATATTAAATATTGGCATACCTAATTTTATTTTTAAAAATGTTAAAGAAATTTTATATGTTAAAAAATATTTCTTTTAGAAAACCGCTTTACCAATTTGTTCGAAAAAAAATTTGTTTCGAGTTAAGGGTATCACGGGGATATAACTTTGGAGTTGGAAAAACGGCCTTGGCATGCTTCGCTTTAAAAATTTGTTCGAACATTTTATATCGGTATATTAATGGCGTCGGATAGTTTTTTTTTTTTTTAGTTTTAAAATGAGTATTGTAGATCCTATACATCTACAATATTTTCCTTTCTAGGACATTTTTAAAATTATACTTTCAGGATCCGCGCCGCCGTGTCTTAGGTATACACTTACACTATACACATTAGGGTGTCCGTTATTTCCCAAATTCAGTTTTTTGGATAGCACACCCCGTCAATCGAAAGTTTATCCCGAACGAAAAAATTATTGACCATTATTTTTCCCGTACAAATTTGTATGGGAATTTTACACTCTGCACATTTTATTTTTTTCTCTGGAACTAGATATAACAGTTATTCTATTTTTTTGGGGAACTCTGATTGAATTATTGGTCCTTTAAAAAACTGGATTTACAAATGTATTAACAAAATTTGAATTATAATTTTTTTCGATTTTTCAAAATAATAAATATTTTTTATTTTTTAAGTATTTAATTTTTTTTCTTATCAAATAAAGTTTTTTTTTTAAATGATTTGTTTTGACCAATATCTTGCTTAAAACCCACATTCAAAAATTAATAAAAAAATAAGAAAACAAAATTTAAAACGTTTAAATATTTCATATTTTGAAAAATCGAAATAAATTATTTCTAATTCGTTTTAATTAATTTTTTTTTAGTTTAGTTTTTTTAAAAACTTATTATTAAATGATAATCAATAAACACAACAACAAAAACTGCTGAAGATCGAGAGAGAAAAAAATAGGAGAAAAATATATAATATTAAAGTATCTATTAACTTAAAAAATCGAAATAAATTATAATTTAAATTTTGTTAACACATTTTGAAATGCAGTTTTTTAAAGGACTAATAAATCAATCAGAATTCCCAACAAAATTTAGAATAAAAAATAAAATGAGTGTAAGATTCCAATACAAAGGAGAATGGGCAAAAATATATGGGACCTGGTCTACCTAGTGCCCAGAAACGAGACCTTTGAAAATGATTAGGTACTATGGAGTGTACCAACGTACGAGTATTTTGTTTGTCCTAAATAATGGGAGTTGGCTAAAATAAGCGATCAAAAAGTAAGAAAACACTTTGCAAATTCGAATAAACATAGATGAATTGTTTTATACTTTGTAATATACTGGGTAACACCATGGTTTACAGTTCTGTGTCCATATTCAAAAATGATGCTCTTGAACTAAGCTTGCCAACGTTGTATATCTCAACTGTGGGCACTAGACGCACAATTATTCCCATTCCTTAAATTCGCTAAATCGAATAAAAAAAAGTAGAATTTTTGTACTGTTAAGCGAATTATTCGCCACCCATGAAATAATTCGCTATTATTGGCCATTTAAATAAAAGTTCATTTATTTTGGGGTCTATTAAGTTCATCAAAAGTGACCAATACTGTCTTTTCAATGGAACAGTAATGCAATTAATTTTTGCTCTAATTGCAATCTTTGATGCCATATACTGCATAAGCCCCATGGTTTACAGCTTTGTGCCCATACAAAAAACGATGTACTAGGGCTAAGCTTTCCAACGATATATATCATTTGTGGTTAATAGGTAGACCAAAATGCCCATTCTCCTTTGTATGGGAATAGTATGACCTTAGAGGCACGGGCTTATGACCTCGGAAAAATATTTTTTTTTGTCAATAATTTTTTCTTTCGGCATAAACTTTCGATTGACGGGGCGTGCTATCCAAAAAAATTAGTTTGGGAAATAACGGACACCCTAATACACAAACACAATTAATTTTTTTTTTTTTCAAAATCAAACAAATGATAAAGATAAATTTGATACGTGGGCACGACTTGAAGTGAATTGTTTTGGCTCTTGTATCCTTGTATGCTTTAAAATTTTTTTATGATTCACAAAATGCCAGTTTTTCTGTCATTAACCTCGCAAAGGAATGAAACTGCTCATTCTTTTAAAAAAAATCCAATCTGCCAGTCGTGTAAGTGCAGCATTCTGCATTACAATGCTTAAATGTCATAAATGTCCTTATACTCGATACCTAAATGGGTAAGAATATCAGAAAAATTAGTGGATGTTAAAGCTGTTTTCGATTACGCATCCCCATACGGGCTCGAGAACGAGCAAGTAATAGTCGTTTTAAGGGTAATTTTGTGTGCTATATTTGCATCTATCATTCGTTTGTTTGCTATCAGACATTTTGATTTAGATAATTTATTTTAAAGTTAGTATTTTAAAAGTGTTTTTAACTGTTTATTTTATAACATCAAGAACTTATGTTACAAAAAAAAACTAACAGTTCCTAAAACATTTATTCTTAGGCTCGTTTCACACATATTCAGTTTCATTCGATTTGGTCTCTATTCGGTTTGTATTTGGCTGTGCCCGATATGTGTGAAAGGATAAAACGGCAAGAATAAAAATCTAATCTAAGACCGCATATCACCGAACGATCCCTCGACACGAATCGGTTTCATTCGGTTTCAAAACGGCACGTATTCGGTTCTAGGGCACAAGCGTTCACACATATTCGGTTCTGTTTCTGTTTTTCGGAAGTTTTTACTTTTTTTTGTTTAAAACATTTTATTTAATTTTAATTATTAGTGAGTACAATACAAACCGAATATGAACTGTCTGTGTGTAAAGAGATCTAGCCGCAACACGTAAACCGAAATAGAACCGAATACAGACCGAACCGAATGAAACCGAATATGTTTGAAATGAGCCTACGAGCAAAAACTGCAAAAGAAGTAAAAAATATGTTTTTTTTATGTGTCTTAAATTAAGCGTTGCCGCTGTGGCTGTGACACGATAGTTCTTTTTTGACACGCGATTTTCTTTGTGGCACGAAAAGATTCAATATGGCGCGATTTTAAAATCTCCATTGTTTTACTTAAACTTCATATAATTTTGTGGCATATATAATTGTGGCATCAAAATACTTTTTCGAGCGGTAACTATGAGCAATTTAGTAAACAAAAAATTAAAATAAATGATTTTTTAATTTTTTATGTCGGTTTTTGTTAAATTTTGCTGGCTTAATTTATTTATAAAATTTCTAAGACAACCATTTTAACAGTAAATCTAGTTTCCAACAAAAAGTTTCAAAAGCTAAATTCTCAGTTTAAGCTTAGTTTTCGAGTTATACCAAAAATATTAAGGAGCGACCAGTGTAAGCATTCTCTCGGAAATGCAATTGAGCAAATGTTCTGTGTTACAAAAGCTTACGTTCTACACAAATATATTCAATAATAAAAACCTTTTGAACGCAATATTTCGTTAGTAAAAGGCCTACTAGAAGCAAGAAATACACTCCACTCCTCTGGATTAGAAACAAACTTTTTGTTTACTATCTGAGCGTGTAGCGCTTTGGTAAATTTATAAATTCACCTTTTGAGTTTAGTCCCTAAAAGAGGGCTCTATTGCGAATAAAACTGAATGGACAGAATAATTCAGGAAAATACCATTTGGGTATTTTTACGACTTTTCTATTTATTTCATTAAAAACACTGTTTATTTTTGCGCCACTTCAATAGAAACATCCTCTTAAATAAGGAAACAAATTGAAAAAGTGCAGTAAAAGTTGGTAGTTTTCTATTTGGAATCATATTTTAATATGTTTGCTACCACCTTTATTTGAAATAACTTGAAAAATCCAGTTGGAGACTGAATCATGCAGTTATTTTACATAATTTAAAGAAATTGCACTTCATGCTTCTCTGATTGCAGCAGTAAGTGATTCTTATTCCTCGTATTGTCGGTCATAATCATAAACTTTACGAACTATCCATCTCCATACGTTTTGATTAATATTTAGGTCCAGAGAATACGGTGGCCATTGAAGTAAGGTAACATTTTTCTCGGATATCCAACTGTTAATGATCCTTGCGTTGAGGATTGGCATGTTTTTTTTTGTTGAAATGTCCATGGTATTGGTTCAAAGACATCGGTAAACTTAGGGAAATCTTCTTGCAATATTTCCTTGTAGGAGTTTGCCGTCATTTTCAATGTGGGAAAGTCCAGATTAATTGTTCAAAACCAGAAAATCACGCCCCACGAAATTACGCCGCCTTCTCGGCTATGGTGGCGCTCCAGAAACCTGTGTTCCTTCCCTATAACATGAAAATAGTAATTATATCCGTCCGGGCCATCTAAATTGAATTTGTTTCGTCAGAATGTACCACTTTTGTCCACTCTTCCTTTCACGTCATATTCTTCCTGCAAAAATCTATTATATTGTGTCTTCGTATTGGATTTAACGGTGATTTTTTCTTCAATTTTAGGCCCTTTAAATCTTTTGACCCACGAATAACAAGTCTAATAGTGTTAAGACTCGCTGTAATACCACTCTTCGCCTTGATTTTAGCAGTAGCGTCGCTTGAATTTGAAGCCAGTCTTAATTATCTTTCTTTCGTCTGCTTCTGTTGTGGCTACCTTACACGTTTTTCCATAGTTTTCTTTAATACTTAGGTTCGACCTAACAATTTTCACACTTCTACATATTTTTTTGCAGTTGTGCAGGGTTTAATGGTTTTTCGCGACCCATCTTTTCTCTGATAAAACAATTATTATTTTTAATCTAGAAGAAAAAACTTCTTACTGTAATCTATAGAGACAAAGCGCACACTGTTTCTATTCAAGTGTTTTTAATGAAGTAATTAGAAAAGTCGTAAGAAATAACCTAATGTTATTATCCTGAATTATTCTGTCCATGCAATTTTTTTCGCAATAGATCCCTCTTTTAGGAACTAAATCCAAAAGGTGAATTTATAAATTTACCAAAGCGCTACACGCTCTGAGAGTAAAAAAAAAGTTTGTTTATATTCAAGTGGCGCGAAGTACAATAAATTACTAAAATATTACACAAATTGTTAAAATTCTAGGATTTTTTTTGGGAAAATACATTAATTTTTCAATACAAAACTCTTGTCTTGTGTTTGCTTTAACGTTCATATAAAGTACTAACATTGTGCATGAATTTTGTATTAATTTATTTTGAAGAGTTGAGGAATGTATGCCAATCTTAATAAAAAAATGGGCACGACTGGATCGCACAAATTCGCTCTCGTAGCTAACAACTTTAATTGATGATCTACATATGTATTGATTCTATAATATTAAATATAAATTATTACTATAAATTACTAAAAATTTGTTATTTTAAGACAAGACGAAGCGCAAAATAAAGTATGCCAACTGATCTGTTTGGAAGAAATATTTCAAAAATCGTTATTTTTTTTTTATTTATAAAATTTTTTGCACATCAAAATTAAAATTTGGTATCTCAACATTTAGTATTTAATAAATAAAAATCTTACACAAAATAAAAAAAATATTCATGAGCCCGTTTTCAAGATATTGAATTTAAAAAAATATATATATTTTATTTAAGAACCAAAAAATATTTTTTTCGAAAATGCAAAATTGTAAAATTTCTGAAGAGCCTCTTGTATACAAATTTTGTTTGAAATCGGTTGTTTGGCAGGTACCGTTAATAGCCGCTATTGGTAAAATTTTTAATTACAAATACTGACCTTACTCTAAATACAATTATTTATCAAATCTTTAAAGCCTTGTTTAAAATAAATCAATTTTTGTATATAAGTTTATGACAGGTAGCGTTATTTCTAAGAAAAATTAAATTTCCCATAGGGAATCTTTTAAAAACCTTAAGTCCAAAGTTTTAAGAAAACGCTTTAGCCGTTTAGGCTACTGGTCGAGGTACAGCCAGACAGGCAGACAGAATTGCGAGACCAACTTTTTTTCACCTTCTCTATCTTCGTATATATGTATGTTAGGAACGTTAAACAAAAATTGTAGTCTTTTCCTTAATTTTTTATTTTGATACATATCTACATACACTCCGCTCTACTTGAATAGGAACAAACTTTTTGTTTACTATCAGAGCGTGTGGCGCTTTGGTAAATTCATACATTCACCTTTTGGTTTCAGTTCCTAAAAGAGAAATATATTGCGAATAAAACTGCAAAGCTGCAAGGACAGAATAATTCAGGAAAATACCATAAGGTTATTTTTTTACCACTTTTCTAATTACTTCATAAAATACACTGTTTTTTTTGCGCCACTTGAATAGAAACAGTGTGCGTTTGTCTCTATAGATTATGGTAAGAAGAAAAAATATTCTTATAATAAGAGTAGTGTAAATTAAAAATAATAATTGTTTGAACAAAGAAAAGATGGACCGCAGAAAACCATTAAACCCTGCAGAAAAAGCCAAAATAGAAGTACACGCGGAAAACAAGCTTCACCTACGCACAATTGCCAAAAAAAATAAGTAGAAGTGTGAAAATTGTTTTGTCGAACCAAAAAATTATGGAGAAATATGTAAGGTGGGCAATCAAGAGCCACAACAAAAGCAGACCGAAGAAAGATAATTAGACTGGCTTCAAATTCAAGCGGCTCTGCTGCTAAAATCAAGGCTAAGAGTGATATTACAATAAGACTTAACACTATTAGACGTGTTATTCGTGGGTAACAACATTTAAAGCGCCTAAAATTGAAGAAAAAACCACCGTTAAATCCAATACGAAAACAGAATATAATAGATTTTTGCAGGAAGAATATGATGTGGACAACAAAAGTGGTATTTTTTGACGAAAAAAATTCAATTATGATGGCCCGGACGGATATAATTACTATTTTCATGTTATAAGGGAGGAACCCAGATTTCTGGAGCGCCACCATAGCCGAGAAGGCGGTGTAATGGTGTGGGTGCGATTTTCAGGTTTTGAACAATTTTTCTGGACTTTCCCACATTGAAAATGACGGCAAACTCCTACAAGTAAATACTGCAAGAAGCTTTCCCTAAGTTTACCGATGTCTTTAGACCAATACGAAGGACATTTCAACAAGAAAACGTGCCAATCCTCAACGTAAGGATCATCAATTGTTGGATATCCGAGAAAAATGTTACCTGACTTCAATGGATACCGTATTCTCCGGACCTTAATATTATTGAAAATGTATGAGGATGGATGGTTCCTAAAGTTTACGATTCTGACAGACAATATGAGGACAAAGAATCACTTATTGCTGCAAATCAAAGAAGCATGAAGTGCAATTTCTTTAAATTATATAAAATAACTGGATGGTTCAGTCTCCGAATGGGTTTCTCAATTTATTTTAAATAAAGATGGTAGCAAACATTTTAAAATATGATTACGAATAGAAAACTACCCAATTTTACTGCACTTTTTCAATTTGTTTCCTTATTTAAGAGAATTTTTCTATTTAAGTGGCGCAAAAAAAAAAAACAGTTTTTAAAATGAAGTAATTAGAAAAGTGGTAAAAAATAACATAATAGTATTTCCCTGAATTATTCTGTCTCGCAATATATTCCTCTTATAGGAACTAGAACCAAAAGGTGAATTTATAAATTTACCAAAGCGCTACACGCTCAGAAAGTAAACAAAGAGTTTGTTTCTATTCAAGTGGAGCGGAGTGTACATAACAGAAAATCAAACGAAAAGAAACTCGAAAATTAAAGGAAATTAAAAAATAACAGAAAAACAAACGAAAAGAAACTCTAAAATTAAAGGAAATTAAAACTTAACATTTATTTCATTAATAAAATAATTCAATCTTCTGTTAACAAATTAGTCTTTAACTTATTAAATGAACATTATGTAAAGCTTCATTATTTAAAACTATAAAAACATAACATTTCGTAATGCAGATTAAGCCAAGCTTGCAACGTACAAAATATTTGTTCTTAATACTTTTGTGCTGAAAAAATATTTTATAATTGTTCGTTTTCTTTTAAATAATTTTTAAATCCATGGGAGTTTAAATTGTTATTAAATTTAACAATTAACATGGCTTTAAGAGTTTTAAAATTAACTTTGGATTTTTCGCTCGTCCACATATTATTCATTATTGAAAAAAAAAAAACGCATTAGAACCTGGCAAACACAAACTGAACTCGACAATTTGTAAAAGGTTGGAAAAACAAATGTTTTATTCTTTTCTGAGAAATGCGTAAAAATATTAATCCATTTTTAACCTACTGTCCTTTTGTTTTCAGTCCATTTTCTAGTACGAGTAGTTTCTAAGCTTAACACAAAATTTTAAGCAAACAAACTCATCAAACAACTGAAATCCATTAATTCTTGTTTCGCTTCGGTTTTGGTTCACAAAAGTCAAACATGCTTCTATTTCTGGCCAGGGGTACATTACTAAGAATTACTCAACTGAATATTTCAAGTTCTTTAAAAGATCTTTCCCACTGACTTAAATATTCGTAAAAGATAAATAAAATTGAAAGATATTTTCCTTATATCTTTTGGTTTATTAATTTTATTTCGACTTATTCAGTCTCCATATGCCTTTCTATCAAACAAAAAAAAAAAATATCAGAAAATGTGAAAATACGGGACAAATACGAAACACTTGTACGTACCGGGTTTCTTAAATAAAAACCCGGGACAGGCTATTGAAATACCGGACTGTTCCCGGAAACCTGGGACGGATGGTCACCGTACCAATAGTATACCTATATCGCAAGTAAAAAGGTTGGGGTCGAAATTCTGCCTAGTTCAAAATTCTGCTTTCAAAATTCTGAGAATAATATATAAAAGTTTCAAAAATGTAAAAAAGCGCGCGCTTTTGAAACTTTTATTTATTATTCGCAGAATTTTGTAAAACTTAATTTGGGAGAGTAGCAGGTACCTAGTATTCCCTTATAAAGTATGTGAATGCTCTCTTTTTTATGAACAACAAACTGAAAGTAATTGTCATTGTCTTTTGACAAGTGGAAGTGAATGTGTGCTTTAAATTATTTATGGCAGTTCAAAAGCAACGAAAGAGACATTTCCAACAACACAGAACAATGTTGAAGCATGACATCGTCGACTTAAGGTGGTAGTCGGTCGCAGTCATGCAGGCCTATACAAAATCATAAATGATCTAAAAAAAAGGGACTTATCACTGCCAAAGCTGAAGCTGAAAGGGTCAAAAATGGAGAGAGCATAAAACCGAAAAAACAATTACATATTATAAAGAACAAGAAGAAAATGTAAAAAAGAGAATAGGATTAAGCGAATAGCAAATAATATAGTTATCTGTGTTTTTGATTAGATTTTGTTTTTGTATTAATTTATCAGACTATGTACATATATTACTTTTTGTTGTTATTTTTTTTGTGACATTGTTAATAAATCCTTTTTCAAACAAAAAAAATCAGAATAAGCAGAATTTTATTTTTCTACATTATTACTTTTCAGTATTTTGAAAAGCTGAATTTTGTAAAACAGAATCGAAAAAAAGCAGAATTTTTGTACCAGTAGGCAGAATTTTGAAAAGCAGAATTTTGAAACCAGAATTTCGACCCGCTCCCCAAGTAAAAATGACATAAATAGAAACATCATTAATAAATACGAGTAGGTACAACGCAAAGAAATGTGTGTGTGAACTATCAGATTCTGATGTTTTCCAAAAATAATAATTTTAGATTTTTAATTAAAGTCAGTATTCTAACCTCTTACTGTAGTTTGGTTTCCATAATGACTCAAATGTTGGTTTGCCAGCGTCGAATTTTCCATTTTTTGTACTATATGCCGTATTATAGTAATTATTGTTTGTATAGTATATTGGTTTCCTTTGGTTGTAACTAGGACTATATGGTCCTGGAATATAATAATTATTCTTCCCATTTGAATACAAGTCCGGTGAGCTATATAAGTTTTTATATTTATACTCTGATGGATGAACATAAATTAGGTTAGAAAATTTATCTTGAATATGGTTTTGATAGTGATCCATTTCAATAAATTTTTTATCATGATGCGCAGAGTCCTTTTGAGGTAATCCATGATGAGAGCCCATATGGTGGAGTTTTTGAATTAATTCATTTTCAAGCTCGCTCAAAGGCTTACTTGGTAATTCAAATGCCAGAGCACATGTTATTCCTAAGATAGCGTAATTCGTGTAGTCAATTATTGGAAGAAGAATATTGAAAACTGAAAGTAAAAAATAAAATAAATTTTAATTATTTTTAATTTTCCAGAAAACTTAACACGAAGTATTATTTAAAAAATAATTACTACATAATATTATTTTTATGTTCTAACATCTTACACAAATAAAAATAAACACATTGAGATTAGGATCTAGAACATTTTTGATTAAAATATTGAAGGGCAATTCATTTATTAAAACTGTTCCCATATCGAACTAAGCATTCAAACTGTTCAATAAAACTTTAATAGTAAAAGAGTCAGCACCCAAAAGTGCAAGGATGTTCGCCAAATGATGTTTTTTTGACACTTCATAGGGGTTGGTGCGTCAAACAAAAATATTTAGGGAAGCTAGTCGAGGGATGCTGGCTATGACTCTGAAACCGAGACGCCCTCAAACACAAAAAATTGGAAAATAAAATGAAATATTCCTTGTCTATATAAAACAAGAAACGTTGGTCGGCCAAGTTTATCCCGTTTCTATCTTTAGTCAATCACCCGAAATAGCTCATCCCCTCATTTTTCACAATTAAAAAAAAAAAATCTATTTATATCGATTTCTATTATTCAGAGAAAAACAATAAATTAAAATTAACACGAAATTGTATTTTTTTAAATTTTAAATATTTCTGTTCTAAGGTCAATTTCTCTAAAGTCAGCCCCGCACAAAAAAGTGTGAAACTTTTGGGTTCGAACAGAGAAATCTCTGAAGTTTTGTAAACTAGCTTTAACGCATTTTTGTTCAATTTAAGTAAAGTATACGACTTATTTCATTCCGCATACTCAAATTCTTTAATATTATTTTTTATTAAAAAAGTTTAATGAACCAACTTTAGATTTTTTTTTAATTTGCACTAATGTAATTTTAATTTACTTTTAAAAGGCAAAAAACAGCATCAACGTACCTAATTGCAAGGAGCTTCCTTCGGGGAATTGCAAGTAGCGACGTTTCCGGTAAAGTAATGTTTCAGATGAATTTCTTTTTTTATTTTCATAGCTTTGATTAAGAGATGAACCAAGAGATTTATATTTATCAGTTTGAATTGGTGCACTTATAATATTTTCTTGTTCATCAACACGATGCAAAGCTGTTCTTATTGGATTCAGCGCGATATTGATTTTGTCTAACAGAATCTTAAGTATTTGTTTATGATTCAATGAATGATTATACATAGTAATTATTATTGTTAAAACAAATATTAGTGCTATACAAAAAATTGCACATTTTAAAACTTTATTTCTACTTTCGAAATTCATAACTTTAAACTTCATTTTTAAAGGATTTCGGGTAAAAACGAATATGGTCAAACACGAATTGAATTAAATATTGATGATTTGTAATGGGACTTAACAAGCTAACTTTGACGACGTCAATAAGAAAATGAAAATTCATTTGTCAAAATATTCAATCTCATAAATAGTTGACTCTCGTCTGTGCCAATAGAAAAATAATTTGTTTACTGTTAATTGGAATAGCGATATTTATGGTTAATTTAAGCGCATCAAATTTGAATTTTTTAGAAGTTACATTCTAAAATATTCATGAATCTTTAATCATAATTCTTTGTTAGGTATATTAACGACGAATTGGGTTAGAAAATTCCGTAGACAAACATTTACATACAAAACAGTGAGTGAGCTACGGTAAACACTTTTTCTCTAAAATTTTTTGAATCAATCACCATCAGTTGATGAAAGTGGATTTAATTTTGGAACTGTTTACATATTCATGTAAAATCATTTAAGGAATAATATGGGATACGAATTATAAGATTTAGAGCCAGTTTGTTCACAGTGGAATAAAACTGTAATTTTATCATCACAAATTCTGTCTTATCCATAAAACTATATTAAAATCTCTGATAGTCAAATACTGTGTTTACTTTCACTAATTACATAATATAGGTATTAGCCGGAGAGCTGGCAACATATTTTTCGACCTAATTGGTACATGGATGACACTTTGGTCATAGAAAGGGTTAGGGCAGTCAAACACAAAAATGTCACTCTTACACTCCGGGTCAGAGGCTTAGGTCTTATATTTTTAAAACATTAAAAATAAGGACCTAATCGATCGAACCGGAGTGGCAGACTGTTGTTTTTGTATTTGATGGTCACAAATCTTTCTGTGACCAAAATTTCAACCTCTTACGAAGTGAGGTATAAAAGTTAATCGGTCGCTAGTTTCTGAATAGACTAAGAACTAGCAACGGATGTAGTTGCGCCACAATTATAAAAATTTGAATACTGAGAGATTAATAATCACTTAATACAAAAACAACATTCTGCCACTCCGGTTCGATCAATTGGGCCCTTATTTTTAATGTTTCAAAAATATAAGACCTAAGCCTCTGACCGGGAGTGTAAAAGTGAAATTTTTGAGCTTGACGGCCCTCAACCTTTCTGTGACCAAATTTTCATCCATGTACCGATGAGGTCGAAAAATATGTTGCCAGCTCTTAGACTATATAGGTAACATATTTGATCAACCAGTACAAGAATTGGTTTCTTCATGACTTTCGTTGGTATGTTGTCCCTCTATACACCTAACTAGATATTGAACGGATGGATTTGCTTGAAATTTGTTAGCTATTAGCCCAGGAACTTTGTGCAAAAATCCTAAATTTTGGCAATAGGTTTGTGATTTTGTAGGGTTGTAGAGCTAGGTAATAGAAGTATTTAAGGAATTATCCTCGCCTTCAGCTATTGAGCGAATCGCATTATCAGCGTTTGAAAAAAAAATGGTGATAAAAAAAAAAATAAAAAAATATAATGGTACCTTCATTCCACAAAATTCTAAAAAATCTCAAAAAATACATAATTACATTTTTTATCATGATAATTTTTTTTTATATAAAACCCAAAAAATTAATCAAAGAAAGTTGAAAAATTGAAATTTTTTAACATTTTTTTTCCGTAAAAATACAATTTTTTACAAATATAAGTTAAAACCAAAAACACAGTTTTGTTCACCAATCAATTTTGCGTCGTTTGATGTATATTACTAGCTTCTGTTGCGTACCCTTCTGTAAAAAAAAAAATATTTTGTTTAAATACAAATCACGAAAAAAGTGAAGGTAGAAATAAAAAAAAAATATAATGGTACGTTTCAAAAAAAAAAATTAATATACCTCAAACGACGCAAAATTGAATTAGGAACATGATAGTAAATTTTGTATTTTATTATTTACCGTTAAGTCTGTAAATTTTTTATAAAAACTTGAAAAAGTGAACATTTTAAAATATTTTGTACAGTATTTACTGTTAAAACGAAATTGTAAACAAAATATAACAAAATCAAAAAGGATGGTTTTGTTCACTGTTAAATTCTACATTTTTTGATATATATTTGAATTTTTTCTTGTGGATATATATTGAATAATTTCAACAAAATGCATAAAAACCATGAACAAATATATAAAAGTTTCAAATAATAAAAAAAAAAAATAGAATGGTACATTTCAGAAAGGTGAAAAAAATTTTAAATGATGCATAATTTACAAACGCATGAGACTGTGTAAACAGTTTTTTTTTTATATATATTACGCCCTTAAATTAAAAAAAAATTTAGTAAGCGTTAAAAAAGTGAAAATAAAAACTGAATTTTTGCAGTTTTTACAAAAAAAAAAAAAATATAACGACTCATACAAAAAACTTGAAAAATATATCATAATACGCAAAATTATATTTAACATAATACTAAAGTTTTTTTTTCTGAAAAGTGTCTTAAACTTGGTAAAAATTTTATTAAACGTTGAAGAAGTACAAATTTTGCAATTTTTTTTATAGTTGTTATAAGTCCGGTCAGGAAACAGAAACCCGTGCGTTTTTTGGGGGGAAATTTTTATTATGATTGGAATTTATCTATGACATGATTTAGGTGAAATTAAGCCTGGGAGTCATTTCTGAAATTTTGTTTGTTATAAAATTCTCCACAATTCTACACCGCGAAATGTTTGCATCAATGCTGTGGTTAAAGTTAGACATTTAACTTGTGGAATTTGTGACCTTTAAATCTACTTAGTGATAGTAGCTAAATGGGCTGCAGGTCAATTGAAACAAATCAATTATTTCACAACGTTTCGTCCATGAATATGGACATCATCAGGTGCGAGAAATGATGGTTTAATTATTACATTTATATTGCACTTAAACACGAACAGAGATGTTCCCAGTAGCAAGTTTAACTGACAAGTAACTATCTGTAAATATTTGTCTTATCTTCATGAAGAAACGTTGTGAAATAATTGATTTGTTTCAATTGACCTGCAGCCCATTTAGCTACTATCACTAAGTTAGACATTTAAGCTGGCGCACATTTTTGTACACATACTTGGAACCATTAACTAACGTAAAGTATCATTATAGTATTTATTTTATTTTTTTAGTCACTTTTGTAGCGATTTTAAAAGATCAAAAATTGTATGAAACATGCTTTATTAATATACTTATTTAATGGGGGGGTGCGGGTCATGGTCCTTTTTTATTTTGTTTACTATATAGCCATTTTAATAAAAAAATAATTCCCAAAAATAAAAAAAAAATCTCACTAAAATCCCGTTATTTATTTTTTTTGCTCAACAGCCACACTCGAGGATATTTCTTAAAAGTTGTATAATAGTATTAGGTACAAATATCTGGGTGTAGTTCTCGACCCTTAATTAAACTGGAAATTATACATTGAAGAACGGGGTAAGAAGCAGGCCTGCGTAGCTTTCTATGCCTGTAGCAAAACTTTTGGTAAAAGGTAGGGCCTCCAGTCAAAAATGGTCTTGTGGAGATACACAGCCATGGTGCGACCTATTCTCACGTATAGTTCGATTGTGTGGTGGCCAGCATTAAAAAAAAATCGTATAATATCAACAAACTTAGGAAAGTTCAAAGAACAGCTAGCATTGGCACCACAGGGGCTAATCGATTTTGTCCAACAGATGGCTCGGCGTGATTCTGCACCTTTTACCACTAGACTTACACATTATATACCTGGTATCTTGCAGTGCGATAAGACTAAAAGAATCTGACTCCTGGTTTGCCAAACCCTATGGGCACAGCAACATTACGGGTTTTATTCCAACCGAAATGTTTTCGACTCCCACTGACTACTGTACCCCTACAATGAGCCTCGGTAAAGATTTTATAATTATATTCCCATTTAGAAAGGAG
This sequence comes from Melangyna quadrimaculata, assembly GCA_949320155.1. Classification (NCBI taxonomy): domain Eukaryota; kingdom Metazoa; phylum Arthropoda; class Insecta; order Diptera; family Syrphidae; genus Melangyna; species Melangyna quadrimaculata. The sequence continues at coordinate 374,649,174 of OX439483.1, forward strand.
TCGAATGGTGACGTGCGTCGTGACGAAAGACTTCGACACAACTATCTTTACAGATGGGTCAAAGATGGAGTGCGGTGTTGGTGCGGGAATGTTTTCTGAGTATCTAAATATATCCAGGTCTTTTCGGCTACGTGATTTTGCTAGTGGTTTTCAAGCTGAATTACTAGCAATCAGGGAAGCATGCAAGCTACTTAAATAAGATCCAAACCAGAACCGAAATACGGCTATTTTTTCAGAGAGTAAAGTGGCTGTTAAATTTATTAATTCAGCTATATCATCCTCTAAATTGGTAAGGCAATGCCAGAATGAGCTTCCGAGTCCGAACACTAACCTCAGACTCACTCTTATCTGAGTTCCCGGTCACAGTAGCATTGAGGGGAATAAACGGGCTAACGAGCTGGCCAGGCAAGGTTCAGGCCTTCATATCTCACTTGCAAAAAGAGTCAGTATTCCTCTCGGAGTTATGAAGGACAATATATTCTCTATATTTCTCGCAGAATCTAATTGTAGGTGAACTGTATCATATCTAGAAAGTTTTGGCCTACTTATAATAAATTCCGAACTATTAACCTAATGTGCAGACCCAGGCGAGACATAGCCAGGAACGTTGCAACATGCACTAGACACTGGCCAATAGGAGAACATGCAGCGAAGCTTGGCATGCCCTACATTACACTTTCGTAGTTGTGGGGACCAGCAGGAAAAGGAAACAGTCTTGCATTTCCTCTGAGGCAACAATCTTTTGTGAAGCCCATTTTTGACGAACTTAACGAACTCTCCGAAATGAAGATCAAAGATTTGACTTCTTTTCTCAACGCGAAGAAATGCAACCAGGATTAACATCGGTTTCCTCATGCACCATCTTCTTCCTCAAACTTGAATGACTGCGAGAAAGCAGACGACTGGTTTTTGAAGGTGGCTCATGGTGGTCAGAGAAAAAAGTGTCGTATGATACTGAAATTGCATGATGCTGCTTCTAAAATGTTTGTTTTTTTTTTTTCAAAATTGTATGTAATTACATAAGAATAATGTTTGTTTTCAAAATTTAATGCTCTTGTCAATTTTTAGTCGAACACTGAAAACGGCATGGTTCTAGGACTTTTACTTTTCAAGATATTACAAAATAAATAAGCTTAGTAAAAACAAGAAAAAACGAGGTTGATGTTAACAACTGGTTGCTGAAATGATCATTTAGCCGGATTCTTCATTTTACTTTTGGGGTACAAATTTAAATTTTGACTTATCCTGCGGAATCTATTTGCCTCTGAAAAAGTCCTAAGACTTCATAAATGACTTATATTTCAGTTGAATTTCATTTATTGATAGAAATAAAATTCAAATTATGATGTGCAAATTGAAAATGTCAATTCTCAACACTTTTTTCTGAGTATGCACTTCGAGAAAAAGACTACGAAAAGTTAACCCTTGATTTAAATTGACAAACATTTTTTCTTAAAAGTTTCAATTTTATTTTAAATTAACAAGAGTCATCATGCTAAAAGTTACATCAGGTCTTGATATGTAGTATACTATGTCGCAGGGACTGTTTTAAGTGGTAGTTGTTATATTTTCTAGTAGTTAGTATTTGGAATTGGTAGCTCTAAATCACGTTTCTGGTAGTTGTAATTAAACACTCCGCCCTTTCTTCGACCAGTTCAACAAAAAGTACTTCTACGAATGTCAATTTTCAATCACAATGTAGGTTCGAATATTTGCTGCCTATTTTAATTTCGAATGAACAGAAAACATGTTCAACTTTTATCTGATCTCTAAATTGTATACGGATATAACGTATTACCCGCACAGAATAAGCGCACTTGGTTATGTTTACTCAACGACTTCGCATGCAATTTAAATTGAAAGTCAAACAGAAACCTAAATTTTTGAGCGTCGTATGTATGATTTGTCAACATTTTTGTTTTCAATTACTCAACTGCGACAAAAAATTGTTAAGCAAGCAAATCAAACAAATTTCAGCACCAGCCATTTGACACCAATTTGGCGAGTTCTATTGGAAAGTATTTCCCTTGGTAAGAACAACAAAATTAAGAAAGTGTCGATAAAATAGCTAACCGATAAACGGGCTACGTCCAAGAAAAAATCAAAACGAACATTTTCTGTATAATTTTGTTCAATAATAATTTGTTGGTAGTTCCGATTTTTTCTTAAAACAGATAAACGGATACAGAAGTATTTTTTCTTTTTTAACTCATATAGCATAGCCCTGAGATGTCAAAAAAAGATATGTGTTTCTTTTTTAACTCAGGGCACTGATAGTGCTCAACTTTTGTTTCTTTTTCCAATCAGAGCTAATTCGGTGTCGGATCACGCTCCATATGCTCGGAAAAAAAGACCGAACGAATGAAGCAAAAAGCTGAGCGTAGCCATTCTCTCTTTTGACAGGTTAGAATAGGCTCTGATCATACTCTGCTCAGAGCTAACTCCGATCGCTCAAGCTCCGCTCCATGCTATTGTCGATATTTAGCTTTATCTCGTTTGGTATTATTGCACATCATCTTTGCAATTGGCTTAGTTGACAATACATTATCAGTCATATGTATCTATAAAAATGCTTAACTCGCCGCTTACTCCCGAGTTAAGTATACCGTGGATTAAGGGTTAATTCGCAAATTAAAATTCTAATTAATATAAACAAAATGTCCTTTGAATTTTAATGTGACGTTCTATCTGCTACAATCAGTAATATTTTACCAAGTTTAGCAAAGAAGGATTCTTCCTTATGGGGTTTGACAGCAAAATTTGAAAATGAGAGCAAGTTCTTAAGAAATTTCAAGAAACCGAACACAGCTTTATGTTATTTTCATTTTGGTACTTTTTGTGGCTTTTATATATTTTTCTTCTCGATACAAATAACGTTGGTTATCCAGTATAGGTACCTTACCTACATATATCTTACTGTACCAAAAAATCGAAAATCGTTAATGCCGTTATTATTTTATTCAAAACTAAGTACACACAAAGTTCAATTTTTAATTTTTTTGGAGAAATAGCAAAGAAACAAAATAGAAACATTCCTTCCCTAACATGCCGCCTCCAGTGGCCATGAACGATGGCAGGACTATGAACATGAACATTTCAAAAAAAAAATCTAATGGAGTCGCAAAAATCCATGTCCATGCAGTGACATATCCATACAAATCATATTGTGGATTGGGTTGTAGATTGGATTATGGACATCGTTCATGGCCAGTGGAGATGGAATGTTGACCATCTTCTTCGGTGAGTTAACTTAATCTCTGTCAACAGAATGTTAGTTAGTAGGAATTCTGTTCTAGCTCAGGTTTATTCATATAAGGGTAAGAAAATATAAATATCTACACTACTTTGAAAGGCTTTTATATTTTATTACCCTGCCAACAGATGTTTGCAGTTACCTAATAATTTAAAATTGTACACTTCCATGATATTTTCGCTCAGTGTATGTCCACCGTAGAAATGCAAAATTCAATGGTTAGATGCAATGTCACGAATCAATTAACCAACTGCGCTCTTCAATGGTTTCACAATTTTTGTTCGCCAAATAAAGTGCAGTGTCATGTTCATGTACCTTCCTATACCTGATGCATATCTATACTGTACACAGTTTAATAAGTTTTCAACAGTGCTTTTCCAGATTTACCATGAAGCAGTTTAGCTTAAAACAATTTATTATCTTTTCTGCAGTGAATTCCATTTTGATACTTGATGCCAACGGCATTCTAACTAAAACTGACAAACTCGAACGTGGAAAACGATATTTAGATTTTTTGAAATCAAGTCGTATTTTTGTATGTGTTTTGTTTTCTGCTTGTGCTTTTGATTATTTTGTGTGTTCAATTAAAATGACCTTACCCAAACAAATATCTATCTACTACTCTTTATTTGTCTAATAGTTTCGTGCAAATGTGAAGAACAACATTTTGGATGTCAACGCACTATTTGCGTATGCATACGGATTTCGAACGAATTATCCGATTGAGAATGATAAAAAACAAAAGCGTGCTATAAAGAGGGACATTTATCAATTGCTCGAAACGTTTATGGATGGGTAAATAATATAGTGTAAATAAATCTTTTTTGAGTCCGTTTTCATTTATCTTTTTTGTTTAAATTGTAGACATGGATTGGATGGCAAGGCGTGTGTTTTAAAATCTTTTTGTACTTCGCTTAGGGATGGATTGAATCAGGAAGGGATTTTGTTCAAGACATTCAAGGCTATTCTATCGTAAGTCTTGTTTAAATTGTTCTAGATGAAAGAAAGTTTTTTTCCTCGACTATTTACGGTATTCTCTTACATGAATTTTTAATTGATTCGATAAAGAGCATTTTTTACATGATTCTTACGTGTTATGTTGTTTAGATACTTTTTATTTCAATTCATTTTGGTAGAATCAAATGTTCAGTTTTAAAATTTCTTTCCAAAAATCCCACTGTCTGTAAAAAGGACCCCTAAGGACCCCAGAAGAAAGCCCATAAGAGATATACAAAGCTCCCCGAATTTGACTTATGTATCCCTAAAAAAACGAACTTGAGATTTTAATCAAGCTTAAAATTACGTTAATTGAAAACGAAGTTGGAGAGATACCTCCCTGTCACTTGTTTGAGGCCACTATTTTCACAAAAGGTTTTTCTCGATTAATACCTGTAGGAAATATTTTCCTGAAAATTTTTGATACGTGTGAGTAGGTAATTATATTTTGCAACAAAAAAAGTATAAATTTAAAGGGGTAACTTGGAAATTTTATAGGAATTTTACAAATTAAAAGAATGGACTGCAAAAATGGGTATACAAAAATGCGTCACTTGATTGAGGCCACTTGAAAATTTTTTAAACATTAATGTATTATGTTTTTTCAATTAATGATGAGTATGCCCGCCATTTTTTGAAATTAGCTCTATTAGACGGTTTGGAATTAAATCATACAGTTTTTTGGAATAATCCAGTGAATTCTGGCTTCAGGCATCACAGTTAGCTTCGACCAAGACGTCCTTTTCTCCAAACTATCTACCAGTATCAGAAACATTTTGACATAGCCAGGTCCAAACGTTTTCGAAGATGTTTGAGTCCGGTGAATAGGGTGGCTATGGTAGAAGTCCAACGTTTTCCGACTGAATCCAGCTTTTATTTACCTTGGAAGTATGGATAGGGGCGTTGTCTTGTTGGAATATCCAAGGTAGAGGTTCAAGAATTGGAAATATCCGTTACAGCAGTGATTTGTAACTATTTCCGTTCATTGTTGTAGTTATAAACTTCAATTCAATTGTTCCATAATAGGTGAAAGCTCCCCACACCATAACACCTGATGCATGACTGTGATGTCTTGACAAAATAAGTTCTTCTTTTCTCCAATTTTGAAAATAAAAGTTGTTACCATCGGGTCCGTCAAGATTTAACTTTTTTTCATCTGAAAAGACAACCTTTTTCCATCCGTTGCTACAGGCAATATGTTCCCTGGCGAAATTCACCCGTAGTTCCTTGTGTAGCTGCCGTTCTTTTTAAATTTCATACTCTTGATGTTACCACTGGTTTTAATAATACTTAAAAATGTCGAAATACTGGCTGATACCCCACTTTTTGACCTTATTTTAGGCGCTGATAGTGTGGAATTTGAAGCTAGCCGCTGAACGAGTCGCTTTAATCGGATTGTTGTTGCTTGAGATGTGTGTCCTTTTTGTTTTTTTTTTCATAGTTTTCAGTGTCTGCTAGATAGTTGTTGATAATGGTCTTACTTCTGTTCAGTCTCCTAGCTATTTCTTGGCCTGAGAATCTGAGTTCCTTTAAAGCATCTATTAATCCTCTTTCTACTACTGTCGACGTGTTTCCAGAGCCCATTTTAACTTGAATTTTAATATAAAATATAGTTTTCTATCCTTTCTTAAATTTTTTAAACTTTTGTTTGAAAAAAAAATCGGCGATGTTAACTTTTGCCAAGCAATTTTTGGAATGGCCTCAATCAAGTAACGCAACTTTTTATATCCATTTTTTGCAGTCCATTCACATAATTTTGGAAATTTCTATGAATTTTCCGAGTTAACTCTTTAACTCTATCCTTTGTTATTGCAAAATATATATACCTACTCACACCTATCAAAAATTTCCAGGAAAAATATTGCTTACAGCTATTTATCGAGAAAAAACTTTTATGAAAATAGTGGCCTCAAACAAGTGAAACGGAATGTATATACACAAAATATCAAAATAATGGCCATGCTTACTGTATTTTTTGAAACGTGTGTGATATTAAAACATCTTGAAAAGTAATATTTTCGTTGTTGGCCATGTAATTCTAAGCAATAATTATTGTTTCGGTCAAGTCAGTAAGGCAACAATTTTAGTTCATGAATTTTCCTTGAATAATTCATAAAATTAAAAAAAATCGCAAAATGACAAAATTCTGTAAATATAAAATAGAATCAATAAAATGTAAATATAAACATGAGTAAAACAAAATTTCGTAAGCCAGAAATTCGCAAAGCATAACTTTAAAAAAAAAAGGTTGTACCAGTGGAAAACGAAAGGTCTCGCAATTCTGGCAGTTGGCCTTAAACTTTAACCGCTCTGTCGATTTTCTTAAGACTTGGTAACAAGCGTTTTTGGTCACAAGCAATTAAGTTTTTTTTTTTTGATATTTCACACCAAGTTGTTTGAGGTCGTTCTCCACGTGTGCGCGCCACCTGTTATAGGTTCTTCCTCTGCTGCATACACCATGGCGGTTGGATTCGAAGACTCGTTGGGCAGGTGCGTTGCTTCCCATACGCTCCACGTGCCCCAGCCATCTCATTCGTGGTATTTTCAGCTTTTTGACCAGTTCAACTTGGCTGTATAGCTCTTCGTTGAATCTTCTCCTCCACATACTCCTTTGACACACACCGGACCGAATATCACACGAAGAATCTTCCTCTGAAAGCACCCTAGCAGACTTTCATCCGATCTTTTCAATGTCCGTACTTTTGCCCCACAGAGCAGGACTGGGATGTATCAAGTCTCCTTAGTTCTCTGAGAGAGGGCCTCCTTTACTACTTAAATGCCTTCTTAGCTCAAAGAAACAGTGGTTGGCAAGAGAACTTCTTCGTTATATCTCTGCACTGATGTAATTTTTCGAGGTAATAGTGGAGTCCAGGCAGACAAAGTCCTTGACAATTTTGAAGTTATATCTGTCCATCGTGTTATTTTTCCCTAGTCGCCGATGTTGAGATTCTTTTCTCGATGACAGCAGATATGAAGTTCGTCTTGTCCTCATTGACCGCCAATCCCATTTTTGCATACGCAAGACTTTTGATAAATTGTACCGCTGGTGTTGACTTGTGCGTTGCATACAATTGTTTCAATACCGATGTTAAATAGGTTGCATGGTAACGCGTCGCCTGCCTCAATCCTTCTCAACATCAAAGGATTCGGTGGTGTTCTTACCGATTTTGACGGAGCAGCGAGATTTCTCCATCGTCATCCTGCACATGCGGACGAGTTCGGCAGGGAGGCCGAGAAATGACATGGCTCTATATAATTAGTCCTTTTTCACGCTTTCAAACGCGACTTTAAAATCGATTAAGAGGTGGTGTGTATCGATCTGGAATTGCCGTTTTTTTTTTTAAATCTGTCGGAGTGTGAACATTTGATCGACGGTTGACTTGCCTGGCCTAAAAACACACTAACCGAGGGACCGAGGTTCCATTAATCGGGTATACTTTCCTCCGACTAAATTTTGCAGATGAATTGGTGTATACTCCTAACCAATTCATCTCCCGCTGATTTGAATAGTTTGGGTGGTAGGCCATCCGTACCATCAGCCGTGTACGACTTTAGTTTGGATATCGCTAGCTTTACTTCGGTTAGAACTGTTGGTCATCATCGTCCAAGTTGAATAGAGTGTAATGCCTCCTAGCGGTTGGCGGTCTTGGCTGTCTTCTTTGTTATGCAGTCTAGAGAAGTGTTCTTTCCAAATCCTCAGCACTGACTGTGTATTTACTACCATATTCCCACTCTCATCTCGGCAGGCTTCCGTTCTAACTTTGTATCCTTGGGTGGATCGTTTCACCCTCTGATAAAATTTTCGAACATCTCCCCTGCCGCTACAACCCTCAATAGACTCGACCACCCGCTTATCGTGCTCTCTCTTTTTTCTCCTGAGAAGTTGGCGTTTCTCTTTTCTTTTTCAGCCCGTTAAGCTCCCGGGCTACTCGCTCAGCACCTCTTGTTCGAGTCTACAGCATTGCCTGGTAGGTCTCGACGCCTCGTCCTTAGCTGCATACACCAGCCGGCACTCTTCATCGAACAAGGGGTTTCGTTGTGGTCGCCTAGTGAAACTCAGCACATTAGATGCGGCAATTTTGATGGCTTGCTGCCAGTGTTTCTACTAGTTCTCTGCACTCGATGATGGTGGCGGACTTCCTGAGACATTAAGAGTTACGTGCTCAGCTAAAGTTCTAGCGGTCACTTGCGATTTAAGCTTCTTGACATCGAGCCTTTTCACAATATAGTCGTACTTCGGGCACATATCGTACGTTATCTCCAGGAGATCATAGAATACTTCTTTGATTAAGTTATCTCTCTCTTCATGGGGAGCGTGAGCACAGATCAGCGTTTAATGTTCTTGAATCTGTCTTTGGTGCAGATTGTGTACAGACGCTCGCAATATACTTCGGAAGCCCAAGACTTCTTGCCTAAGTCTTCCCCTTACCACAAAACCTTCCACAGGTATTGGAACCCCATCTTCACTTAAGGTAGTAGGCATCCGATGTTCACCACGGGGGGCTGAAAGTAGGAGTTGATAGACAGATGTTCGCTTTGAGAAAAGCTTGTGGACGCTTGTATCCTCTTGAGTGAACGTGTCTACTTTCTTCTCGATGGTGGTAGAAAAGTTGATGTCACCATTGATATTTTTTAAGATATTGGTGTTCAAAGGCAGTGATAAAAAAGTTTTTATTTAAAATTCTAAAACTCGATATCTCACAGTGTGTTAAACGTAGTAAAGTAAGTTTGCCATTTTTTGAAAGATGAGAAAACTACCTTTTATTTGGCACCAAAATTACGTCCTTTCAAATAAAGTTCTGTATATGAAAAGGTAGAAACAGTTATTTCGAAAAAAAACTGAAATATGGTGTTAGCAATCGCCAACTTCAATCTCGAATATCTCGGATTTCCCAAATACGATAATATTGCATTTATGTAACTTATGTAACTCAAAATCACATTTAATTTGATTTCATTAGTTTTGGTCTAACGACCAGATTACATACAAATTTGCGAAAGATATGACAGACTAACTGAAAGGGTAAACTACTGTCATATCTGGGCAAATCACATTAATTTCAGGAGTTGAGGTCACTTGTACTTTTTCTGTTTAAATTTGCTGAACTGACAACACACTCTTAATAAAACAAAAAGGCAATTTAGAATTATTATAAGTCTTAGAAAAATGCTTGAATTATAGACGTTGTTCTCTCGGTTACAATTTTTTTTTGTTGTTGGAGTCACCCTGTTCATGCTTAATACAGTTATAACTAAAAAATAATAAACCTTTCAAACTATTTACTCAAATAACTAACGTGCGTGGTCTACAAATTCTACTTTTATTTTTCCCTTAAAATGATAATTATCACCTAAAAATTGACCCAATAACATTTTTTGGTATTGATAAGTCACATTCTATTCACATTTGTAGCATAAATCGGTTTAGTTTAACGTGTAATGTTGTATGATAGATGGTTTCTGGTAGTTTTCATAAAATTAAGATAACTGATATAAATTTTCCAAGAAGTAGTCGTAGTTTTGGCAAAATATGAAATTCATTGCAAAAATAATCATATTCTTCCTAATGACATCATTTGCAAAATGTTTTAAACACGAAATTAATTGCAGTAATAATAAAACATTATTGAGTCGTCCTCGAAGGTACTTAGATTTCTTGGATCAAACTCGTATATTTGTATGTATGTTTTGTGGAATTTCTAAATTAATTTGAAATAATAAAATTAAAAAAAATCTGTTCAGTTTCGTGTTAATTATAAAGTGAATGTTGTAACATGGGGAGCAATTTGGGCACATGCATCTGGCTGGAAGGCGAACATGAACTTGATGAACGATAACAAGGCACTGAGGCCATTCCGTAGAGACACGTACGAAATGTTGAAAAAACTTTTAAACTAGTATGTGTGTGATTGTTTAACTTGATGATTATAAAGCTATAGCAGTTTAATTTACTAATTTTATTATTTTGTCTTTAAGTCAAGGACTAGATGGCCAAGCTTGTATTTTGAAAGCCTTTTGTACTGCAACAAGGCAGCCTGATGGAGAAATGGCAAATGGAATGTTGTTTAAATTATTGAGGCATTTGTTTAAGTAAGTAGCAACAAAAAAAGCTGGTTGTTGAAAACGCTTACAAAGTTAATTTTATTTGAAAAAGGGTAAAAAAGGCATATTTAGTGATTTTATCATTAGTCAAATTTTAAGAAGAGAGTGATGTTATACGTTTTTCAAGTAACAGTTTTAAAAACTCTGAAATCTTTTATTATGTTTAAAATTTAGAATACAAAATATCGAGTTGTGTTTATTTTTACCAGTCTCCAGTCTCTAAAAAAAATTTTGTTTACCGGACGCCTTCCCTAAATGTAATGTATGTATTGTCAATACTTCAACCTTTGTGAGATGCTTTTTGTCAAAGGCTGAGGTATGCTCGTCGAATCCAGGGTTTTACTAAAGAAGCAACTAACTTTAGTCGGTTTTTGAGGTTCTTTATTCAACAATCACTGGTTCTTTAATTCATTTACAATTTTGTTACAATTTTTTATGTTTAGTTAATTAGTTTATACATTATAAAGTTCCAAAATTCATAAAGCTTAATTTTAAGGGAGTGAGAAGCAGTTGTCACTATAAATCACAGTCTGAGATAGCAGAAGTCACTAACTAACTACTTTAAAACCTGGGCTTCCACTGTCAATTCCGGAACCCTACTCTTTCCAAAAGTTGGAGCTCTACCAGGTACTCTAGATTGGTACTTTTCTACTATGATAGATCTCTGATTTCTTTTTTTCGTTCACGCTACCTTATAGACATTTGCGTAAAAACTGATTGTGAACTATAAAGTTTACAGAAAAAATCTCATAATAAATCCTACCAAAGTACTTAACTAGTGGTGGTTTGTGTGATTATACATAGTACAGGTGTGTGGTATATGAAAAAGGGTATTTGTTTGTAATTTATACCAAATAAAGAACTCTGGCTATAGAGTCAATTTAACGGTCAGAATTGTTTGAGTGCAATTTAATAAAAGGCGGTGATTCTGAATTGCTTGAATGCAATTTAATAACGGGCGGTACTGGTAATTCAGGATTGTTTAAATGCAATAAAATAACGGGCGGTAGTTCTGGATTGCTTGAATGCAATTAAATAATCTTAGAATTTATCTGGGTTTTCATACGACTCGGATCTCTGTCTCTCATTCATTTGATTACCGAACGAATATTTTTCGTTACTTTTAGATCCGGAGTTTTGGCACTGTCAAGATATCCGGAAAAAAACGTCGTTCGTAGATAGATATTTCCGTGTTTTAAGAGGTGTTCAGATTCCAACGACAAGTCGTTCACATTTAGCCACCGTGCGTCGGTCGTTTAACTGAAGAAAATCTCAAACAAAACTAAAAAACCTCGTTCATCTTAGTGCTCATATTGCAAAATATGTGACATTTCGACACGAGTGTTGATAAACTTGTCGTTGAGTGTGAACCCTCTTTTGGGGGTTAAAAAAGTTTGTTAAATTATATTTTCACTATACGATGGTCAATGTTTAATCAAAGTCATTGAAGGAAAAAATATTGAGGGTAAAGGTTCGTCGGAAAAAAAGTATTTCTGCTTTTTAAAGTAAAATTATTTTTGTTTGTATTTATTAAAAAAAAAAAACTATTTGACCAAACGAGTAGGTCAAAATTCGCAAGAAATCAAGCATATAGTAGTCAGATTTGGTAAATTTTGTATTTCTTTTTGAATACGTTTTGTGGCTAAACATAGTATAGCGACTTACAAAAGGCATATACCACGATTTCAATCGATGCGTCGCACGATATGAAAAACAAACATTGCAAAGCCGATGTTTTTTCTCTTAAAACTTTGCAGCTATACAGGGTGTCCCAAAAGTCAACGTCGAAACGAAAACGGGTAGGTGGTGATAGTTATCAGAAAAATAATAAAAAGAATCGAAGACATGCATTTTGTGAGTTATAGACATTCGAACAAAAATCGAAAAAATGGTTACCCTGTGATGCTCTTTCAAGTGGTGTGAATATAAATCTCAATTTTAGTCAATTTTTGTTTGTCTTATGGAACCTTGAATAAACACACCTGCAACAGTTTTAAGGAAAATATCACTTTTTTGCACAACTAAGAACTCAAAATTTTTACATGACTGTCCAAAAAAATGTACTACGAAATTTTGGCAAGTTACCTTAAAAGTTGGCGTGTTCAATTCTCATTTTAAAATGGTATAAAATTTTTGAGAATTATAATCTGACCCAGCAGTTTGTACCACCCCCAAATGTTTTACTTTATTCGATAGAGAGTTGATCGAATAGGATAAATCTCGGTTTTCGCATTCGTAACTATTACCGTTTTGCCGCAATCTTGGATTTTACTTTTTATTAAATATCTCGGTTCGTATTAGTCCTACAAAAAAAATATGAACATAAAATGCGTAGTTTAAAATTTCCTATTTTATGTGTTAAACATTTTTACGTTATTGTTAATATTCAAAAAGTTACAGGCCAACAAAAAACAAAATTTTGTATTTTCCTAAATTTAGGTCATTTTCATTCAAAAATTTGAAAAACTTACTACGACACGTTTGTTGGGCTTAAAATTTTAATCAAATTTGTTCTACAACTTTTTCCTCTATTTCAATTAATAAAAACGTTATAAATATTTTCCTATAAAAAAAATGTATTATACCAGAACTATTTTTTTTTAAATCTGAGATCTTAGCTAAAAATCTTGCTTTAGGCTCGCTATAGTTAGATTTTCTCTTTGCTTAAACCGTTTTAAGATTTAAATTTTAGTTTGTCGCTTTTCTTATGCAAAACGGCTTTTCTAATTGGACCCAGCAATTCATTTTTCCCGAGCACCGAATATTGGAAATTTATATTATGATTTTTGTATTGCTGAATTAATTATAGTTATATTTTACCTTTTTTGTTTTTCTTCATTTCAATTCAATAAAAACGCCTTTTTTTATTATTTTATTTTTCTAATCTATATATTTCGAGGACCTATTTGCCTCAATGTCAGGATCTATACAAATAAAATAAATGCGTTCTAATACAAAATTAAATAAATACATACGAAATTTAAATATATACAAAATTACCAAAATAATTTATAAGAAGTTATTTGATAACAATCTGTTTCAGTTCAAAATAAGCTACAAATTATTTTTTAATGTTAGACAATTGTTTTTAAAATAAAAATTAAAATATTGAACAAATTTTCTTATAGAGTTATTCAAGTATTTAAAGATTACAAATTTGTTTGATTTTGAATTTGGTTATTCTGTAAATAAGCATTAACTATGAGATTGTAGTATGTATTATTGTAGTCCCTTTTATCTGTTTTGTAGTTACACGCAATGCCCTCTCATTCCTTATAATTTGGTTGACCTCATGAATTTGTAACTTAAATTTGTTTTTTTCTAATTCTAAAATTTTAGCTCCATCAAAATCAAAAGAATGTCCATTTTCCTTTACATGATCAGCAAAAGCAGCTATATTTTTGTTGACCGATCCTTCTTTAACTTTTTGACATTCGTTTTTATGTTGACCTATTCTTGACCCCAGTTTTTGAATAGTTTCTCCTATGTATGTTTTTTCGCAATCGTTGCATTTTACAAAGTAAACTAATCCACTGTTTTTTGTTTTATTATTTTTTTTTTGTTTTGTGTTAAGAAAGAATTTTGAATTTTGTTTTGTTGGCTTCATTGCTGCTTTAACATCTGGTACAAAATATTGGCACACCTTAGCTAAGGACTCACTTAATTTAGGTACATAAGTCATTGCTGAATAAATTTTATTATCCGTATCTAATAAATTTCTTGTCCGATCATTATTATTAGATAGAAAGCTGTAGTTACTTTGGTCAAATCTTTGTGGTAAATTAATTTTGGCTTGTAAATTTTCGTTTTTAACTGATGAAATAAGTTTTTCGATTAAATTCATTGGATAGTTGTTTTTTCTCAATACATTTTTTATCTTTATTTTGTATTGTTAAAATAGGTCTTATGGCTAAATGAAAATACCTTACGTTTATTCGTAATTAATTGTTGGGAAATCTAATGAACATCTTTCATTAATTAACTATAATGACCAAAAAAGCCGAAGAAGTGAAAACTTCAAATTTTTAAATTTTAAATATTGAATTGGTCAAAACACCTAAAATTAAATATTACCATCATTGTTTCTTTTGACTGTAACATGTAAATAATTTATTTCAGGAGTAAGTGTGTCCTCCAATTCATATTGAAAACTAATATTTTTGTCAAGAGATTCCAGAGCTGATTTTACTACATCAATTTTGTTTCTTGGAATAGCTGTAAAATGATCATCCTCATATCCTATCCAAAATTGTAGTGTAAAATCTATTTTATCAAACGCATTCAATATCACTTCATCCAAAACCCATTCGACGACGATGATCCCATAAAAAGTCCAGTTTTTATACGTATATATTGATTTGAAACATTATTAAAGCAATTTGATACATCGAAAGATACAAGAATATTTCCTGGTAGAATTTTGGTTTTTGTAATTGTTTTAACAAATTGTTTCGAATTTTTGATTGTGAATTTTGATTTATAAGATTCTTTAAGAATGTTAGCTAAATATTTGAATAATTTGTAACTAGGAGAATTTATTGTTGAAATAATAGGTCGAACAGGTAAATTTTCTTTATGATATTTGTATTGTCCAAATGCACGGGGTGAAATAGCAATATACGTACGAAGCTGTTTAGACTCTTGTTGGCTTATTAGTTTTATACTTTTGTTAAAAATAGTACCTATTAAGCGATTATTTTTAGCTTGTAGCGATGACGTAGGATCTGAAGCCAAAACTTCAAATTTATCGGTATCATTAAATAAGTAGTCCAAGTAAAATAAGCATTTAACGGGGAATAGTAACATCAGAAAGATTTTTAATAAAATTGTCATCATATTTTATGTCTTCTAATATTTCTTTCTTTTTTACAAAGCCTTTTATTATTTGTCTGAAAAAGTCTTTGAAAATGATCATTCTCACAAACGGGAGAGTTTGAATGAACTAATAATAAAGAAGGGACTGCATAATTTACATTTGATAATTGAGAAAGTTCTTTTTTTAACGAATTAATTTTGAAACAAAAATCAGCAATTTCTGCATTCAAAATTTGTTTATTAAATTCTAATAACCATGATATTTTTTGCCGCATCACTATTTGAATTTATTGTGTGACGTGAAGTATTTCTTTCAATGAAATTTGGTGAAATATTCCAACGCCTGGACGAAACGCCAATTTGTATGGACTAAAGGCCGTTAAAAGCTATATTGAATTAATAATTCAACAAGTCCAATTAAATAATGCTAAGTGTTCTACTTGGCTGATGTATTTCAGTAGAATCTAGAATTTTTATTATAAAACACTCTCATATGTAAACAATGCCAGGCCACGGGTAACAAAATTTCCAACAATTCTTGATTAGAAATTCGAGTTGGGTTGGATATAGTTCACAATTGATTTTCGCAGTAAAATTGATGTAAGCTGGACTGAACTTAATGCAAATTGCGTCTTGACAAGGCCCTCACTGTCAACTGAAGAGTCCAAGTGAGAACGCCGGGACGAAACGCCAATTTGTATGGACGTTATGGCCGTTAAAAGCTATATTGAATCAATGAATTAATTATATTTATATTTTACCTTTTTGTTTTTCTTCATTTCAATTCAATAAAAACGCCTTTTTTTATTATTTTATTTTGCTAATCTATATATTTCGAGGACCTATTTGCCTCATCGTCAGGATCTATACAAATAAAATACATGCGTTTTAATACAAAATTAAATAAATACATAAGAAATTTAAATATATACAAAATAACCAAAACTATTTATAAGAAGTTATTTTATAAGGGGCCAGTTATAGCTAATTGACTAAATAATTATTTCTAGGTAAAACAAAATTCAATTTGGCTCAACTTTTATCATAAAATGACTTTTAATTTTTCAATGATGAACTACCTTACCAATGATCATTGAAAAAATTAAAAGTTACTTTATGGGGAAGATAAAGATCAAAATTAATTTTTTTTGGAAGAGAAATAATTCTGAAGTCGAAACATATATTTCTGCATTTAAATATTCAATGATTAAACAATCGAAGGCCCCTAAAATCAACAGCTAACTTTTTCAATAATGGTTTTCAATGATAGCTATAACTGGGGCCTAACAATCTGTTTCAGTTCAAAATTAGCTATACATTTTTTTTTTATTGTGAGACATTTGTTTTTAAAATAAAAATTAAAATATTGAACAAATTTTCTTATAGAGTTATTTAAGTATTTAAAGTTTACAAATTTGTTTGATTTTGAATTAGGTTATTCTGTAAATTAGCATTAACTATCAGATTGTAGTATGAATGAAATATAATATGGTTAAAAACTTTATTCGTAAGGTATTTTCATTTAGCCATAATACCTATTTTAACAATAATAAAGATACAAAATATATTGATAAAAAACATCAGTTAAAAACGAAAATTTACAAGCCAAAATTAATTTACCACAAAGATTTGACCAAAGTAACTACAGCTTTCTATCTAATAATAATGATCGGACAAGAAATTTATTAGATACGGATAATAAAATTTATTCAGCAATGACTTATGTACCTAAATTAAGTGAGTCCTTAGCTAAGGTGTGCCAATATTTTGTACCAGATGTTAAAGCAGCAATGAAGCCAACAAAACAAAATTCAAAATTCTTTCTTAACACAAAACAAAAAAAAAATAATAAAACAAAAAACAGTGGATTAGTTTACTTTGTAAAATGCAACGATTGCGAAAAAACATACATAGGAGAAACTATTCAAAAACTGGGGTCAAGAATAGGTCAACATAAAAACGAATGTCAAAAAGTTAAAGAAGGATCGGTCAACAAAAATATAGCTGCTTTTGCTGATCATGTAAAGGAAAATGGACATTCTTTTGATTTTGATGGAGCTAAAATTTTAGAATTAGAAAAAAACAAATTTAAGTTACAAATTCATGAGGTCAACCAAATTATAAGGAATGAGAGGGCATTGCGTGTAACTACAAAACAGATAAAAGGGACTACAATAATACATACTACAATCTCATAGTTAATGCTTATTTACAGAATAACCAAATTCAAAATCAAACAAATTTGTAATCTTTAAATACTTGAATAACTCTATAAGAAAATTTGTTCAATATTTTAATTTTTATTTTAAAAACAATTGTCTAACATTAAAAAATAATTTGTAGCTTATTTTGAACTGAAACAGATTGTTATCAAATAACTTCTTATAAATTATTTTGGTAATTTTGTATATATTTAAATTTCGTATGTATTTATTTAATTTTGTATTAGAACGCATTTATTTTATTTGTATAGATCCTGACATTGAGGCAAATAGGTCCTCGAAATATATAGATTAGAAAAATAAAATAATAAAAAAAGGCGTTTTTATTGAATTGAAATGAAGAAAAACAAAAAAGGTAAAATATAACTATAATTAATTCAGCAATACAAAAATCATAATATAAATTTCCAATATTCGGTGCTCGGGAAAAATGAATTGCTGGGTCCAATTAGAAAAGCCGTTTTGCATAAGAAAAGCGACAAACTAAAATTTAAATCTTAAAACGGTTTAAGCAAAGAGAAAATCTAACTATAGCGAGCCTAAAGCAAGATTTTTAGCTAAGATCTCAGATTTAAAAAAAAATAGTTCTGGTATAATACATTTTTTTTATAGGAAAATATTTATAACGTTTTTATTAATTGAAATAGAGGAAAAAGTTGTAGAACAAATTTGATTAAAATTTTAAGCCCAACAAACGTGTCGTAGTAAGTTTTTCAAATTTTTGAATGAAAATGACCTAAATTTAGGAAAATACAAAATTTTGTTTTTTGTTGGCCTGTAACTTTTTGAATATTAACAATAACGTAAAAATGTTTAACACATAAAATAGGAAATTTTAAACTACGCATTTTATGTTCATATTTTTTTTGTAGGACTAATACGAACCGAGATATTTAATAAAAAGTAAAATCCAAGATTGCGGCAAAACGGTAATAGTTACGAATGCGAAAACCGAGATTATCCTATTCAATCAACTCTCTATCGAATAAAGAAAAACAAATTGGGGGTGGTACAAACAGCTGGGTCTCCCATACAAAATTTTATAATTGCACTGGACTAATAATAATAATGGAAACAAAAATGTTTTTCTCAAGTAACCCGGTAACAACTTGCACGAATGACATGTAGAAAACCCACATTTGATGCGGGAAGATAAATCGCAGTATCGCTTCAAAGTTAATATGTGCACGGAAATTCTGAATGGAAAAATTATTGGACCATTAGAGCTACCAGAGAACTTGAACGAATTTTTGCCACTTAGCATTTATGGAAATATGTGTGAAGAATACCCAGGCAGGTGGATAGGGCGTTCTGGTGCAATTTTGTGGTCAGCCCGCTCACCTGACTTAAACCATTTGGATTTTGTTCTTTAGGGGGCAGTAAAAGAAAAAGTCTACTCAAACCCGGTCCAAAACTTAGCCGAGCTGCGCCAAAAAATCACGGAGGCTGTTGCAGACACCAACTCAAGTAGATTCGATTGTCTTATAAACCAATCTTTTTCAAGAAGATGTAGGTCTTGCATTACCGTTCGAGGCAATTAAAAATTTGAAAATTTGTTATAGCTAATCTAAATAAACTTTTGATGTAATTTTTGTTGAAAAATTGAATTTTATTTAAAACTTAAACAAAAATAATAGAAATGAATCAATTTCTGATAGCCCGCGGTACTCTGGTCCTGGTAGTTGTTACTTATAATTACTGTTCACCCCCAGTAGCGGATCTAGGATTTGGCTGTGGGGGGGGCTTGCAGTTTGGAGATCCATTTTGAGACCTTAAGTAATAAAATTTGCTTGTCCGAAGATAAATTTTATAATTTATAACAAATAATAGAGATCAGTTTAGGTTTAATGCAAGACCGTACTCAACTTTAGTCGAACTAAACTTCACGACAACGCGGCAAAACATTATTTTTTATGAAATTTAAGGAGCTATATCGCACTCAGCGGCAGCTGAACTTCATACAAATTCATACGAATTCGTGTGAAGTGAAGTTCCGATGCAGTGCAGTTGCGGCGAATGCGGCCTAACCTTTAAGGCTCAAGTATTTTTTTTTTCCTTTTCCTTTAATGATATCCATTTTTTGTGTGTCTTTATATCCGCTCCTGTTGCGCTTCAAAATGTTTTCAATACAAAGTACAATAATAATTATACATAATTGCTGTAGCGGAGATAGGAGCAAATTCAAAGGCGCACAATAATTTTTAGCCATATATGCTTGAACCACGCGTACAAATTCGTTTATTTATATTATTTAAAAATTGATTAGGTACCTACATTATGTAGTTATATTTTTAAATTAGCTGTGGGTATGTTTTGAACTTCCCATTTTTGACAAGATTTGAAAACTGGTTTTAATTGGCTAGTTCAGAAAAATTATATTTAAGTGTTCGTACTGGCAAAAGCTCATATATGTGCTTTGACACGGTATTAGTCCTCTAAGATCTCATTTTTCCTGAATTATACAAATCAAAGAGAAACTATTTTGTTCAAAATGACACTTTACGACATAAGACAAAGCTGCTCTAAGAAATAAGCCGCGGCCCAATTCTGCCAGCGTGAATGAGTTTTCGTGTATACGCTGCATACGCTTTATAGGTATTCATGCTAAAAAAATATGTCGACAAATTTGCACGTCACTCTAGAGTCTAGAGGGATTGCAAATATTCATTTGCTTTTGCATGATTTTCTGAGCGCGCACGGAGAAAACTCACGCTTTTGGAATTTGGCTCCTTGACTAGAGAATTTCTATGTTTTGTATGTACAATTGCCTTGGACCTTTCAAATTTTGAAAACGTAGCCCCAAAAATTTCTAAGCCCAGCCAAGGCCGTAAGAAACAATTCCTGTTGTATTAAACATACACTAAACTTGACATCCCGTTGTTCTCCAATGGTTTAAGCCACAAATGCGTTTCTTTCGGTAAATTAGCTTTGTTTTTAGTATATACAGTTGGGGCATTTGACACGTTAATGTAAAGCCTCGACCATTTTTATCTCTTTTTACTTATCTCTTCAAGCCTTAGCCCCAACTTCGGACTTTGACAGTCCCTAGACTTGAGCCCCCAAAACTCTCTGGAACAAGGTTAGTTTTTAGGAAGTAAGTTGCTTAACCCTGGCTAGGTTTTTTGTCCAATATTCTCAGACCTTATTGCGCCAAAGCTGTTTTTTTTGGTCCAATTTTCTGGATTTAATTTTTAGGGAAAGATTGTCGTTGCATTAAAAATATCCATATTCATAGCCCCCAACTTAGTTTTTGTCCAATTCGCTTCAGGCTTCAGCCCCAATCTTAGGACTTAGAAAAAAAATTACATAACATGTATGCAAATAGTTCAACCCCAACCACGTTATTTTGTCCATCAAATTTTATAGCTTAACAATATTTTAGACGGAATATAAAATTCTACACGTTGTAATGTATTGCTTTCTATATTTCAAATTATTTTATGATTCGGCTGTGGGGGGGGCTTAAGCCCCTATAGCCACCCCCCTGGATCCGCTACTGTTCACCCCCTTCGAACTTTAACTCAGACCTAGAGTGCATTCAAAATTGTTTTTAATGAATTAAAAAGAATAAATTATCTTAAAACCGGGTTACTTGAGAAAAACATTTTTGTTTCCGTTATATATGGAATATTCTCAAAAATGTTATACCATTTCGAAATAAGAATTGAACATGCCAACTTTTAAGGTTACTTACCAACATTTCGTAGTACATTTTTTTTACACTACAGTCCATTAAATTAGGGTCATGTAAAAATGTTGAGTACTTTGTTGGGCAAAAAAGTGATATTTTCTTTAAAACTGACGTAGGTGTGTTTAAATTTTTGAAAGCAGTTGTTAGCAGGGTTATTCAAGGTTCCATAACGAAAAAAAAAAAAAAAATGAGAAAAATTAAGATTTGTAATCACAGCACTTGAAAGAGCGTCACAGGGTAACCATTTTTTCGATTTTTTTTCGAATGCCTATAACTCACAAAATACTTGGCTACGATTTTTTTTATTATTTTTCTTATAACTATCACCACCTACCCTATCACCCGTTTCCGTTTCGACGTTGAGTTTTGGTACACCCTGCATACTAAAAAATCATTAAAAAAGAAGACACTCGTTTTTAAGAGACACCATTTAGTGACAAATTTCCTTACATCAATTAGTTTTTACATTTGCTTTCTCAAAATACCTACTTGCATTTCATACCAAAAACTCCGAGCCATCCTAATAGCAAATTATTTTTCTCCAAAAATTTGATTTATATATTGCCCACTGCATTTTTCAATGACACCAATTTGTGTTTTTTAAAATGTATGGTTTAAATATAATTTTAACTAAAAACTATGAAATTACCTTTTTGTGTACCACCTTTACAAGAAATTATGTTGCTAAAATATTTTCCATGGTGTCCTTAAAAAAATTTCATCTAAAAACGGACAAGATAACATTTGTGAAAACACTTTCTACAATTTGTTCTCAAAATACATGCAGTAGAGACAATTTAAAATAAAAACACAAGAAACCGACAGCTAGATGTTTTGACAGTTGTTACATTTTTTGCTTTTAATATTTTTCATGTATTATGATCTTATTTGGGAACTTTTTTGTTGATACAGGAATATATACTATTTACTACGAATTTTCAGTTACCAAAAAGTGTAACTGCCCGTTATAAGATTTGTGTATTATGATTTCACACTTTATTTATTACTTAAGATTACATATTTATTTACCTACTAAAAATTTGCATAATTTTAACCTGCATTCCAAAATATATAGATACGTTTTCAATAATATTAAATTGTGTTCTTTACTATTAACGTACAATGTTTTTATATTTTCAGATTAAATGAGCATGACAGGAGACACTTCTCATATTTAAAAGACGAAAATTGTGACCAAATTCTTCATCACCATTGCCCTTTGAGTTTTAATAGCTTATCACCATTTACTGATGACGTTTGATGTTAAAAATAAACTGAAAATATATAAAAAGGTTTTGTTCTTTTGAACATTTTGAATTGAACAACAACAACTTAAGTGTTCTACCAACAAGTTATTATTTTTTTGGCTAAAATTATAGCTATTTGACGAGTGCCAACGCGAATATCAGACTTCATTGTGTCGTGCTGAGTCTTAATATGTTAATTTTTATTTGAAAAGCTTTGCCCGTCATAGGGATTGAACTTAGAGTTTTGTTTTTTATTTTACTTTATTTACTTAATGCTTATGTACAGTAGAACAGAATTACTTATAATTAAGACATTAGGCTACAACTTAACACTCACAGATTAACAAACATTAAAAAGATATTTAAACATTATTGAAGAATTCTAATTCGGTCAGTGGCTGAAAATCCGCCAGCAAATTTTCTTTAGAAAATCAAAAGAAATAAGAACAAATACGTTGCATTTGTTAAAAACACCTTATTCCGTCTGTACCTTTAAAAAAAAATATTATTAAACAAAATTCCACTTAATTTGTTTTTTCATTTTTCATATGAATACTGAATAGGTTTGAATCTATGTAAAGCAAAGATTGTACATGTGTACATAACATATGTAGGTTCTTGGCTTAACAAAACTTTTTCCTGCTTAAAATATGGAAATAATAAGTATTTCTAATTGATCGAAATTACGGACACTCAGGGGTATACGTACTTTTTTAGAAATTTGTTTGCCAATTTGATACACCTTTTTAAACATTTTTATTTTTTTTTTTTTTTGCGCGCACTAAAGGGATTTTTTTAATACCCTTTAGATGAATAAACACAGAACGATCGATAGGAAAATAGGGAAGGGTTAAAGAGGAGATACCGATGCACATTGGTTTTGAAGTTCTGCAAATCGAAATGGGAGGGAAATATAGAGCCGGGTAAAGCATTTCACATTCTTGTCATTGTTAGCATTAAGTGCAAATCATTTCACTTTTTTCATCTATTGTAACATAACTGATCAATCAATGCCTGGTCAAGCACACACAAAAATGATTTTTAATATAGTATTGTCTTACAAACCAGTGTTGTTATTATTTAATGTAAGAAATGTACATGTCCTTCAATTGCGCAACTGAAGCCCCATTTATTTCAAAGTTTCCTTATAGTTTTGAATGTTGACTTTTTAATTCTACCAAACGAAAACTCACCAACATATTGAAAATACCATTTTCTTCCCTGAAAGTGGCAGTGGAGCTGGAACTGAGCCCCAGTATATTCTAGCATATTGTGAAATTTCCGACATTTTGATAGTATACTATCAATTTTTTTAAGTCACCTCAGATCAATTTTGTGGAATACTTGCACAAATACTCTTGGGTTTATTTAAACTCGTGTGCAACAGTGTATTTTGTCCAAAAACCTGCAGTTAGCATTAAATCAAAAATGTGGTCCAAAGCAAATATTTTGAAAGATAATATACGGCACTCATATGAAAATTGCATTTTTATACATTTAAAAGACACATTTAGCAAAGGTAGTTTCTTTTTGTCATAATTTTCAACTACATCACAGGATGTATCAGGATGCAATCGTGATAAAAACACACATTTCTGTGGAGGCACGACAACTTAGTCGTCCGAAATACCCTCATCCATGACGGAAGCTATAGGGCCGACGCGACGGGTTGTGAGCCAGAAGTAGTACCGCCAATATAAATTTTGTTTAAAGCATTTTTTGAAGTTGAAGAAGTGGGTATTTCTTCTTTTGTTGCAGGTGGAAGTACGAAAGGCACAATAATTGAACGGCGGCGTGAACCTGGTGGAACATACACAATATCATTTTCCGGTTTCTTGTACTTAGGAGAAAGTTCCTTATCTTCAAATTCAAGATTGTTGAAAAGCATTTCACATTCTACAAGTTTTTGTTGCATTTTTGCACGTTCGTGGAATCAGGAATAAGTCGGACGTTTGTTAGGTTCTTTAATATTACACTTTGATAAATTTAAAACTTGGCGTTCTTTTAGAACTCACAACTTTTTACGGCTCACTTGTTACGCGAAGGTTTTTTTCGGCAAATCAAGAAGAATTATCCTCCCAAAATTTCAAACTTCTAAACGCACTTCTTAAGTGTCCCACATCTGTGGGGCAAAACCTTTCAACCTTAAGTCAAAGAGTTCCGTTGAATCTTTAAGGAGAAAAGTTTAGGTAGTTACCTACCGTTTGTTTTTCTACTATGTAGATTTTCTTCTTTCCTTTTGAATAATCTATTAAGTTTAAATGTAGTACTTTGGCTACAATTATGAAGCATAATTATTACTTTCCATAATTTCCAACTTTCAATGGAGCTTCAACCAGAACTAAGATTTTCATTATTTGACCTAAGAAAATTTCATTAAATGAAAAAAAATATAATGTAATTGGAAATACCTAAAAGTTTTGCTTTTTGAGAGATTTAAAAGACCTTTTTTAATTTATCTTCTTCATTTCACGCAACTTCAATTCAAACCAAACTGTTGATTAAAAAAAGAAGGAGACAAGGAGATTTTATAAAACCAGTACATTTTTTCAGGCTATCATGATTGAGGTTCTATAGCAAACATAAAAATCATGCTAATCCACTTTTATTATTTTTGGTCAAGGTCTAAAAACAAACCCTTTTCGAGAAAAAAAAATCTAAAAAAAAAACTGTCATAGATAACTAGGTAGGTACCTACTTGTTGTTTTTATTTTTGACAATATCTCATTAAAAATATAAGACGTAAATTCTGTCTCAAATCTGATGAGGGTTGTACAAAGAAATAATATGTTATACAATTTATAAAACACTCAGCAAACCAAATTCTTGTCTGGTCTTTTTTGTTTCAAAAAAAAAAAAAAACATTAATGAGTTTCACATCCTACCTACTTTATAAATAAAAAAAAAAATAACTCATTCCATTATGACGCAAAGTGTCTAGGTTTTTTGATCTATATTGCTAATCAATTCATTGAGCCATAAAGTCTTCAGATAAAAAATAAACATTATAATGGCATTATACCCTCAGCACATGCGAATTCATATCATTATCTATACCCACAAATTGAAGTGAAGAAGGACTTCTCCTTTTTTTTTGTTAACACACTCAAGATACAGACGACATAACCTATAATCTACTCAGTCTACATGCATAGCACCAAAGTTCGTCGGTCGATACTATGTAAGACCCCTCACAGCTCCATCCACCATCAGGCACTCTCTGCTGCTACCATAGCATATTTAATATAATACTCTTCGTATAGTCTAAAGATTGATTTGTGTATAGGTCATGCTTGGCATTAGTCATTAAACAATGTTAACACAATTTAACCTTGGGACATCATGACTAACTGTTACGAAATACAAAATTTGTATTAACATTCTATTGAATTATGCTTTTGAGGGAACACAAAAAAATAAAGGATCCTCTCCGCAAACCTCTCCACAGAAGCATGAAACTGAAAATTCCATTTTTACTTGATTTTTTTTTCATTTTGTGAAAATAATAATAATTGGTCTTGCGCGATGAACCCTCTCAACATGCACAAAACTCAACTGCTATGGCTACCATTATCATCATCATCAGAAGGAGCTCCTTGCGACAAACTGCACCCTCATACAGCGTGACCTTATAAACTAATCGCTTGAGCTTGGCTAAAGTCCTCCGACGACACCTTATCTTTTTTCCAGGTCCTTAACATCGCATTGAAAAATGGCAAACAACTGCCTGTTGATTCTGCTGCTTGTGTGCTCCTCTAGATCCTACGCATGTCTTTATAATTCACACACGCACCTATACAGATACACCGCTCCAACTTCCAGGGCTCACTTCCAATAACGGTTCTTGTGGCCCCTGCCAACTGGAAGTAATTTCAAAAAGCTTACTATACTCGTACATTCAAGGAGTTTTCCATTATACTTTCAAAAAAAAAGAGATTGTTGATTCCCAAACTGTTGCAAACTCGAGGCGCAACAAATGAGCTTTACCCTTTGCCTCCACCCACATCGAGGCTTCTACCCACCCAGCAACAGAACCTGGGAGCAAAAATTATAACAAACTGGAAGGCGTTTACTCCTCCACAGGATTCTTCCATAAATTTTGTCGTTGTTCTCTTCCAGAAAAGGAACCTTTCAGTCTAGGATAAACTTTATAGTCGGGCACAACAAGTGCGTGTTGTATAAATTCTCTCGGTTCAAGTGTGTGGAGGAATAAGTGAATTAATAAAAATAAAAAAAAATTACTGTGCATTACAGGTCCTCTCGCACCTGCAGCCACACTTTGTGGAATTTCCCCCCTCGTAATCAATTACCATCGCTATCGACACCACCGCCAATTCCAATTTTTGCCTAGTCGTAATAATTATTCAAAAAAAAAAAAAAAAAAAAAGTGCGTATGTGCGTGTGCAAAAGGTAAACCAACAATAACAACAAAAAAAAAGAGGATAATTGATTATGGTGGAAGAATTGATGCAAACCGGATACGGACGTGAATGGCCTTACGGTCCAGCCAATTAAAAGGCAATTAGCTTGTAAAACAAATCAAACAATATTGGCTTTTAATTAAAAAAAAAAAAAATAACAAGATTTTTTTAATTGCAAATTTTAAAAACGCCATCGCGTCGGTGTAGGCGTAAAGTTCCTCCACTTAGCGTTCTATATTTCCCCGGGAACTTTTCGTCTAATTTTTTTTTTGTCGTTGTTTGTCGATTGTTTTTTCTTTTGTGCGAAACTGTTCGTTAGTTATTTTATTCAAAAATATTCGTTTTCGAGTGCATAGCAATTTATTTGAAAAGAGGTTTATTGAAGTTGAAAGAATTGGTTTTCCAAAAGATTTTCAAGTGAATTCATATAAGTTATTAGTTGTGACTTTTATTTTTTGTCAAGAATAAAAAGCCATTAAATTGTGAAGTAAATTGATGAAGTGTGTTGTGTTGGGTTGGTGATTTAGTTAATTAAATTCGACTGAACAAATTCTCGCGTTAGTGAATTAGTGTAGATTTTGTGTATAGTGGAATCAAATTGTCAATTAATTTTCTGTTGTCAGCAGAAACTTGAAAAAAAAAAATATTTTATACATTCAACAGGCGACCATGGATACCATTTGGATAATTGGAATTTTTATGGGATTAATTTATTTACAGACAACAAGTGAGTTATATTTTTGATTGTTGGTTCTTCAAGGACATTTGCTATTCATAAATTAACACTTTCTTCTAAGGGCTGCTGTGCAAAGTCTAAATTATAACCTTAAGGTTATTTTAAAATTCTTTTCTAAATTAATATTTAACTTTTCATAGACTTCGGAGATGAGAGAACCTTTTTATGTGGAATAAGTAAAAAGGTTCAAATTTCAAAAGTTGTCATATTTCTATTTTGGGGGCGTTATCCTTCGGTTCTATATTTATATTATTAATTAATTATAACTTCGGCTAAGGGGTATTTTTTAACTTTAGAAATATATAGGCAACGAAAATTACTTGTGGGGCTTAGGGGTTTCTAATGATTGTACATTTGAACTAAAAGTTAATTATGGGGTATAGAAAAATTGTGGTTGTCTAGTATTATTAATGTATGGGGCATACTTCTAAAATGTTGATGACAGTAATGAGTATGGAGACTTTATTGTAGGGTTAATTTATTTTTGTTTCGTGAATGTGAAAACATTTTATAAATTATATAGGTGCGAGTGGAAAAAAGTTGAGAAGTATAACTAATAATGTGTACTATAAGTTGAAATCTTATGCTAGGTTTCCACTTGTCATTGAAAGACGCAAATTGACACACTTTGACATGGCCGAGTGGGCTATTACCAACACAAAACGCAAAGAAAGTAGTAGAAGAGAGCAAGTTTAACTCAACCTGTCTTGTAAAACTGTGTCTTTCAATGACAAAAGTGTAATTGAAACAATATAAATATTTAATTAAGGTTTTTTGAGATAATAATCAGCATTTTTGTCTCCATTCATAAATAATTAGATAAAAGCACAGATAATAGGAAATTTCGAATGGTTTTATTTTGTCTGTGCTAGTTGGCTGTGCACAAACCAAGAAGAAGATGGTCATTATCTCGCTTCGCACGAACTAACACCAACACGAACTGAATGTAATGCGTAGTGCTTTCTTTTCAAATAAATTGCACCCTACCCCAGAAGAATTGTGAGGGTGTGTCCAGACCAAAAAAAAACATTTATTTTAGACAACATTTTAAACACATTTTATAAACATTTTGGAAGCAAACAAATTACTTCTGAAATGTTTCAGAGAGGAGAATGGGCCCACGAATGAGATACATATACAGGGTGCACCGTAAAGAATGGATAACCCTGAAATGCCTCATAGAAGACTTTATGGCCGTCCTGAAAACTGATAAAAAAAGTTCCAATACATGCATTTTTTTGTTCAGTGCATTATTTTCTGCCTTACTTTACATTTTTGAATACCACGACAACAAGTGAATGAATTCCACCGTTTTCTTTCCGTAGCAATATCTTACATTATTTGTGCCACAACATTAGTAGAAGAAAATTATAATAACTGTTGGACTTCTTAGAGAAAAAAATTATTTAAATTTGATTTTCAATGCAAAATGTGAAAGAAAATAATTTTTGAAAAATTTAAATCATCTCCGGTATAAAAAAATGCATGAATACCTAAGTGGCCAACCATTTTAAAAATATACGCGTTAAATGCGAATTTCAAATTGGTATACCTTGTTATTGTATCTAGAGTCAATAGCAAGTTATTGGTACAAATCTGCAATACAAGAGGCAATTTAACAAAACCAAAAGTTTTCAAAATTAGCACAGTAAACGTGAAAATAATGCCATGCGTTGAACATGGTAGATTTTTGATTGATTGCCTGTTTTTATGATAAATCCAAGCTTTTATTTTCTAGGGCCGAGTGCAACAAATATTGATTAAACTTGGGCAAAATTGCAATAGAAGCTTTTTTAATTGATTTTTGATCAGTTACCACTACTGAACAATATATCCAAAATCGGTCCATGGGAACACCCCGAAAAACGAGTTCCAAAATGGCGGATTTATTAGTATGTTGTTTTTGGTTGTTATTTTTATTACGATGCGATTTTTCCTTTTTTATATTTAGTTATCACACCTCAGTCATGCTCCCCTCCATTAAGACCCCCCCCCCTTAAGTCACAAACAGTTCAGAGCCCTAAAGATAATGATCTGCAACGACCACTTTTCACAAATAAACACTGCCCATTTATGACCCCCCCCCCCGCTGCGTTTATGAGAACCGGTCAAAATGTATTCCGGTACAGATCCTAAGTAACATTCTTTCGAAATTTGGAAGGCCTGTCATTAGGAAGGAATAGCTAATGACAGGCCGCAGGAGTTGCTTTTACATTATGTATCTTCGTCTTCTGGCTTTCTGTTTTTCTAATATGAAGTAAGGGCCTGTTAGAGTTCTCTGTAGCCCACTTTGCAGGTTCGAAAAACCTGTCTTCGCTGCAGGAAAAATGCAAAAATGAAAAAAAAATAAAATAACCCCGGTTTTCCTGATATTGTCCTTTATAACTTTGGGAATATGCAATTTTAGAAAAAACCATCCATTATAGATTTGTTTGTTATAAAATTTTCTACAAGACCACACTAGTTTTTAATTCATGCATTTATCTTTTTTGTTGCTATCTTACCATAAAGTTAAAACAGAATTATAAATGAAAATCGAAGTAATCTTATAAAGCACTCACAAAACAGGTACAAAATTGTCCAATGCAATAAATTTGGCAAAATTCGAAAATCCGATCCAAAACGGACTAATAGTTTTTCCAAGAAACATGGTGTAAACTAAGTGCAGCGGGCAATGTTTGAAACATTGCTGTGGTCAAAGAAGGATATTTAATTTGGCTCTGATTTGCTTACACCAACTTGGAACCCTTAAGGTCTGTTCACAGCTATTCACCTCTAATCCATGATAAGTGGAACTGGGAAATCCTCAAATGGGTTTGTTTATCAATTTTTTTTTTTTTAATTCCAAGTATGAGTTGCTTATCATGGATTTCACTAATCAGCCATTTTCTCCTTCCTTGAAGAATAAAATTGCTCAGGTTGGTATAGCTACATTATGAGCGATCGATAAGCAGATTTTTGTAGAAAATAATTAAGTACTATATGTATCTTAACTGTATGTAAAAGTACTTTTCGAATTAAAACAGAAGAATCAACGGTTCTGATTTATACCCTTCGCGGTCCGGATTTGGCCTGCCAGTGATAACTTTTTATATAGAAAAAAGGAAAAATCGCATCGCAATAAATATAACAACCAAAAACAACATACCAATAAATCCGCCATTTTGAAACCCGTTTTTCGGGGTGTTCCAATGGACCGATTTTGTTTGATTTTGGATATGTTGTTCAGTAGAGGTAACTGATCAAAAATCAATTAAAAAAGCTTCTGTTGCAATTTTGCCCACGTTAAGTCACTAATTGCCTGGACTAATACTAAAAATTTCAACAAAGTGCAAAAAACGGTTCAATTTTCAAGGTTGTTTTGAGTTATACCTCTTCAATTGGGCTCTAACAAAACCATCAAATATTTTGTTGGTTGCAATTAGTTTATTTGTTATTATTTCCTAAAAAAAATAATTTCAGCCATCTTTTTTTTGTATGGACACAAAGCTGTAAGCCAGTGTTTCTCAACCTTTTCTCGGCTATGTCCCACCAGAACCTTTCCAAAATCCACATGTCCCTTTGGCCCTAGGTTAAGGTTTATGTTAGGTAAATCAGCTGACAGTCTATCTTGGCCTTGATTGGCCATAACATTTTATATAGATAACTAAACAGCTTTTAGTATCAAAAATCTAAAATCCATAGAAAATAAGTGAACAGTAAGTTAATTTTTAAAACGTATAATAGTTAATGAAACTCAAACAAGAAATATTTTCATATTAAACTGTAAATATGGATTTCTTTTTTCAAAATGATTGTGTCTTTAATAAACTGTGGAAGTTCATAGTTCAAATCTGAATTGCTATGAGATTCCATAAGAACATAACAACGAGCAACTAGGCTCGTAAATCAACGTTTGTCGTCAAGTGTCATTGAGTGAAGTGAAGTTTCTAACAAACAGAAACAGTTGATACGATTGATTCATGCAGATCCTGGGTATGTTCAGAAATATATCCTTATGGGTGTAATCATAGAAGCTTGGATATTTCAGAGAGAAGTATAATGAAGCATAATTTTAAATTGCCCCCTATAATATCAAATTGCCCCCCTGTGGGGCGAGGGCCCCACGTTGGGAAACACTGCTGTAAACGGTGGGATTAAGGCAGTATATGCGGCAAAAAAGATTGCAATTAGAATAAAAATTAATTGCAATAGTGTTCCATTGAAATGACAATGTTGGTCACTTTCGGTGAACTGAATAGACCCCAAAATAAAGGAACTTTTATACCAATGGCCAATTCTATTTTTTTAATTCGATTAAGCGATTTTAATGAACGGGAATAATTTTGCGTCTAGTGTCCACAATTGAGATTTACAACGTTGGAAAGCTTAGTTCAAGAGACTCAATTTTGAATATGGATACAGAACTGTAAACCATGGGGTTAAGGCAGTATATAACAAAATATAAAATAATTCGCCAATGTTTCTTCTAATTTGAAAAATGTTTTTCTTATTTTTTTTTGTCGCTTATTAAAGCCAACTGCTATTGTTTATGACACAAAAAAAACTCGTACATTTGGTACATTCCATTGTACCTAATCGTTTTCATAGGACTCGTTTCTGGGCCCATATAAGTAAGTAAGTAATAAATTAATTTACAGTCGACTCCGTTTAACTGGTTACAGTTAAGTGGAGTTTTTAGTTAATCGAATAATTTAGCTTGAAAATAAAAAAAAAATGAAGGAATGATTTTTTGTATTGTGTCAAAATAGTTATACATATTTCCATATGAAACAATTCGAACAAAGGTATATACATTTTTAATCGTAAATATTGCGTCAGCTGTACGTTTTCTGTCGGAAATTTTTGAGGATAAGACAAAAAATAAACAAATTTAAAAGAAACGACTGACAACTGAAGGGAATGACAAGAAATGAGATTTTGACATTTTAAATTTGACATTCCAAATTGAAAATGTGTGTTCGATTTAAAACTTGATGGCAGCGTTCAACGGTGGTTTCACTTATGCGGAGTTGAATAAGTGAAAAATATTCATTTGAGGCAAACAATTTTGTTTCATTGAAGGTTTTGAATGAACAACAACCACTTGTGTTGGCTACCACCGAGTATTAGATTTTGGCTGGAATTATTGCAATTTCATCGTTGCCACACCAATCATTAGATTCCTTTAGTGGTGCTTAGTCTATAGTCCCAATTTTAATTTATAAATTATTTTGCCGTCAACTGGATTTGAACCTAGACCAAGCTACCTTAGAGGCGGCTGCACTACGCATTGCACCACCGAGGTCACCTGATCGTGCCCATCCAAATCAAGGTTTTTTCATTTACAATTGCATTTGGACAACTAGCATTTTTACAAGCCACAAACAAGTTAGATGTTATTCAGGTGACCTCGGTGGTGCAATGCGTATAGTGCAGCGGCCTCTGAGGTAGCTTGGTCTAGGTTAAAATCCAGTTGACGGCAAAATAATTTATAAATTAAAATTGGAACTATAGACTAAGCACCACTAAAGGAATCTGATGTTGGTGGCAGCCATGAAATTGCAATAATTCCAGCCAAAATGTAATACTCGGTGGTAGTCAACACAAGTGGTTGTTGTTTATTCAAAACCTTCAATGTAAATATGACGGAGCGAAAGCTATGCAGCCTAACTGCAAGTGTTATCACGAGAAAACACCTTTAATTTTGTTTCAATTATCTGCAGATTAAGCGGAGTTCAGTTATGCGAAGCAGTTTGTGTGAAAAATTCTCATAAAGGCTCCGGAATAAATTTCTTGTTTCAGATAACGGATGTTTTCAGTTAAGCGGAGTGCAGTTAAGCGGAGTTTACTGTATTTATATTTTTATATACACAGGTTAACAATTAAATTAATTAAGAAGCTATGGCTTAGCCGTCAGCCTAGTTACCAATTTTATAAGTAATATATTACGTTAAGATAAAACACATTTTTCAATTTTAAATTGGTATATGTATGTATGTATTGTACAAACATAAAAAATCAAACATATTCCGTTATTAATAAAATTCTAAACTTAAATATGGCTTTTAAAAAGTTGCTCAAGATCTTCCAGTCGTATTCATTTAAAATTTGAAGTGTTTGTTGAATGGTCCCATATATTTTTGCCCATTTTCCATTGTTTTTTGATCTGGAAGGGCACTGATGTATTTCTGAAATATTTTTCAAATGTTTCATTAGGCGTGTTCAGGAAAAGGAGATCTCAGTGAGCCTCAGCAATCTCAATTGCGTGGACAGAATTACTCAGCAAAAAAACTCATAATGCTGATGAAAAAACATTTAAGATTCGCTTGCTGAGCTTTTGACGGAGCAAAATCTGTTTATCACATTTTCCTGAAAACACCGCAATAGTATTTATTTCTAATCAAAAAACTGTGTTTCTCTTTTGAAGTTTTTGTGATAATTGTTAAAAAAAAAATTTTGGTGTGTTAAGGAAAACGAGACATCAGAGAATACAGATTTTACTCCGTCAAAAGCTGAGCAAGCTTATTTTTTTTTAGGTCCTCTGTACCTCAGTATTTTGACAGTCAACCTGATGTGTTTTGCTGAGTAATCCTATTCAGAAAACTGAGATTGCTGAGCTGTCTGAGATCTGCTTTTCCTTTGCACGCCTTCTCGGAAAGTGTGGAATAATGAAGAAAAGTGGCGCAACGGCTCGTGGAGAACCAGGGCCTAGTCACTAATAACTCGCAACCATTCCTGTGTGCGCGTGTGTCAACAGGAATGAAAGGGAGTGTTTGCCACATCCGAACGGCTAGAGGAGTAGCACTTATTCATGATAATTGATACTCTTGGAAGATTTGTCAATTCCTCGCAGGAGGCAGTCGCTCTGAAAAAAACTTTTTAGTTGTTTTAGGTGGACGAGGCTGGGAAGCGAACCCAGACCTTCAGCGTGACAGTCCAACGCACCAAACATAACGACGCTTCGGGCTACTACGAACATATTAACCTAATTTAATTATTTGAATGTAAATATACTATATGTAAGATCTATACAATGAATGAGAACAATGGGCCTTACCAATAATAAATCCCTAAATATGAGTTAAGATAAACGCCACGTTAAACTTTAAAGACGAGACAATTTGTATGTTTACCAATAACTTAATTAAACACGTGTTTTGGTAATTAGTATTCTACTGCATTATCTACTACATTTGCTGTCAAAAAGGCAGCTTCTGTGAATGGAAATGACATTTGGGTTATTATGAAAAAAGTAAACAAATAAACTATCAGCTGCGTGCGATTTTTCAAGTAAAATTATTAAAAATACAATTATGAGTTCTGAAGATCAAAATATAATTGAGGACATTTATATCTTGGACGAGGATTGGATTGACGAAATTTGGATTTTTGTGTTTGCTATCTAAAATAACAGAAAATGGTTTTACCGCTTTCCCTGCCTCTACCAGCAACTTCTTCATTGCTAGTGTCCAGTTCGAGGGCCCACCTAGCTTTAATATTTTTCCGCCATTTACTCTGAAATGGACACTTATACAAATAATCAAGGAAGAGGGAACAATTATTTTCTTTGTCATCGCTAATTAAAGCGTTTCATGCCAGAAGCAAGAAGTTATGCTGTACGCATGGTTTGTAGTTTTTAAAGCAGCACTTGACTTATTAAATCGAAATTCTTTGATTTACAAACTTTCTCGGTGTCCCAACCAGGTTTCTCCATGACATTAAAAATAAGTATACAGATAAAACAGCTTAGACTTGTGATGGAACACAAAAAAAGGTTTGAAACTTACACAGGAGTCAAACAAGGACGTCCGCTTAGCGGTCTTTTGTTTGCACTGTTTATAAATGACTAAACCACACATTCCTCGAGGAATTCGAATTGTGGGTATCCAAATCAATGTGTTGCTTTATGCCGACAACCTGGAGTGTCAGAATATTAACAAAATCTTCAACTAATCATAAACCATTGGCAACGTAATGCAAAAGAGGAGGTATTGAAAATAACGTTGGAAAGTCGAAGGTTACGATTTTGTATCCAACTTAGGCTAGAAGCAACTGAATGTTGAATATGGAAGATGCTTGGAAGTTACGAATGAAGATATTATTTACGTATCGCTTGGATTCAAGCTAAACCCAATTCTGAATTTTGGTAAAAGCCTTTGCCGAAAAAACTATAGTTCTTCTTGAATTCAGTTGGGATATTAAAACTGTCATTGTGAAGTTTTGAGCTTTTCGCAGAATGTGAAATAAACAATGTCACCAACAAATCAAATCAAATTTAATGCACTTACAATTTATTGGTAAATCGTTCACAGGTTGTGATTGTGACTTTCTACTCACGCGCTAGAAATAACTAATGGATTCCTTTAAATTTATTCGAATAAAACGAAACAAGGCATTATAAAGATCAGAATTAGTAATTTTATTGCGAGCGTCAAGTACAAGTGACAAAGTACAAGTGACCTTAACTCCAGAAATTATTGTGTTTCGCCCATGGCATAACAGCCTTGAATTATATTCATTCACTCCACTTAAAACCAAAGTAATTTTAATATTCAAATTTCTTTTTTATATTATTTACGTATCGCTTGGATTCAAGCTAAACCCAATTCTGAATTTTGGTAAAAGCCTTTGCCGAAAAAACTATAGTTCTTCTTGAATTCAGTTGGGATATTAAAACTGTCATTGTGAAGTTTTGAGCTTTTCGCAGAATGTGAAATAAACAATGTCACCAACAAATCAAATCAAATTTAATGCACTTACAATTTATTGGTAAATCGTTCACAGGTTGTGATTGTGACTTTCTACTCACGCGCTAGAAATAACTAATGGATTCCTTTAAATTTATTCGAATAAAACGAAACAAGGCATTATAAAGATCAGAATTAGTAATTTTATTGCGAGCGTCAAGTACAAGTGACAAAGTACAAGTGACCTTAACTCCAGAAATTATTGTGTTTCGCCCATGGCATAACAGCCTTGAATTATATTCATTCACTCCACTTAAAACCAAAGTAATTTTAATATTCAAATTTCTTTTTTTTTATTAAAAAAACCTGACCACGGGTAATTATTTGCTGGGTGCACGAATTTAAACAAATTCCCCTAGAATTATAAAATTCACAGTATCTTCTTGCTGTGATTTCTATAAGAGTCGGTTAACATCGACAAAAATGTGTGTCTTAGTAGGGTATAACAGACTAACTGAAGAGCCCACTGTTATACCTTGGGCGAAACACAATAATTTCTGGAGATGAGGTCACTTGTACTTTTTGCTTGAATTATATTCATTCACTCCACCTAAAACCAAATAGTAATTTTAATATTTTAATATTCGAATTTCTTTTTCTTTATTATTTATTCTATCAAGGATTTCTCATGGACTTTTGTCAACAAAACTTTTTTGAAATATATCTACTTTATGTAAAAAATATGCACGACTGGATCGCACAAACTTGCTCTCGGAGCTAACAACTACAATGTACATTGACAGTTATTTTGAACAAACTTAAAATATTTTTGAACAAACTTAAAAGTACCTACTGAAATGCAAAATAGTTCTAAAATTAACCAAGCCAATGATGAGATATGCGGGAATATACATAAAAAAGTAGGTGTAATAAACTCGCATTTAAAAAAACAATTACTTTATTTTAATTATTCGAATTTTTTGTTAATATTATTACTGATGGTGAGATTACATGGACGAAGTTTAATTAAATTTGTTTAAGCCATTTTTAATAAAACCGAAATCGTTGTATAGAAGCTACCTATTCTAAATGAGCTAAAACAAAAATTCGATTTTTTCACACCAAATTTGAAGTTAATCCGTCCAACCGTTGAGGCTCTAGCTCGACGTACTTCAGGACGCACAGACGTACATACACACAGACAGGGGCGTATACAGCCCTACTTCTTGGGGGGGGTCACGCCGAAAAAAAAATAACACAGACTTATACAGTGCTTTGCATAAGTATAAACGCACCTGTAAAAATGCATTTTATAGAAAACAGGAAATGGAAGCGACACCTTACTATTTTTTTATTTAATGGCATCAGTAAACAAGTGAATTGAGCAAAAAGTCCCGTTATTTTCCCTAGCGTTGTTTAGAAAATAAAAAAAGATTTTTTCGTATTGCAGAAGTATAAACGCACTATGCAAATCTCAATTAAGCTTCATTTAATTATGAGTTTCGAGATGACAAACAACGTAGCAGCGTGGAATACATTTAAGAAATACGGAAAAGGCCAAAATTCAAGACTTTCGTTCAAGTATCCTAAGACGTAGGGCTATTCTTAGGAACATTTCGAGACTATGGAACGAAAATAAGACCCGGGGGTCCGCAGATGCTGACACGTTGCGATAATAGCCGAAAAATCAATGTTGCATCTAATGGGGTGCAATTTTTGAGTGCAATTCGTTACGAATTGGGGTTAGGCGTTTCATTTTCGACGGTTTTTCGTACTTTGCAGTGGAGTGATTGTTAGGGGCAAAATGGCGCCAACTCCAAATCTGACAACAGCCCACAAACAAAAGATTTTGGAATTTACCCGTCAAAATATGGACCGCTATTGGAAAACCGTACTTAAAATTTTGTTATTTAACGCTTTAACTCTTCTTATTTCAAAAATTAATTTAATACCACAATCTAGTGCATTTTTTTTACAAAGATTGTTTTCAGTGACAACAAGTAGTTAAGCCTTGATGGGCCAGATGGTTTTAACGGTTATTGGCACAAAAAATGCATTAAATTGTGGTATTAATACATTTTTAAAATAAGAAAAGTTAAAGCGTTAAATAATACAATGTTAAGTACTGTTTTCCAATAGCGGTCCATATTTTGACGGGTAAATTCCAATATCTTTTGTTTGTGGGCGTTTGTCAGATTTGGAGCTGGCGCCATTTTGCCCCGAACAATCACTCCACTGCAAAGTACGAAAAACCGTCGAAAATGAAACGCCTAACCCCAATTTTTAACCCCATTGCACCCCATTAGATGCAACATTGATTGTTCGGCTATTATCGCAACGTGTCAGCATTTGCGGACCCCCGGGTCTTATTTTCGTTCCATAAGATTCTGGATCTGGTATGAAATTACGGAAGAACGACCCAATCTCGAAATTTTCCTAAGAATAGCCCTACATCTTAGGATACTTGAACGAAAGTCTTGAATTTTGGCCTTTTCCGTATTTCTTAAATGTATACCACGCGGCTACGTTGTTTGTCATCTCGAAACTCATAATTAAATGAAGCTTAATTGAGATTTGCATAGTACGTTTATACTTCTGCAATACGAAAAAATCTGTTTTTATTTTCTAAACAACGCTAGGGAAAATAACGGTCCTTTTTTTTTTTGCTCAATTCTCTTATTTACTAATCCCATAAAATAAAAAAATAGTAAGGTGTCGCTTCCATTTCCAGTTTTCTATAAAATGCATTTTTACAGGTGCGTTTATACTTATGCAAAGCACTATTTATAAAAAGTAAAGTGCCATATATTTTTTTGTTTTATATTTTACTGTGGGTATAAACAAGAAA
The DNA here is from genome assembly GCA_949320155.1 of Melangyna quadrimaculata. Lineage (NCBI taxonomy): Eukaryota > Metazoa > Arthropoda > Insecta > Diptera > Syrphidae > Melangyna > Melangyna quadrimaculata. The sequence goes on from OX439483.1 coordinate 374,688,174, forward strand.
AGGTAAAAAGTCTTAATTAACTATACTATAAAACATTTATATAAAAAATAAATTGGGTGGCACAATGGCTCGTGAGGAACCAGGCCTAGTGACTAAAAACTCGCAAACATTCCTGTGTGCACGTGTCGACAGGAATGAGAGGGACCTACAATTTTATGCCGAATCCGAACGGTTAGATGAGAAGCACTTATTCATGACAAGCGATAACTCTTGGAGGATTTGTCAATGCATCCAAAGAGACAGTAGCCCTGAAGTTTTTAGTTTTTAGGTGGACGAGGCTGGGAAGTGAACCTAGATCTAGATAGCGTGGAAGTCCAACGCACTAACCATTACGCTATTGGTTGAAATTAGCTCATTTGGAAATAAGAATTTGTATGGGAAATGATGTAATTTCGGATCTCATTTGGAAATTTTCAACGAAATTACCTCATTTGGTCCAGTGAAAACGTATAGTATTAGTATAACGGGCTATTCGTTTCTATACCTTAATGTAAAATTTTTTTAGGGCTGGCCACGAGACTAGAAAAATCTCGGTCTCGATCTCGCATGACGAGACCGAGACTAGACGAGGCGAGACTGCCTTTAAAGCAACCGAGACGAGACTGTATATTTGAACCGACATTTACAGAGAGTCTAATTAATTAAAAAAAATCCAATTTCAGTTAAATATTTATTTTCTTCTGCACATATTCAAACGATAATTTTCGGAGACGAGACTTAATTATACGAGACCGAGACGAGACAAAAAATTTTCGATTTTAACGAGACCGAGACTTACAAAAGTCTCTCAGAGTCTCGTCTCGTGGCCAGCCCTACATTTTTTGTTCTGGAGGACCTCAGCAACAGCATACAGCAGTCTCCAGTTGCCTGAACAACAAATCTGAGTTTAGCAATCAAAATACTGAGGAAAAAATATTGGATTCGCTGGGTCATTTGTTTTGAATTTTGTTCAGAATTAATTTTATTTCAGCTAGTTCTAATTTGAATTGAAGTTGCAGGAAATATTAGTAAAATAACATTAGGTACTCTCTTTTCTGTTTCTGAAATTTAAGTAAACAGTTAAATATAAATATTCACTACTGAAAATGAAAACAATAGTTGTGATTTTCAAAAATGACCACTTGGGCAAATTGCTTATACAATAACAATAGTGGACAATTAAAATACATTACAAATTCGTATTTTAATTGAATACAAAGATTCGTTTTCGTTGCTTTTCAATAAAAGTGTGAAAAAAGTTCAGGAGTGATTTGTATATGCTTCTGATTAGAAAAAAAAAATAATTTTGTTTCTAAGCTGGCCATACGTGACCGAACCAACGAGCCGAACGGCCCGGAGGTGAACCAAAATTGCCCGTGAGTGGGAAAACTCAGATGGCTTCGTTTGGTTCGGCCGAAGAATTTGGATTTTCAGCCAGTCCAAAATCCACGAACATGAACCTTCGAATGTTCGGCTCTATCGTCTACGGGGAATCAGCAAGCCTAGCAGTTATGTTTGCTTCCAACTTTCCAATCGCTCCACCGCACCGTTACTAAATAATAAAATCCCACTATCTCACTCTATCTCATTGAATTGTAGAATACAATTTTCACAAAAAACATCTAACTGACTCATTTTCTCCATGAGAGACCGGAGCCAAGATCCGAGCTGTTCCGCTTTGTCGTGTATGGCCAGCTTAAGACTGCCAGGATGGCAAAGTGAAAGGCAAAATAAAGCCTTTCTGATAATAATAATTGACAAAGTTGTTAAATTCTGTGAACCTTGTCGCGTTTTTGTCAAGGATTCCATTTGACTGGTCAAACGGTCACCAAGGAGGAGTTCCAATAAATCGCCTTTACCATAGCTATAAACTTTTGCAATACGGGATTCATAGGTTCCTTTGTAAAAATAATCCACATGCATATTAACAACATTATTTTTCGATCATAAATGTTGAATAAGTGCAAACAAAATCCTATCATAATAGGTTTTCATCATAGTTTTATATATTTATGACTATTTCTCGTTCACATTAACATTTTTTGGTTAGAATAACAATAAATCGAAAGTTGTCACTCACATTATGTAGATATTTTTGTTTGCTTTTAAAAATAATCTACTCTGTCATACAGAAATCAAATAAAGCAATTTCTATATGGTGTTCTATAATGTGTTTAAAGATTTTATTTTCAGAAATATAAAATGTTCTTTTTCAAAATTCTATTGGTTTTACTTTACTGAGTGAATATTTGGAAACAACTACAGTCTTTAATTTCTGTTTGGTTAAACAGGTTTTGGCTGTCATCTTAACCTATGATTGTTTATGCATATATTTTAAGATTTGAATGTATTATCATACGAGAAGTTTGTTGTCATCTTAAATTTGAGGTACGAGGAAGAAAATCTAAGTTGCATCAATTGAATACAAAATATGGTAGGTAGGTATTTCATTGCCATGAAAATTAAATTCCTTATTGAAATCCAAGTTACCAACATTCAAATTTTCTATTGAATTCTGAATTTAACAATCGAAAATCATATTAGCTTTCTAGGTAACCAACTTGCTTTTTTTTTGTATGTGGTTACTAAATAATTATTTCAGATCAACAAAATTATCTTGAGTTCTCGGGGGGGGACATGACCCCGTGACCCCCCCCCTGTATACGCCGTTGCACACAGACGTTCAGTGGAACAGCCAAACAGACAAAATCACTTTCTTTGGGCCTAACTAACTTAAAGCTTTTTTATTAAATAGATTTTTGTTTTATTAAATAGCTAAATATTTAAATAGAAAAAAAAAATGATATATGGTATTGCACATATACACTTAACTCAAATATTAAAGTTTATTTATCTTTAGTTTGCATTTATTAATAGTGTAGCATCCAAGACAATGCTAATAACGAACTTGAGGAAATTTATAAATAAAATGAATTGTGTTTAAGTGTAGTGATTATGAATATAATACTGCTGTCACACAAGGCAACTGATGTGCCAGAAACTAAATAGTTTGTAGGCGAGAAAGGTGGGAGGGGAGATTTTTGTCCTTCCCCTTACACCCTTCCCACCTACAAACTAAAAATTGCTGGCAACTCAGTTTCCTTGTTGGAAAGCGGTCTAATTAATTTAAAGCTGAAGTGACTTCAACTTCATGTTAATATTTTAAAATTAAAAAACAGCTTAATTTGTAAACAATTCTATCCGTTTTGTCTACTAATGAACTTTTTAAATTGAAGAATTCTAAAGATTTAAATAAACGTTTTGACTTTTATAGCTGTTTGAACTTTTTCCTTATCCCTAATCAAAAACGATTGAAACAACTGAATAAACCTAACCATATGTTTGTTCTTACTAAAAGCTACTTACATTATTATAAAAAAAGCTCGCGTGTAACTCAGTACTCGTGGCAGAAGTGAAACTTCTTTGGCGATCTAAAAATATCAATATGTATAGGGATAATGAGCTTATATGCGTAAGACGCAGCTAAGTGTTCTATATCAAGATGATCGATGGATTGGGGTTGTAAACTTGAAAATTAAATAATAATGGTGAAAATTTAAAGTAAAAAAAGGCGAAAATTTAAAAGATATAAATCGGTTTATTTGTGTAGGTTTTCCGACTATTTCCAAAAATTCCTACACTCAAAATCTCTGCAAAATCAAAAATTTTTATATTTGGTTTTATGTATTTTGCCACCATTTATAATTCAAATTTTTAGCGGACTCTCCTGATTTAATTCAATTTTTTGAAATTAGCCTATTTTGAGATAAATTTTTTTAAATAATTTATATCTCCACACCAGTAGGAGATAGAAAAAAATCTTAAACTAGTAGATTTTAGAATTTCTTTATCTATCCACCAAAAAAAATTTAAAACTCTAGCATCTTAATTAACGAAATTAGAAAAAAGACATAAAAGGACATTTTCCCTTTTATCTGCTACATTAATATAGATTATCAAAAAATCCAAACTTATTGCAATTTTTTTTTTTTTTATATTTAGCGCGTGCAAAAGGGGTTATTATGATGATACACACAGCACGAGCGATTAGGTAGATTGGAGGGGATTTAAAAGGAGATACCGATGCACATTGGTTTTGAACGGCTGTAGATCACAATGGGAGGGGAAAATTGAGCTGGGTAGAGCATTCCACATTCGAGTAGAGCGACTAAAGAAAGAATCGCTGTACTTAACAGTACGTCCGAAATTGGGCTCAAGGGTAAACTGATGGGCATTCCTAGAAGCGCGAGTATTACGGTTGAATTGTTTAAGGGAAGGAATGCAACTGGCTATTTCACTAGAGCATTGTTTATGGAAATAACGGTAAAATAACGAAATACATGAAACATTTCGACGATGCTCAAGAGATGAGAATGTTTCCGTTATAGTTCTTTCACCTATCATTTTAAGAGCTCTCTTTTCAATTCTATCTATACACTCAAGTGGGTTATTGGAGCACCTGCCCAAATGTGGGAGTTATACTCAAGTTTACGACGAATAAAGGCTTTGTAGATCACAGCCAGATCAGAAGGGGAGAAAAATTTCTTGCATCGACGGAGAAAACCTAAACACTAAGCAGCATTTTTGGCGATGTCGAATATATGGTCATTCCATAAAAGGTGGTCTGTGACTCACATACCGAGGACTGAAAGCTTTTCGGTTTCATCAATGCAAGTGCCACTCATGGATAGCTGCATGGGGGGTGGGTTTCGTTTTAACGACAGTAGACAGCATTGAGTTTTTGAAGCATTAAATTCTACACTATTTTTGATTCCACATTAAAGCTTATCATACGCTGCCGTTCAAATTCCACATCCGAAGGACATGGATGTGAATCTAAGAACGAATATGGAAAGCTGAGGGTACGGTCGTCAGCGAAACAATTCAATGGATTAGAAGTTTCAGATAAAAGATCGTTTATGAATATAAGGAAGGAGTCGGAGACAGAACGGAGCCCTGGGGCACACCAGCATTTATTTTGTGAATTTCAGACTTGAAACCATCCAATACAACATGTATTGAACGGTCCGAAAGGTAATTTCTAATCCAATGAAGAAGAGATTCATCGATACCAAATGCACGCATTTTCGATAAGAGAGCTTGATGCCAAACTCTATCAAATGCTTTAGAAATATCAAGCGCAATAATCTTACTTTCTCCAAAACGATGTAAAGATTTGTGTCACTGTTCGGTGAGATATACCATCAGATCACCAGTGGACCTATTAATACGAAAGCCGTACTGCCGGTCATTAAGAAGCAAGCTTTCGTTCTTCGAGATATTTCTTGAGCTTGAAATTTATCAGCGTTTCCATGACCTTAGAAAGAAGGGACGTAAGCGCAATTGGTCGATAGTTAGAGGGGGAAGAAGAAACGCCTTTTTTTGGGACAGGCTGCACAAATGCTGTTTTCCATCCACCAGAAAAGAGACCAGTAGAGTAGGACAGATGGAAAAGCTTACACAGTGGTTTTGCCAGCGTTGAAGAACACGTCTTCAGAACATTGGGAGGGATACTATCCGGTCCAGTGGATTTGTGTATATCGAGATCTTTCAGAATTCTGGCAACTGCACGAGTGCGGAAGAAGTTTTGTCCCATAGAATCATTTGCTCTCTCAAGTATAGGAGGAGTCATAACACTTTCTGGCAGCGACGAATTAACAGCAAACTGTGCTGCAAGCAAATTGCCTTTATCGGTTGAGATGACAAAAGGAGTATCGTTGAAGACGAGCGTTGGAACCGAGGACCGTGGTGTTTCGTATGTTTTTTACAAATGACCAGAAATTTTTACTACCTTTGGGACATTGTAAAATTTTTTGCCGTAATTTTTGATCATGTAAAAATTTGGTTCGTTGAATATGAACGTTACAGGTCTTTCTAGCTTGTTGAAACTTTTTCCGGTTTTCCTTAGTAGGGTTGGCTTTATGATTTCGCAAGCTTACTTCTCTAACCCTAATAACCTCTTTACAGGTCGAATCAAACCATGAGTTTTCTTTGGGTTTGATAGATTTCACCCTATACGGGATAAAATTTCTCATTCCACAAAGAATTAAGTTTGTAATCATATCTGCACTATCGAGGAAGCATAGTGACCAGTTAAAGTTCCTGAAGAAAACATTGAGACCGTCCCAGTTGGCTTTCTCGTACTGCCAAACGGTTCTCTTGGGAGTTTTTTCTTTAACCGTGTTTTGGTGGCACGAGAAATTCGCAGATATGACACAATGGTCTGATGTGCCTAGAGGCGATAATACACTTATAGTGTATTTTTCAGGGTCAGAGGTAAGAAACAAATCTAGAGTGTTGGCGGATTGACCGGCAACGTTAGGAATCCGAGTAGGCTCGTCGACCAGCTGAGTTAGGTTGATTATCTCAGCAAAAATCTCGACATACCTTCCTTCGGGTGTTGTCTGACCCGAATAGCGTAGCCACGAAGAATTATGTACATTGATATCGCCCGTAACAATGATTTCACGGTGCGGAAAATGGGAAATAATTCTCTGGATGGAGTCGGATAGTCCATCGAATTCGTTGGAAGTCGAATTACTATCCAAACTAGGACTACGATAAATAAAACAAGTATGGATGCTTATGGATGGTGAATTTAAACCACATGAAATTAAAGTTCGTATTCAAACATGAACCATATTGTTCAAAAATCAAAAAAGGCAAACAAAAATTCTTAAAAAGGCAAAAAAAAGGCATTTATTAAATAAAGAGAATATAAGCATAACTTAACGTCTAATTATAATAGCATTGAACTACTCAAAGCTTTTTGAAGTTCTCAGGTAACAGCCTTCTACGATTGTCTCTTAGAAGCGTCTTAAATAATTTATAGGACCTTTCTACTTGAGCAGATACGAGTGGAGCCCATTTTAAACTCTCCAGTCTCTACATCATTCACTTCAACGTTTTTGGAAAGTGCTGATGAGTTGACGTCGCCATTCATTACAGCATTTGCTCAACAGTTTTGAGTCTACAATGTTTTTAAGTGAAATAATCTCAACTGGAAATGGAAAAACTACATGCAGTTTGTATTTGTAGAATTTTTTTGAAGATTTTTTCGTTTAACTTTGATAAAAAAAAGCAAGCATGTCTAAATTGACAAAAGAGACACCAACGGGTAAATAAGGCAAAAAAAATAACGTAAAAAAAATAAGCAAAGTTAGCAAAATCCTTTCCCTGGTGATGAGACATGATGAAAATGGACACATTTATAAACGAAATAATCAATTCTGGGCATAAGAAACCCCTAAAAATATTCGATAATCAACTTTACATCCACAGAAAATCACATAATGGTACGTAAAGTTCATAATATGGTTTAGGAGAATCATTTTTGGGCTTTTGTTTTTGGCGCAGGGTCAAAAGTCCACAGGCCAAAAGCCTATAATGGACTTTTGTCCCACTTCTGTGCGTCAAAAGTCCATAAATCAATTGTGAACTTTTGACCCACTCCGATGGGCCAAAAGTCCATACAAAAATCTTGTGGATTTTTGGCCCATTGATTGTGGATTTCTAACCCACTTCAGTGGATCACTTTACAGATAGTTTTCTTTAACAAGACTACTTTGGGTGGCCCGCTTCGCGGGTTAAAGGATTTTAACTCCCTTTTCGGGTCCTCTGTCTCGCTCATGCGACTCCGTCGCTCCGCTTATGGTATGCTCAGTCGTCTGGCAGGCGCCTATGTTGTCAGTCGATCTGTTATTAAAGTTTTTTTTTTGTACTAAACAGTACTTTGGGTGGCCCGTTTCGCGGGTTTTAGGATTTGAACTCCCTTTTCGGGTCCTCTGTTTCGCTCACGCGACTCCGTCGCTCCGCTTAGGGTATGCACAGTCGTCTTGCAGGCGCCTATGTTGTCAGTCGATCTGTTATTAAAGTTTTTTTTTTGTACTAAACAGTACTTTGGGTGGCCCGCTTTGCGGGTTTAAGGATTTTAAATCCCTTTTCGGGTCCTGTGTCCCGCTCACGTGAATCCGTCGCTCCGCTTAGGGTATGCTCAGTCGCCAGGCAGGCGCCTATATTTTCAGTTGGTGTGCTCTAAGCTTACGAGTAGTGAAAGAGTATACAAATTAATTCTTAACAAAATATATAAATAATTCTTAATTGTTCTGCTTTTTTTCAATATTATAATATGAAACTATTGTGGACTTATGACCCACTTCCTTTCTAAAATTAGGGAATATTGACCCTTTTTTTTGTGGACTTTTGACCCACTTGAATGGGTCAAATCTCCACACTGGACTTCTGACCCATCCAAGTGGGACAAATGGAGTGATAGCAATACACGATTTTGAAAGACAACTGTTTGACGGAAACTTTTAACGCATCTAATAGCCTTAAAGCTTAAAGAGGTCTTGGGAAAAAATACGTCGCTAATCTGTCCTTTTTTTGAACCTAAAAGCCTGGAGCCTGGTACTCACGTCTCGTGAAACAAAAAATCAATGCATTCCACAATATCCTCCTGGTCATATGTATAATTTATATTTTATGTGTGGGCTTACAAGGGCAAAATCTTAAGCAGGGTGAAGAACTTTTACTTTTTGGCAAGCAATATGCATTGGTTTAAAATAGAAGCTTGGAATGTACCTACAGTTAAAAATTCCACCCTCAGGATTTTGTTTGATTATTTGGTTTTCGATCGTATTTTTTAGCATATTTATTGAACAACGATTTTTACAATTTGACTTATAACTAGTTAGATACGATGATATTATACATAAGTCGGTTGACTTAATTGTCCTCGGGGTGTTTCGTCTCGGTTGTCAAGTTGTGGTTTTGGTGGGGAGCTGGGTTGGTGTTTAGCCACGGTGATATGCTGACCCAGTTTCAGCGTAGAACGAAACTTCTTGCTCGTTGTCAGTGATGATGTCGTCCAGGGTGTCCATCGTCCTGAGGTATCTCGGCTCGGTTTGTCGTTGCTAAGTGGCCATCCTTCTTATTAGTTGATTTGGGTGATTTTTGGTGTGTCCTACAAGCTTCTTTGCTTGTAGGAGTAGGTACCGGTCCAGGGATATGATGTTCGTCTCTGTGTACAGACACTCATTGCTGAGATGTCTCATTCGCTGGCGGTTGAAATGTAGTCCGGTACAGATCCGGAGTAAATTTCTTTCGAATATTTCCTTCATGGCCGTCTGTAGTAGCCCGTAGCGTAATGGTTAGTGCGTTCGACTGTCACGCTGGAGGTCTGGGATCGCTTCTCAGCCTCGTCCACCTAAAAACTAAAAAAGTTTTTTTTCAGGGTTACTGCCTCTTGCGAGGAATTGACATATCCTCCAAGTGTATCACTTGTCACGAATAAGTGCTTCTCGTCTAGCCGTTCGGATTCGGCAAAAAATTGTAGGTCCCTTCCATTCCTGTCGAAAGGCGCACACAGGAATGGTTGCGAGTTGTAAGTCACTAGGCCCTGGTTCTTCATGAGCCGTTGTGCCACCCGATTTATTTTTTTTTATTCATGGCCGTCTTCGAGATGGAGAACCAGATTGGAAAGGAATAACTGATGACAGGCCGCAGGAGCTTACTTGTACATAAGTATCTTCGTCTTCTGGCTTAGCCCGTTTCTGCGTCTCATCAATGGGTGGAACTCGGTGGAAGGCCCAATTGGCTTTTTTGAGAACGTTTCGTGAGTGCGGGTTGAACCTAAGCAACTCATTAAAGTGAATGCCGAGGCACTTCACGTTCTTTTTGGCTACTATCGTGGATCCATCCGGAAGATTCAGAACCAGACTTCTGCAGATCGCTGCGCTGTGACTACCTCTACTGGGTCTCCTGAAGCACACAAGCTCCGATGTTGAGGTGTTTATCCGGATGCCCCATTTCTTGTAGTAGGCGTAGAGCTTGTTAATGTGGTATTCAACTTTGCGTACAGCTGCCAGCGGAGACATCGATGTGGCGTATGTAAGGGAGTCATCAGCATACAAGAGATTTTGGCAACCAGTTGGTATAGGCTGATCAGCTGTCATCAGGCTATAAAGGAAGGGGCCTAGCTTCGAACCTTGGGCAACTCCGGCTTTGATGTTCTTCACTTGTGATTTACACAAGTCCGGGATGATGGCGTTTTTGCTGCAGAATCTCTTAAGTCTGCGAAGTAATACTTCTTCCATTATTTTACTTGTATTGTTCAGAAGCGAAATCGGCCTGTTATTAGACACCAAGTTGCAAGCGCCTTTCTTTGGGATGGCCACGATCTTTGCTGTTTTCCACTTTTCAGGGATGTGGCAGTTGTTGATGCAGTTGTTCATGATGATTGTTAAAAGGGTCATCACTGCATGTGGCAGTCTTTTCAGGATGTAAATTGAAACCCCGTCTGGTCCGGCTGACTTTTTCGGCTTTGAATTCCCGATGATATTTGCTACCTCCTCCAGATTGCAGAGATGTGTCAGTTGGTTCACTTGCTAAGTTGGATTCACCAAAAATGACTACTTCCGGGTTTGGCTGCAGGGTTTGCTGGATGGATGCCTCAACTTCGTTCATAAACGTTGAATTGTCCGGTGGGTTTGGTGTGAAGTTTCCCTCGAAGTAGTTGGCGAACGCTTCCACTTTGTCTTGTGTTGATGTTGCTTCAATATTGTTGTGACTGATGATTTACGGGGGTTTTCAATCGAAATGTGTGCCTTGCCTACTTGGATAAGTATAAAATAAAGTTAAAAATAATCTCAGAAAATGTATTTAACTTGATGTTTACTAAGCAGCAGTTACGACTGGACTTAATTTATGATATACGCCATCTCATACAACTAAGAAGAATCGCACTAAATTACCAGTTGATTATTATCAACCTCCATTTTTCTTATTTTTGGTTTCTTTATTTTTTAATATCTCGAAAAATAAAAGTCCTAGAAACATTCAGTATTCAGTGTTTGACAAGGAATTAATAAGAGCAATCAATTTTGAAAACAAAAATAATACTTAAGTAGATAAAACTTTGAAATAAAAAAAAAAATATATTTTGAAAATTTTTTTTAATTTATTTTTTTTTTTCAAAATTTTATGTTTGAAATTTTTTTTTTTATAAACTGTTCATTAAAAGAACTTTATTTAAAAAGAAAATATTAAAAGAATTTTTTTGATTTTCCGAATAATATAACGGGATATTTTATGTGTTGCCGTTGTTTTTGAATAATTCGTTTTCTGTTTTAAGTATTTTTTTTTTTTTGAAAACTGCCATTCCGGCCTAAACGAGGGACCCCCTTCTCATAATCTTGTATCGACCATAAGCTTTTTGTCACACCTTAGTTGAATCACCCTGTATACATTGATTTTCATGAGTTATATTCTGCTGATTTACAATGGATCATCATACAATGATGTGTTCCGTTTTATCAAAACCTACCTGTAGGTGGCTACCCAATGTATTTAATATAATTTAATAATATTTATCAATATATTAATATACGCTTAGCAAAATCTAAGCAAAACCTAAAGGTATACTTTTATCTGTAAATACTCAACGGAATTACATAAATTATATAACGTTGGAAAGGTTTTGCCCCACAGATGTGCAGAGACCAAAAACTATGTCTGTATTTAGCTGTTAAGGCATTTAATGGACATTTGTATTTTTCCAGATGAATGATTTTTATCATTTTAAGGGTGGGTCTTAAAAGTCTTAAATATCGGGAGATGATGCCCATTATTGATGTAGATTTTTTGGTGGAAAATTTGGAATCCATATCTTACCGTAAAGCACATAAAGTAACATTTTTATATATTTTTGAGCAAAATCAACTTCCACAGGAAATACATAAATGTTGAAGTATATAGTATATATTTTGTACGGCGTACATACATACAATAAGAAGATGAAGAAATTTAAATATTAAAATATTGAAATTACTTCTGTTTTAAGTGGAGTGAATTTTGTATATACATACATACATTTGTTTGACAATATTTCAAAAAAGTGAGTTTGTGTGAAACTGAAATTAAAGTTTATTTGTGATCGTATTTCTGAATATAAACCAGTTTTTATTTCTGTATTTTCCAGGCCACACGTTATGTTGCAAGATTACCCCCGACATCATAAAAATAAACATTCAGAATCAATTTTAAAACAATCGCGAACTAATTTTACTATTAATGCACATTTTTTGCTAAATTTTTATATCATTTCGTTTTACGTTTTACAAAATCTTTTTTTTTGGGCATCAGTTTCCTTAGGTCGCCCACTTCACGGGCTCGCAGGATTTTAACTCCTTTTATGTGTCCTCTGTCTCGCTCACACAACTCTTTTAAGCGTTAAAAAGACCAATGGTTGTTTGAATTTTAGGTATGTGGGTTGTGGGTACTCGCCAAAAAAATCGGATTGGTTTAACTTAAATTAAAGGTAATGTTAGTTTGAGTACTTTAAAAAGGCAACAAAATAGGTGAATTATATCTGTCCATTTTGAGCTTACTAAGCGGGAGCATATTCTCTTAATTAATTTTAGAAATTTATATTTTCATAATTTAAGCAGAGCAAACATTTGGTTTAACTAAGAAAATAAAGTAGTGTAATTTATGTGCTTTATAGATGAATTAAGGTTTACTATTGAATATTTAATGAACAAAATATTTAAAAAATAAGTAACATTGTTTAGATAATCTATGACGTATCCATGAATCAAGTCTGTTTCCCTGGCCGAATATTCGGCCACTGGCTGTACTAGTTATTATTATTATGTTTTATGTATTACGACAAACATAATTATTATCTTCAGAACAAGTTCATAGTTAAATAATGTGAAAGTGGCAATTGGCAATAAATGTAAGTAGCACGTACCCAAGCCAAAAGACACATTGGTTCCTTGAGTAGAAGTTTTGGTTGGTCTCTCGGTTGGTAAATATAGGTACTTTTTGTGTATAGTTATACTTTTTTTCGATTGCTTTTTTTGTGCTCAACTTTCATTATTTATAGATGTGGCAGACTTAAGGAAAATTACTTTCGGGATTGCATATATGGTTTCCTTTTCCTGATGTGTCTTTATTTATTCTTAAAGGCAATTATAGTAAATGTGTGGCTTATTTGTGAAATTGGAAGACAATATTTGACTTACATTCCCCAATGGATTTCATATCACAGAATAGAATATATATTTTCTTTGATACGGCTTTTTGGACAGGTTTCATGGTTAAGTTGTATTTTTTACCAGGAAAATTGGGAGGTAAAATTTGATTTTCTGAACTCTTGTGAAAGCTTTCGTAAATAATCTTCCGTACAAAATAAAAAAAGGTAACTACTCTTACATGCATATGCAATTTTATACAAATCTTAGGTTTTTTTATTGAGCGCTCATTCAAGAGGTTTTGATAACCCTTTAAATTAACAAGCATATTGTGACCGTTATGACATTAAGGAACACAAACTGTACTAAATATCATCGCTATTCAAAAAGTGGCATAACTAAAAAGACTTGGTTCGTTAGAAATAGATCGGGAAAGAAAGAAAATTTAATATTGGTTAGCGGACACAAAATTAATTAAATCCTCAAAATCATATCCAATTTGTATATAGACGTATTCTATATAGTTATAGTTATAGTATATGCATATATGTATATAGTTATAGTATACTAGATAATTAATGTTTTTTTTTATGGAATGATGACTTTTTTATAAGTACAACATTTAAGTACAAAATGGGTTTGGGTAACATTTTACTCGTTGTATTTAAAAAGGACGTAGTTCATAAAAGGGACCTTAACTTTCAATAGGATACATTGTATCTTTTCGGTTTTTTTTTTTAGATTCAGCGTTAAAATGTACCCTAAAATCATGTGACATTTATGCTTAGATTGTATCAAGTCAAATATTTCAGGTTGATAATCTCCCACCCAGTAGCGTAGCTAGCCCTCGAGGGGCCCCTTATTAAGAATTAGTTGGGGGCCCCCCACAAAATTACAAATTAAACAATAAAACTATTTTTACAAAACAAACAAAAACACTTACAATAACAATTCCAGTATATATAATGGTTTCATACATATGGTCTTTAAATAAGTACATACATAAATGTAGGTGCTATAAAACTTAAACTAACAGTAAAAAAAAAACTCAAATAAAAACTTTTCTTGCCTTTGTTTCCGCAAATTTATTAATTAAATCATCCGTTTCTGACGATGATTTTAATTTTTCAAGCTTTTCAACTTCTATGGACATGATCGCTAAGTCCGGCAACCGTTCTTTACCCATAGAAGTTCTTAAATAATTTTTTATTATTTTTAGCTTAGAGAATGTTCTCTCAGAAGTTGCTGTCGTGACCGGAAACGTCAAAAATAAAAGGCATGCCGTTATTACTTCCGGAAAACTGGATGCAAGGCTATTGTATTTAATTAGCAATAACTCTGTGAGTTCCTTAATTGAGTGAATTTCTGATTTCAAACAGAATTATATAGCAAATAGTTGTTCAAGAAGATCAACTGACAGGTCCTTATTGTATTTACCAGTTTTCATGCTTCCTTTTCAATTTTTTCATTTGAAAAGGATAAAAGTTTGTCTGGTTGTAAGACTTCACATAATTTACTTAGATCATAGAGGCTCGGAAATCTTTGTTCAGTTTGAAAAATCAATATATCTAAGTAGCAATACTAAACATTGACTTTGAAGTATGATTCCGAATCTGATATTCTCTCGTCTTCTGATAATTCGTCAAAAAAGCGTTTCGTTATTTTCCTTCTTTTATTTTTAAAAACAGTTGTTCCCCCCACTCTTTTCCTAAATCTCTGGACTCGATAAACAAACTTAAGAATGATTTTTGATTTCTTAATTCCTAAAGTCTATGTAAAAGATAACTTAGTCAAATACTTGCTTTTTGTAAATAATTGTCTTTATGCTGTAAGGCCTTGGACACAGGGTTAATGATTTCGAATAAAGAAGAAAAAAACGAGACCAATACAATGAATTTGTAGCTCTCTTAAATGTTAATTGTATTTTTACTTTGATCACATTCATCTTTTTTTAGAAAGTAAATTAAATTAGTACAATGCTTTCATTGTTAATGAATAATTTTTCCGTACAGCGAATAAAGCATCATTTCTTGATGACCATCTAGTAGGCAAACCCTTTTAAGTGTTATTTTATATTCTTCAGATAACTCGTTATTCAACATTGACCACCGTTTTATGCTATTGCCAAAAAAGTATATATTTTTTCCAAATTGTCAAACAAATTTGACACTTCTAGCACGTGTTTTGCAGCATCAACGCTGGTGCATTGCACCGAAAACAAAACACAGTGTAGATTCGTGTACCTATGAGAATTTCATGCAGACAATTTTCACTTCCGTTTGCCTAAGTAGGTACCTATATGAAAAAAAGAAAGAAAACAAATTGTTTGTATATGGTGAAGCAAAAAATACCTGCCAAGAAAAGAGATTTTTTTATTTATTAATTTTTTTTCAAATGTATTTCAGTTTCTGACAAACTTATCTCGGTTCGGGGGCCCTTGTATCTCGGGGCCCCCGTATAATTATGTATAATTATAATTATAGGTACAGAGCCATGTCATATCTTGGCATCCCTGCCAAACTCGTCCGCTTGTGTAGAATGACGATGGAGGAATCTCGCTGCTCCGTCAAAATCGGTAAGAGCACCATCGAATCCTTTGATGCTGAGAAAGGATTGAGGCAAGGCGAGACACGTTATCATGCAACCTTTTAAACATCGTTCCTGAAGCAATTGTACGCACTCAAAAGTCAACATCAGTGGTACAATTAATCAAAAGTCCGTTCAATTGCTTGCGTATGCAGACGACATAGACATTGTCGGCAGAACGATGCTAGCTGTGGCAGGCGCATTTGCTAGCATTGGCTAAAATGGGATTGGCGGTTAATAAGGACAAGACGGAGTATACGCTGTGATTGAGAAAGGAATCTCTACATCGTCGACTCGAGAAAAATATCACGATGGACAGATATAACTTCGAAATTGTCAAGGACTTTGTCTACCTGGGCTCCACTATTACCTCGCAAAATGAGATAAGTGCAGAGATCAAACAAAGAATTACTCTTGCCAACGGCTGTTTTTTCGGTATTTTTCGTTTGATTTTCGGTCGGGAGTGTATCGAAGGAGTGTGAAGGAGAAGATTCAACGACGAGCTATACGGACTGTACAGACGTTGACCGGGTCAAATAGCTGAAAATACAGCGGCTGAGATGGCTGGAGCACGTGGTGCCTGTGGGCAGAAACGCACCTGCCCGACGAGTCTTCGAATCCAACCCCGATGGTGTACGCAGCATCAGAGGAAGAACCCATAACAGGTGGCGCGCACAAGTGGAGAACGACCTCAACGAACTCGGTGTGCGCAACTGGAAGCAGCTAGCTGAGCTGGCTGAAGAGGCTTGTTAGTTTAGGCCGTAGCCATCCTGGGCTGTGAGCGCCATCTAAAGTACAAGTAAAAGTAAGTTGGGTATTAGTACTAGGCTTTTAGAATTCCTTATATGGGGCTCTGGGAAATTAATCCGAGGTCAGACTTGATTTTCACATTCGAAAGAGTATTGCTACACTAGTCGAAACCGACATTTTGCACAACTGTACCTGGTATCATTTAGCCACCATTTTATTTTTAATGGTCGCTTAGTATTTGGTGCGTAACTCACTCTTTTTTCATCCTAGACGAAAAAGTTTAGCTATCTATACAATGTGTTAATCAATTTTTTTGCCTAACACCTATATTTTTTTTATTTTCACCATATCTTTTCTTTTTGTCACTAAAAAATTGAATAAATAGTCCCGATTAAAGTGTAAAAGTGGTAGCGATGTCAATCATCTTAGCTTTTTCATAACAGATTTCTTAGAAAACAATGGATTTCACTTTGCAATTGAACTTTTGAACCTGTATACCTAACTCTTTTCTATGCCACCTAGGTAGAGTTTTTTCACTGCACGGCTAATATGTAAACCATATGAGTCCACTTTCGTTTAATTTTTTTTTTTAATTTTAAAAGAACGACTTTAAAGCACAAATCCGCAACTAAAATTCAATAAAAACGCTCAAGATATACATAGATATACCAATAGATAAATACAAAAAATAAGCAATACAATATATTTTAAGAGGGATAAGTTAATCACATTTTTTTTTAAGTGTTTTTATTTTCGTTTTTGAAACAGATTTGTCAGGTATTAAATCGGTTCTATCCACGTCTTATCAGTTTAGTTAAAGCATTCACATCTTCAGCAGCTTTTGTTTAAATTCGAATTCTAAAGTTTTGTTTGAATTAATTTTAATCTATAGAATAACCCTATTTTCCGGCGATTTTAAAATGTTTTCTACAAAATGGTTAACATACAAAATAGGTGATCCTTAAACTATTTTGTTAGGTAGCCATTATTTTAAATTAATTTTTTACTATCACAAGATTAGATGATTGAAAGCTCTACCACTTTTATCGGGACTATTTGTTCAATTTTTTTAGTGACAAAAAAAATATATGGTGTAAATAAAAATTAGCACCTACTTTTTTTAAGAAAAAGCTCTATAACTTGAAAACCATAGGCGTTAGCCAAAAAATTTGCTTAACATATATTATAGATAACTAAATTTGCAAATATTTTTGATAGAAGTTTTTTCTCTGGGATGAAAAAAGAGTGAGTTACGCTCCAAAACCCAAGCGACCATTAACAACAAAATGGCGGCTTAATAACACTGGGTGCAAAATGTAGTTTTTGACTTCGTAAACCAATATTCTTTCGAATGTGAAAGTAAAATCTGACCTCGGATTTATTTCCCAGCAAAAGTCTAAATGCCTCGTACTATATGATGTTAAGGATAAAATTCTGCATCGATACTATCAATAAAATTTCATGAATTAATTTGTGGCGATCCTATCTTTCTTAGACTAAAAATCAATTTAAAGATTTGTTAGTGAGACCATTTCTCATACAATTTATTTCCCATATTTTTAGAACACATAGATCCATCTGGTGGGATTCTGAAGGGTTACAGTGATTCCGACTTTAAAGAAAGAGATGTAGAATTGTGTTTGTAGTCGATTTGTATCAATTACATAGGCACTATACATAGGTACTGGTAAGTTATGGATTCGTAAAAAAAATCGAACTCGAGATAATAATTTTCCCTAACATTACGATGATAGATAACGCGAAAAAAGTGGGTCCCGCAATTCTGTCAGTCTACAGCCTAAACGGTTTGAGGGATTTTCTTCAAACTCGGTATCTAGTGTTTTTTGACTAATATTTCAAGATGTTTTTTTAATTTTTTTTTAGGACCAAAAATAACGGTAGCTGCCA
The DNA here is from genome assembly GCA_949320155.1 of Melangyna quadrimaculata. Taxonomy (NCBI): domain Eukaryota; kingdom Metazoa; phylum Arthropoda; class Insecta; order Diptera; family Syrphidae; genus Melangyna; species Melangyna quadrimaculata. The sequence continues at coordinate 374,706,374 of OX439483.1, forward strand.
TACAATTTTTTTTCGCCAAAAAGGAAAATAATATTTTTCTCAAAAAAGGGGGCGAGGATTTTGTTAAAAAAAATTAAAATAAATTAAGTAAGGAAATGCTACGTTAAAATAATTTTTTTATTTTCATAAATTGAATACTTTGGGTACCTCCAGTAGAACCATTATTTTGGTTTTTGATTTTCTCGAAAACAATTAAGTTGAAAATATAAACATTACTGTGCACCAAAATTAAAAAAAAAATCAATTTTTTTTTGAAAACTAAGTATGTATTTTGAAAACGACTTGGTCAATATTTTCAAAACTAGGTGTAAGATAGTTTTTTTTTATTTTGTAGAATACTTGAAAAAATCATCTTTCCAAATTAATAAATAACGGTACATTCCATACAAATGTTGAAAACCCGTTAAGAAAAAAAATTTTTTTCTCGAAAAGGGCTCCAAGAATTTTATTGTTTTACCAACAACGGTTAATAACGGTACCTGTCATAGAGCCGATTTTTTCATTTTCAAATTTCTTGTTGACGGTTGCTCCGATTTCAACCAAAATTTTTATATAAGAGCTCCTTTCCAATTCAACTAATATTGCATATATATACATATTTTCCAAAAAAAATATTTTTAGATTTTAAGAAAATATTGAAATTTTTTTTGAAAATTCAGTACCTATCTTGAAGAGGGGCTAATAATTTTTTTTTATACATACTTAAGTTTTTTTTTTTTTTAATTCAGTATAGCCTCCTAACGCGTTACCCTAACGGCCAATTTCTTGACAAAGTTCTAAAATCAATTTAAAACTCGATCTAGTAATTGTCGGTTTATTTTTGAAACTCAGTTTTTAAATTATTTAGAACTCGAGCATTTCTTCACTTCAAATCATTTCCCTAAAACTCGGTCTAAAATCATTATTGAGTTTTAGAACTATAGATCTCGGTTTAGTGAAACTGAGTTCTAACGTGTTTTTTAAATTTTTTAGCACCCGGTAGATTGTTTTGACACAAATTTCTGACATTCTATTGACAAATTTAACAATATCTATCAGTTTTGCTTTGGCGGTAACGTTTTTTGGCATTTTATATTTCTGTTATGCTGTCTATTCATTTGAAATGAATACCACATTTTTAAATTTTGTGACATTTTTTTTATTTTCGGTATTTTAAAATTGGATTTGTGTGATTCTGCGTTACTATTCGTGTTATGATTTTTGAGTATGGTGTACAAAAATGTTATTAGGGCTGGGAGCTCCATATATTAAGTGAACATATGCAAAGTGCATCAAAGTTAACATTTTTGGGACAAAAATAAGTGTGTGATGGGTAATGCATGAATTTGCGGAAATCTTTTTGGAACATGGATATAAGTAAAAATAGTACCTTTCATTTTGATGCAGTTTGCACATGCAACCTTTATGTTTCGGCTTCCTTTCCTTTTAAGTAAAAAATAAGCTCAAAAATCAAAACATGCAAAAACCACCAAATGAAAATTTAAAACCACCACTCAACTAAAAAACATAACACCAATGAGATGCAACAAAATTTGACATCTTTTTATTTCAATTAAATAAACAATGTTTCGTTAGATGAAGCGTCCTTCAACAAATCGTGTGCGTGTCTCAGGTGCAAGTTTAGTGTGTCGCGAGCCATTTGCAAGTTCTTATCAAGCGCTGAAAAACAAAAGTTTGTCAACGCATTAAAAAATAAATTAAATTTTTAAAGTATACCTAGTAGATGCACTTCTTGTGTATGCAACTTATAGTAGGTGCGATGTCAAATATGCTTCGCCACCTTCAGTAGGATACCAGCAGCACTGATATTCTGCGAGCTCGCATAAATAAACATAATATGTAATTGCATTGCACAGGTGCTGGTTTTGCAATGAGTTTTGCATAAACCATACACTGCTGCGCAATCTTTGGATATGTTTCAAAATTACATCTATTTTATCAACTTCGAACTGTACAACCCAAACTAATGAATGTATTCACCTTAAATTCACGCGATTAATTTTCTTGGAATTCAACATTGAACATTGCACGATAATGGTACTTGTGTAGGTACTTGCCAATTTGTCCCTTATTGATTTTAATTGCATTCCTTTTTAATGTTACAAGCTTAAATTTCGAACAATATCAAGTGTTTTGAAGAAATGAAAATATTTTTAAACCGAGTTCTAAGTTCCTAAACCCTCAAATTTGAGGGTCCAAATATAACAAAGTTCTAACTCAAATTAAGATTTAAATCGAAATTATTTTGCCTTAGAACTTGGTGAAGAAATGAGTTAGAACTCAATTGAGTTCTAATTTCTCGATAAACCGAGTTCTAAGGGTTAGAACTTTGTGAAGAAATTGGCCGTAAGATTGCCAGGATACGAAACGCCAGTATTTATGGTCTTCTAAATGCAATGCTATTTAGAAATACAAATCAATAAACTTTAGGAGATTTCACTTCTGTGTTCTTCTTCACGTGAACTGAGTTGCACTCGCTCTTCGTATTCTTTTTTTTGGGCATTTTCATGTCCATTTACAAGACAATTATGTTTATCAAATTATTTATTTTTTATATAAATTCAATTTCAATTCATCCCAAAATATATGTACACAATATATCATATTTATATTTACGAACAAAAACATTCATAAAAGTGTTAAGTTGGATTTCGGTGAATATTTCACCGAATCTGCCTGGGAAATATATGGATGCATGTATGTCATTTCATTTTAGTCCTGGCCAAAACCCCAAATGAAGAATAAGAAAAACCAATAAATACAGGCAATTCTTCCAACATTCAGAATCTTCGACGACATAACGTCGGTGGCATTAAGGTTGAGGAAACCGAACAAAAAAATACCCGTCATCGGATCACCGTAATCCTGCTGTCATTGTGAATTTGTGTGAGATATGGCCATACAAAGCATATGAAGTTAATAAGCCAATTTATTTTCCGCACACAAAACTGAAGCCCTGTGCCAGTCCTTTCCCCATTCTGATCCCGATCCCGACTCATTTCCAGTTCCCATTCCCAGACTGTTTCGATGACGAAGTAAAGTTAGATGCTCGTGTGTCCTTTGGGGATTTCGACTTCTCCTCCAACTCATAAAATTTTATGAAATCCGAACAAAAACAAGCAAATCCCTTACAATAAACTCGTTTTGAATTCAATTCGCTCTAATTTCTATTCATGCGACATGCCGCCTCGCTTGTTGTGCTTTGTTTGTGTTTCGAATTGTTTCTTCTTTTTTTTATATATTTTTTCGGCTTCTTTTTGTTTGTTTCGTTAAGCCAATTCGCCTTGGCTTATAAAAAGGATGATGGATGTGGTGGCGGTGTGTGGTAGGTGGTGGGTTTAGGATGTAGGTGTATTTTGTCTTCGTTTCAAGTGCTATGATGGTTGGGACGATTGGTTGAATTTGTATCCTTGGGATTATCTCTATTGTTTAGGTTGAATATGAGATTTACAGTTACAATAAATATATATACCTATACGTATTTTAGATATATACCTACATATATATCTGCATTATATGTATATTTATTCAAACAATATATAGAGCTGAATTCTGTAGATATTTAAATGTTGTCGCTTTGTTTAATATTTCAGTTGTTCTATAATCCCAGTGACAGTAACCATCCTCTGTCCTCTATCATGATGGTATAAGTAGATACACTCTATTTTATAAATATTTCGAAAGCTTTTATTTTTTTTTTCGGTTTACATAGATAGAGAATGAAAATATACTCGTATTTGAGTTGTTTGTTCAGTGTTTGGTAAAAAGTTAGTTAAGTCAATGAAACAAAAACATTAATCTGAGGACAAATAGGTTTTAAGGTAGGTTGGTAGGTACCTAGGTATCTAAAAGGAATTCTATATCCTTTATTTTATGTCACAATAGACGAAGAAGGTAGAAACTTAGAGGTATGTTGAGGATCTGATTTATTTAAACATTTAAAATACTTTGTGGTTTTTAATAAAAGTTTTAAGCCTTATAATCCAGTCAACTTGTGCTTAAAAGTTCTCCTTGAGGGAAAGTTGAAGGATATTTTTCATTTCTGTATTCATCATGGGTCTTACTTGCAATTTGTGGTGAAACCTTTAACTAACAAATTCTTGCGTTAGTTGATCTAGGAATTAAACTCAACATATCTTATATTCCCTTATCCGGACACTCCCTTGATCGGACGCGTGCAAGAATGTCAGCCGTAATTATTTTTTAAATTTAGTTCTCATGGGCGGATAAAAACTGTCTGTATTTGTTAGTTTCTGCCCTTCTTTTCTGCAATTTTTTTTAATATCTGAATTTTTCTACTTTCAGAAAAATAAAATTTACAGCACTTCGGAATAAATGCAAGGAAAATCTCAGAAATTCAGAGTTGGACGGAAAAACTCCCTTAAACGGATAAAAGTGTTGTCATTGTCGTTATCCGGCTTAGGGCGGATCTCGCCCTTACAGCCTAAACGGCTGAAGAGATTTGCTTCAAACTTGGTATATTCTGATTTTTGACTAATATGCCCAGACGTTTTTTTTTTTAATTTTTGTAGGACCAAAAATAATGGTACAATTTTTTTCAATTTTTTTTGGCGAAAAAGGAAAATAATATTTTTCTCAAAAACGGGTCCGAGGATTTTGTTAAAAAATTTTAATAAATCAAGTAAGGAAATGCTACTTTTTAATAATTTTTTTATTTTCATAAATTGAATATTTCATTCACTCCACTTAAAACAGAAGTAATTTCAATATTTTAATATTTAAATTTCTTCATCTTCTTATTTCGGGTACCTCCAGTGCAACCATTTTTTTGGTTTCTGATTTTCTCGAAAAAAGTTAAGTTGAAAATGTTCACTTTTTTATGGTAAGACTTCTAAAAATTATAAACATTATTGTGAACCAAAATTAAATTTTTTTCGAAAATAAAAAAAAAAATCAAAAAAAAAACCACTTGGTCATTATTTTCAAAACTAGGTGTAAAATAGTTTTTTATTATTTTGTAGAAGACTTAAAAAAATCATTTTTCTAAATTAAAAAATAACGGTAAATAATTATTTTTCTCGAAAACGGCGCCAAGAATTTTGATAAAAAGATGTGCGTTTACTATTTAAGGTAATGTTAATATTTTGATTAATACAAATTTTACCAATAACGGTTAATAACGGTATACCTGTCATAGAACTGATTATTTTGATTTCAAATTTCTCGTTGACGGCTGCTCCGATTTCAACCGAAATTTTAATACAAGAGCTTCTTCACAATTCAAATAATTTTGCATACATATTATAAAAAAAATAATTTTTAGATTTTTAAAAAAATATTGATTTTTTTTTGTATTTTATTAAATACCTACTAAATGTTGGCGTACTATATTTTATTTTTGAAAATGAGCGAAAAATATATATATTTAAAAAATTAATTTTTAAGAAAAGCGCTCCAACGATTTTTTTTTTCATAAATTCATATTTATCAAACAAATCAGATGGCATACATGATTTTGAGCTCTTGCTCTCATAGCCATTAAAATAATAAATTTATAGTAATTTATAGTAATAATTTATTTAATTTTTTTTTGTTTAATGCTACGGTACCTTCCGTTGCCAAACTGGCAGAATTTTTATATTGAAAACGGCTACAAGTTTTTTTTATTAAAAGTCGTGGTGTATTAGTGAAATATTTTTTTTTTATTTTGCGACCTAATATTATTGGATAAACCGATTTAAATTATTTGTTCATATAGCATATCGAAATTTTCAAAATTTATTATGTTATTTTTTGAAAATTTGGTTTTTAGTAAATGGTTTCACGAAATTTTTTGAAACTAATTTTTGGATTTGTGTATAAACAATAACTTTAAATTCGTGTTCCAATTTTTTTTCTTAAAAATGTTTTCACAATTTTGTGTATGAAAAATTAATTTTTTGAAAAACCGCTCCAACGATTTAATTTTTTTCATAAATTCACATTAGTTCGAAAAAAAAATTTGATTCCTTTTTGTTTAGCTGAGACTACTTAAGCTTACAAGTTTAAGAAATTAATTAATTTCATCGTTTTGAACGTTATTTTTAAATCTATGGCGCAACATTTTAGTCGATTTTGTATGATTTTAAATCATTTTTAGTATGATACTAGGTTAAAAATTGTGTTTAAAACTTAAGAGAGTTTAACATCGTATTATCTCCTAACATTTTACTAAAGTTAAAATCACTAATTTGACGTATTGACGATGTATGTTAATGAGCTTATAATTAAATTTAAATATATTATATATTTAAAATTACATTTTGAAAATTTAAGATTTAATACAGAATTTTATGTACAAGTGCTATCCAAAACATGGGCGCAAAATGTTTAACATCCTAATATTAAGGTTTAAGTACGATACTACCTAACATTCTAATAATTTTAAAACAGCTTACTAAAATTTTCTAAATTTTAAATACTTCTTTACTAGTATCATATTATTAATTTTCTTCATAAACTTCAGTAGTAGCCGTAGCGTAATAGTTAGTACGTTGGACTATCACGCTGGAGGTCTAGGTTCACCTCTCAACCTCGTTCATATAAAAACTAAAAAAAGTTTTTTCAGGGCTACTGCCTCTTCCGAGGAATTGAAAAATCCTCCAAGAGTGTCACTTGTCATGAATAAGTGCTTCTCGTCTAGCCGTTCGGATTCGGCATAAAATTGGAGGTCCCTTCCACTGCTGTCGACATGCGCACACAAAAATGGTTGCGAGTTGTGAGTCACTAGGCTCTGGTTCTTCACAAGCTGTTGCTCCACCCAATTTTTACATAAACTTCAGGTGAAGAAATTACATTTTTTGATTTTATCAAAAAGGCAATTTTAATAATTTCGACCATAGAAGGTTGAGCTTTAAAAATGTACAAGCATTCATAATTTTTTTTACTTGACAAGTATTGGTTTCGTGTCAAACAAAATGTCGAGGTTTGTATCAAAACTAACTTTTCGAGGATGGAGAGGTTAAATTTAGTAGTAGCCCGTAGCGTAATGGTAAGTGCGTTCAACTGTCACGCTGGAGGTCTGGGTTCGCTTCCCAGCCTCCTCTACCTAAAAACTAAAAAGTTTTTTTCAGGGCTACTGCCTCTTGCGAGGAATTGACAAATCCTCCAAGACTATCACTTGTCACGAATAATTGCTTCTCGTCTAGCCGTTCGGATTCGGCATAAAATTGTAGGTCCCCTTCCATTCCTGTCGAAAGGCGCACACAGGGATGGTTGCGAGTTGTTAGTCACTAGGCCCTGGTTCTTAATGAGCCGTTGTGCCACCCGATTAATTTTTTTTTTTATAGAGGTTAAATTTATGTATTTATTCTTAAGAATGAACTTTTCATAGAATTTGACATCTATTGTGAAATCACTCAAATGACATCTGCTCCCCTTCATGAGACAAAAATTACAACAAGGAGTGAGACAGATCGGCTCTTGACTCCTATCTTTAAGGTGTCTTTTTTTACGGAAACAAGTAATCAAAGGAAAAAAATGCCAACCCCATGAGCCCTGTCGCTATCCATAACCATATGAGTGAAGAGTAGGCGTATTTACTAGAAAGTATTTATTTAATACTTTAAACGAAATAACCGCAGTGTCACACAAACTGACATCTGTCTTTTAACATTTATTTATTGTATTTTTATTGATAGATAGATGAGAAAAAAATATATGTATATTGTATATGGTCAGTGATGAGAGGTAGTTTAAGGATACTAATGAAAAAAATTCCTTAAAAGGAATATTCTTTTCTTGTCAGAATATTGATTTTATGCCTGTCAGTGTGGTTTTTGGTAGATGGTGTTCATAACCTTGTTTATATACATAGGTGCACATATATATTCCATGTTATATGGTCGTTTTAAGCTTTTATACGAACTTTATGTTGTGTGTTTGTAAGTGAATTTATATCCTTTGGGAAATTAACATCGTATGCATACTGTATGTAATCTGATAAAGCTGATTTTATTCAGCGAAACAAATTTTATTCACAAGGAATACATAAACATATTACGAAATATATAGGAGCCACCTATCTACGACACAAATTATTATGTTTGCTTAACAATTTCGGTGTCCATTTAAATATTTCATGAATTGGAAACTTTCAACACAAAATTTTAAATTCTGTGGAAGTTCAATTTTATGGAAGCGTAATTAAAGGGCATTGACCTCATTTTATAAACATAAAACAAACAAAATATTACTAGTGTTTGATAACGTGAGGATTCTTACAAATGTATGCATGGCTGCATAATTTTATGCCAGAGAACATAGGAAAAACCCATGTTTGCGAAACTTGGTGAAATTTTTAATATATCAAACAGTGGGGTTATAAAATAGTCAAAGAATGTTTATTAATATTGATGTTGATAAAAAAAAAGCTTTTGCTTTTTCGAGGGGAAGTGAAAAGTGACGGACTATACCATAAAAAAAATAATTTGAGTGGCGCAAAGGCTCCTGAAAAACCAGGGCCCTCATACGTAAAACAAAAACGATAGAATGATATCGTCTTGGAGATAGCTGTCTTTATTTGTTTCTACAGAAGTGATAGAGATAGCAATATTGAAAACTATATCGTCCTATCGTTTTTGTTTTACGTCATGAGGCCCCAGGGCCTAGTGACTAACACTCGCAACCATTCCTGTGAGCGCATATGTCGACAGGAAGGGAAGGGACCTATAATTTTATATGCCAAATCCTAGATGAGAAGCTTTTATTCATGACAAGTGATATTCTTGAAGGATTTGTCAATTCCTCGCAAGAAACAGTAGCCCTGAAAAAAAAAACTTTTTAGTTTTTAGGTGGACGAGGCTGGGAAGTGAACCCAGACCTCCAGCGTGACAGTTCAACGAACTAATTTTTTTTTTTTTTTTTTTTTAATTCATTTTTATTTTCATTTAACTTATAACTATCTTAATGCTAGACAAAAATTCATTAAAACTAGCCTACTTATCAATATCTTACAACTAACTTACTGGCCCTAGGCGGGCGCTCTAAGTCAAACAATATCTTAATACTAATGCCTTTCGGCCTAAGAACTAATTATATACTAAAATCTAACTGGTTTTATTTTTTACCAAGAAAGATTGGGAAAAACTTGGTTTCTATATCATTTTTTTAATTTTTTATATAAAACTTACAACTACCTAAAAAAAATATCTTAACACTAATTAAAACTACTTAGACTACTTAAGACTACTATAAAACTACTTATAACTACCTTAAAAACTAGAACAGCCACAGCAGGCTTTTTTAATTTTGTATTTTTTTGTGTTTGATTTTGTTGTTTTATATTTTTTTGTTTGATTTTGTTGTTTTATATTTTTTTTTTTGTTTGATTTTGTTGTTTTATAATTTTTGTGTTTGATTTTTTTTTTTTTTTTTTTTTTTTTTTTTTTTTTGTGCCACCCTGACTGTCCCTACTTAAATCTAATAAACCTAAAACTATGTAAGTCGACCAAGACCAGAACTATATCTGAGTCAACTTTAAAAATTTTCATTTTCAGCATTAAGCCACCAAAACTGGCTCTCCTGCTTCACCCTATCTCTTCGGTCCCTATCAGACACAGTCCTACTGAACCGAAGTCGCTCAGCTCCACCTTGTGCGATGACGTCTCGACTATAAAGAAGTCGCCTATCCACAGTTCTACGGCAGACGTGGTAGATTAGCGGAACCGCCTCTCTATCCTGTATCAGCCCCCGACTGTCTAAATAGAAGAATGCGTTAGGTGGAATATAACCGCTCAAACGCACACTCTCAAAGTATTCGTTGTTGGGGTAGTAATCCCCAAAAATTAAGCTATTAGCCGAGGACATCGCTCTTGCAATGTGACCCCGAATCAGCTTGAGTATAAAATTATCGATTCTGTTAATGTTGGCTCCATTGTATAGAACCTCGTTGGAATAATAATGTTTGTACTCCGACTCTGGTGTTCTGTGTAATCCAAGGCAGCGTCGAAGACACTGTCTCTCAAACACCCGAATCTTTTCCATTTGAGATGGGGCAACGTTGAACCACACCGGGCATCCATAGGCAATCATTGGCCGGATAAGGGCCATGTAGCAAATCACCTTAACCCTGCTATCAAGACGGCTGCTAAAAAACAACCGTTTTGTCAGGGCGAAAGCTCCCCTGGCTCTGGTCAGAGCAGCATTTATATGTCTGTCGAAATACAAATACTGATCCATCCAGATGCCAAGGTACTTTACTACACTTTTATTCGCCAGTGGATGTCCATGTGGTCCTACGATCACCAGCTTGCGCCAGTTCTTTCTTGTATCCCTAGGGGCTCCACGCAATGGAGTCCTGAACAGAATGGTTTCGGATTTCTGAAAGTTGATTTTCAACTTCCAGTCATCGCAATATCGCTGAATCTTGTCGAAGTCACGCTGCAAGAGAATTCTGATGACCTCAACTGTTGGAGCTGTTCTGTACGCAATTAGATCGTCGGCATACGCTATGGCATGGGCTAGACTACCTATCAGATCGCTGGTGTAAATACTGAATAGAATCGGTGAGTTCACCGCTCCCTGTTGAAGGCCATTTTTAATTTCGAAGGTTGTGGTAGAAGTTACATTGCCAATTTTGACAACAAACTTTCTACCATTGAGCATATCATAAAGCATATATAAAAGCGGTTTACTTATGCCCAGTCTGGCTAGCTTTAGATATAGACCTTCTAACCATACGGTGTCGAAAGCTTTCTCCAAGTCAACCAGACAAGCACCCGTACACTGTCTTTTAGATTTGTTCCATTGGACATCAGACACGAGTTTAGACGCGGCATGAATGGTGTCATGTCCCGCCTTAAAACCGAACTGATTATCCGGTATGATATTGTTGTCCTCCGCCCACTTGGACAGAGCTCTATTTATAACTTTCTCAAATACCTTACTGATACTTGGAAGAAGACTTATCGACCGGAGATTCGCCGGATTGGAGTTGTCCTTTCCCTTTTTCGGGAGAGGATGAACCACAGCTATTTTCCAGCGCCCTGGATAATATGCATTATTCAGAGCGTTGTTAAACAGTGTGGCATAAATGTCAACTGCTTCCTGAGGCAGATGTCGCAGTACAACGTTGGATATACCATCGATTCCTGCTGACTTCTTTTTCTTTAATGAAGCGAAGATGAGCTGGAGCTCAACTTTCGAAATTAACAGGGAATTAGCCCCGTTTCGCTCGGCGATGGTGGCGTTTGCCAAGTATTCTTCATTGAACCCGGTGAAACCGAGATTCTCTGATCGCCATTGCGTCATTTCATTTCGAAGGTAGAAGTGGTGAAGCAAGGCTCTGTTCTCCAGGTCATGGTTCGGGCGAATGCTAGCATTCACCTTATACACTTGCTGGAAAGCAGCCCCCACAACCTCCACTTTCTCACGAGGATCTTCGATTATAAAGAGGTCATCGTCCAAGACGGCTTCCTCTGGATCTATGCCTGCTATCAGAAGTACGTCTCTGTTCTCTGTCGTTCTCTGAAGCTTAAGACACGGAAGTTCGTTCTGATCATTCCGTCTAAATATTTTATTAATTTGAGGAAACATACTCGGGTCACTAGAATTAACGGCCCGAATTTTGTTGTCCCAGTAAAAATTAATAGACAACCGGTAGTTTTCTTTGATCAGTTGGTTGATGTTTTTGATAGACGACTTCAGTGTCCTAATCTCCAGATCGTGTCGGTCAGTAAATCGTCTGTACAAGAGTTTCAGTCTTGTCAAAAGTCCACTTTTTTGTCTGTGTAGTGCGTCGATAGTTGCGTTGTGGTACATGTCGGTGGCTTCTCGTTCTTTGTATTTCGGTATTGTTTTTTCCATTGTTCGTTGGATTGTACTGTCCATTTTTTCCAGGTAATCGTCAATTTCCGTATTTGTTAAATTCCTGTCATTTGGTGGGGATATATTGTTAGTACCTAGTTCGCTCGATAAAGCGCTGGTGAAGCGTGGCCAGCGAATCTTACTGTAGTTGTAAGAATGCACTGGCACATACTCTTCCAACTCCACGAGCTCGTTCGGAAGTTGAATTACGGCAGCAAGTCCGCAGTGGTCACTGTCGTACTCTATCGTTCGTAAACAGTTTCTAGGTCGTTGACCCACAGTGTCAATAATAGTCAGTCTTGAGTCCTTAAGCAAAACATCCAGATAGGAACCGCTTCTTGGAAACGAAGGCCTATCAGTAGCCAGAATGTCGAGCATATACTCAACGTTGTATTGATTCATCCAATTAAATAGATGGCTACCTCTCGGATTTTGTATTTGATTTCCCCAATCTACATGTTTGGCATTCAAATCACCGGCCATGAGATAGTAATTCTCTTCCGAGTTCAGTTGTAAGCATTGAAAAAGTTTTTCGAGCTCTGTTAAAAATTCAGTTGGCTGAGGTGATTCCGGTGCATAAGCCGCAATCGCATACATCCGCTTCCCATGTTTGAGAGGAATGCATACGATACACGCCTCAAGCAACCGAAATCTGCGTACTTCACTATTATATATAACTTTATAGTTAATGCCTTTTCGTACAAAGATTGCGACACCTCCCCCAAAAGTGGAGTTGGGCCGATCTCTTCGTACGATATTGTAATTATTGTTAGTCATTTTATGTTTCTGGTTCAGCTTAGTTTCGCTGGCCATAAACACATCTGGACTTTGATCCTTCAACAATTGGAATAGATTTGCTCTACGTTCGGTCCTAACCAGTGAATTTACATTCACAGCAAGGATCCTAAAGGGCCTCTCCGGCAGCGCGCCCTTAACCTATAAATTGCGTTAAGCTTGGCAAATAGGAGTAGAGATGGTCTACCCGCTTTGCCTGCTCCCCGATCTGTTTTTGAAGACCTGTTAATTGGCCCTGAATGGCCACCAACAAGGTCATAATATCCGCCTGTGCCGCCGGAGCCTTAGGCACGGGGGCCTGTGGGGCTGCCTTTGGCGTAGGCTGTACCGTTGTTCCCCTCCCTGACGCCATTTGGGCGTACGAGATTTGAGGGTTAACGGACATTGTTGTGGGAGCACGCGTTAATGGGCGTTTCTCTACTTCTATTTGCCTTACTTTTTTATTTTTCAGTTCCTGAAAGATCGGACATCCCCGATAGTGCTAGCTAGGGTGTCCGTCTTTCCGGCAGAGTGCACATTTGAGCAGGGCCTTGTCCTCGACCCTTTCCTCACCTAGCTTACATTCTCCTTTTATGTGGTTCTCACCACACTTAACGCAGCGTGACTGCATTTCGCAGTTTGCTGCAGCGTGGCCGAACCTTTGGCAGCGCATGCATTGAAGCATGTCACCGCGCCTCTTTAATCTATCCCAGGTTACACACTGGTAGTTGAGGACGGAGATACTCCTCAAACTATCCAGTTTGCTATTGGGTGAGAGCTGCACTAGGAAGATGGACAAATTCCTCTTCTCCCGTCTTGCTCGGACTGTGGTAAACGGCTTGACCTCGATAAAGTCGAGATCGTCACTCGCTTTTTGGTGGAGCTCATTTAAGAGGTCCTTCGGATCCGTGCAGGAATCTATGCCCTTCAAGAGGACCGTTTGTAATTTATCAACTTTCGGCGTGAAGCTGAAGAATTCAGTTGTGGAGACTTTTAATAAATTTTTAATTATTTTGTGCTGTTCCACAGTCATGCAGTGGATAGCATGCCTATCTATACTTAAACGTTTAATATAAAAGTTCTGGCCTATGGCCGACTTACATAATTCTATGGTCTCTTTAAGGTCCATCTTATAAACATTAATGGGCGGCACTTTCTCTTTCTTGGTTATCTGCGGCTGTGGCTGCTGCTGTTGACTCTGCTGCTGTTGATTCTGCTGCTGCTGGTTCTGCTGCGGTTGTCTCTGCTGCTGCTGGTTCTGCTGTTGTTGTTTCTGCTGCTGTTGGTTTTGTTGCTGCTGCTCGTTTGATTTTTTGTTCGCCTGCTGTAGTTGTTTGCTTGTCAGCAGCGGCTCTTTTTTCTGCTGCTGTGCTTCATGGGGCTCCGCATCACCACTTTTTGACTGGGCCTCCTTTAGTGGGGCCTGTCTTGCTTTTTTAGCTTGCCGCTCCTGTCGTTCTCTCTCTCGACGAGCTTGCTGCTTTTCTTTTAATGCTTCGATTAGGGGGGTGAGCCTAGCTTGGAGAGTCTCAATCGCCCCCCGCACTTTGCCTATCTCATCTTCTAAGTTTTGAACCTCAGTTTCTTCCTCTGACGCCTCTGGTGAGGTGAGGCCGATTATTTGTTGGCTATCACCTGATTTGTATAGTCCCTCTCCACCCTCGGACATATATTCAATTTCCTCGTCATCAGATGGCGAGGTGAACACTTGTTTCTGTTTCTCGACTGCTGCTGTGTTGTTGGCATTGTGCACCGTCTCCTTCCATTCAGCTGGCAGCTCAGCTGTGGTAATGGAGCGGCGCTTTACCAAGTTGGGTACACTTCTTACCCTCCTCCTTCTTTTTTTCGGCTGATCGGCTGATTGCACCGTATCGGCATCGGATGATGCTGTTGCCAGGGCATCTTTCGATGTCCCCGGTATTGATGCCGTTGCTGGCTTGATTGCCTTCGTACTTGTTTTTGTTGTTGTTGTTTTGGCTGGCTCTGATGATTTTGCCGTTGTCGGCTTTACTGTCTTTGCTGGAACATCTTTCGATGCCCCCGCACTTTTTCCACCTTCCATTCGTCGACTGTCCAATGCAATTATCGTTTGTACTTCTCTGTTGTGTAAAAAAGCAGATAAAAGTTGAGACCCACACTGGGGGTCGAACCTGCTACCTTCCACACTGCGGTCGGCCACTCTACCTTTGTGCTATTGCACTATATAAAATTTCCTTGGCTAAACTTGAATTAATACTTCACTCGCGATTTTAGTTGGAATACTGTGAAAGCCGATAACGTTGTGCACACTTCCACAGATCGAGATCGACTGTTCAAAGAACTAACCATTACGCTACGGGCTGCTACAGGCAATACCATAAAACTTGTTGAATAAATACTACACCATGAAACTTGCTACAAATGTTAAGAGTCTCACGAGAATCAAGAATTAAAAGAATTTATACAAATATTTAGCAGAGCAGGGTGTTTTTTGTATGGTTTTAGAAAATTTGGGATTTTTAGCTGAAATTTAAGTTTGGTATATTTGAGTTATACGATTCATGATTTAGAGGTGTTTTTCAACGCTTATTATAATAAAAATAAGATTGAGTATGAAAACATGCAAAAACGTTGTATCCATTTTAAAGTGAAGATTGATTTATTTTCCGGAGAACAGGTAAAATACTTCCCGCTTTATCTAACCCTCAAAAAACCCTCAAAGACTCTTTCGATTTCTGATGTTTGTGCTACTCTTAACATTTGTACATTAGGGTAGTATTTTTTGCACAAGTTTTATGGTTTAGTCCGTCACTTTTCACTTCCCCTCGAAAAAGCACCCTATTTAAATAGATATTTTTATGGTCACACTTACATAAAAATGACTATAACTTCCGGTTGTCGTATCGTCTTACTTTAAAGCTAAGCGCGCACATGCAACTCTTACCCTAATTAAATTGTTTAATCACTTGTTGACTAGTTGATGACCGCGCACATAAGCAACTTTTTTTACCAACTTTTAAATTTTAAAATGCCAAGAATCGAATTGATTTTTCACTAAATGACCTTTTTAGTATGATATTTTGCATATGTAACTTTGTAAATTTATCTATACAAATGTAGCCAGACATTTTAAGTTTAATTGAGTACTTCGTTTTTAAATATCCGTCAAATATAACTCAAGTTATAAGCCTCATAAAGTGGCCAAATCGGCTTTTCTCAAGGTATAATGCAATGTAATGGAAAATCAAATTGATGAGGTCTTTTAAAACCATTTTAGTATGAATTTGTTTGTCCCTTCCCAATATTTTGTATACAGAATGTAGCCTGACATTTCATATTTATTTAAAATCTTAACATTGAAGATCTGATCAATATAATGGAAGTTATACTTTTTTGAAAGAAGCCATCTCGGTTGTAAAATAATTATTTAAAATTCGGATAATTGTGCTTTCTCAATGAAGCTCGTCTGCAGCGAAAAATATCTACCGCACAAGCCGCACTCTTATAAGAGCATTGGATTCATTTTAGCAACAAAACTGTTTCATGACTGAAAGTTGCATATGCGCGCTTAGCTTAACAGTACTTCCCATGGAACAGATTTCTCTTAGTTTTCGATTTTTTATTGTGATGGGATAACTTTCAAAGAGTATAGGACTAACAATAACTGACATTGACTATAGAGACTAGATAACCGAGTACCTCCATTAGAAATATTTGAGATAATAAATTTTCCCTTTCTTTTACATTTCTTTAAATTCCGCCAATGGAGACACTTCGGCAGGGCAATATTGCACGGTAGAAGAAAAGCAATTATTGCTTTTTATCGTTGAGTCAATAAATTTTGCCTTTGTGGGCAATTATCGTTGGAATTTATTGCCTCAAATATTACTAATAGAGCCGTTGGGTAAGGAAGAAAAATACAAAAATGCTTACCTGAGAGGAAAAATCAATTCCATCCATATTACTGACCATCGACGGCCACTCATCGAGTGATTTTTCATGATCAAAATACTCCTTAGCCAATTAACAGTAAGAATTGCTTTCAATTGAACGTATACGTACTTTTTGTTTTTAATGTATATGTTTTTTTCAATTTTTGATTTTTGTTGCATTTATCGATGTTAACTTCATGGTTGATTATATTCTTTCAGAAGCTCTTTAAATTTAAAGCTTCCATAAAGGCAATAATTAAGGTAAGTTTTGGATTCGTAAAAAATCGAATTCATAAGATTTAAAGAACACTTTACATTACGATAATACACAAAAAAGGATCCTGTGATGGTTTCTGTGTGTCTGAATGTACAAGTATTTCATAAATATTGTCAATATGTTTAAATACATCACATTTGAGTGTCTATTTGAATATCGTATCGATTTTCTTCAAACCTGGGAATTAAGTTGAGTTGTTGATTATTTCCACAGGGAAAAATATTTTTTTTTTTTGACTTTATAACGAATCAAAAAGTTTGTTAAAAATTGATTTTCTCGATAACATTTTTATAAAAAATTTCTCAAATTAATTTTAAATAAAATCCAAATAATGCAAATGAGATAAAAAATGTCAAAATTATCAAAATTTCTCTCGATATTGAAAAATTTCATAAATTTAATAGACAAAAATCGATGAAAAAAAGTACACCTTCAGAATAATAACAAAATTTCGAAGAACTCGTAGGATCAAAAGAACGTTATCTTAACCCTTAAACCCTTTCCTGGGGTCTAGCGCAATTGAAAAAATATATTTATTTGAATATTTTAAAAACTAACACCCTTATTCATAAAGAAAAAATAGTTATTTTAGCTCCCGTGTTTAGGAAAACTACACCATGGAATAAGAATTTTCTGGGCTCAAACTAAAGGAAATTGCTAACTGTTCCATTTGAGTCCGGAACATTCTTTTTCCATGGTGGGGTTTTCCTAAACACGGGAGCTAAAATAACTATTTTTTCTTTATGAATAAGGGTGTAAGTAACCCATGCCGGCGCACAGTGGCCCGTTTAGGCAAAAGTGCTTGTGAAATTCATTTTTCGGGTGGGTTTATAATGCAAAACTTTTACATTTCCTGAATTAAAAAATGTTTGGAGCTCAAGAAATCGAAAAAAATAATTTCATTTGTATGAATGTAGAGCTTGTAGAGCCAGTCAAAGTTGACAAATATTTATGGTGAGAAAAAAACAATTTTTTTTTAATTTGAGTGTAAAAACTAGGAAAAGAATATAAGTTAAACTTTTTTTTTGTTATTTTTACTTGATATTTGTGTTAGTCGCTATAATCAGAAATGAAAAAAAAAAAAATTATAAATTTTGTAAACTGCTAAATTTTATGTTTTTTTGAAATACCCCTTTTTGCACACTCTTTCAACTTTACATTGAGTAGAAATTTTTTTCTTCAAAAGTTATCAAGCTAAACTGGACGGATAATGAATCCTTGTATATCTCTTTACTTACATCCAAAAACTGAGCAGCATAGAGTTGCATAGAGCTAAGCTAGAGAGATTTGATTTGAAGAAGTCAGTAATTTTTTCTGATTTTTTTTTTTTTTTGTCAAGTGCAAAAAAAAAATCATGGAAAATATTATTTCTTTGTTTTGCAGGTATAAATTTTATAAAATATATATAATATATGTATATATATATAATATTTATAATATATATATACATATGTATAAGGAAAAATTATTTAAAATGGGTATACCATACAATACTTTGTTTGAAATTTTTTTAAAAGTTGATAGTACACGAGTTTCTTTCTGCCTTAATAAGTGAACACCAGCTATCCGGTGAAAATTTACCGAAAAATGAAGAAAAATTACGACACTTTCATTGCGCTACTAAGAAAAGATGGGTCGCAGCCCACAGATCGAGATTAAATCTCATAAACAAAAATGAAAAATATTCATCTCTCCATATCAATACCGGACAAACAGAAGTAATGTGTGATCCCCCATTTACGTCAAGGTCATCAATAGGAAGGCCAAGGAAGTCAGTTGATGAGTGCGCAACATTCACAAAAAAACAAAAACTAATCAATGCAACAGAGGAGATAATTACTGCAAATCTCTCTGATGCATTAGTGATTAGATATAATAAAGACCATGAAAAGGCGATGAGTGATGTGATCAAGGCAATTTCTACTGCAAGTCCACTTCGAGTCAAAAGAGTCAATGAAGAGGTTATAACTAGGATCCAAATAAAACTTAATGTTTTGAATTGCAGGGAAGTTGTGAATACAGTTAAATTTGGAGAGTACACCAAAAAAACCGCAGAGCTATTGAAACAAAAGTACCCTCTAAAACAACTCACACCTACTCTTCATAAAATTTTGGTTCATAGCCAACATATTATCGAATACCAATCTCTGACACTTGGAGAATTGTCAGAAGAAGCCCAGGAGTCCAAAAATAAAGACTACAAGAATTACAGATATCTAAATACGTGTAAGGTTTCAAGAATTCGGCAGAATGAAAACCTATTAAGCATGCTAGCAATCTCATCGGATCCACTAATTTCTTCCTTAAGACATGTAAGAACCCAAAAAGATCTGAAAGCACAATACTCACCGGAAATGATAAGTTTATTACGCATAACCCCGGACTAAGATGATAGTTTCAAAGAAATCTAATGTTTATATGTAAATTTGTGTTCCTTTTATTTTTTTTCTACTTTTTAAACTGTAATATATCAATAAAATACTTTATTAATGTACTCCTTTTTAAAAAATAAAAATTTAAAAAAAAATCACTTAATAAAAAAAAGGTTTTTTCCGCACTGTTTCACTCAAATTGGTTTGTTTTCTTTTTTCTCCACTGTTTCATGAGTTGATTTTTTACTTCATGAATTGCTTTTCAACCTTTTTAGAATTAACTACCAATTATGTTAACCACCTTAACTAAAAATTGTGTCGATAACTTTATTCGTTTAAGAGTTATGATTTTTGCAACCAAAAAAGTCAGTACGGGCCACTGTGTGGCGCCACTCAAGGTATTCTCATATTATCTTATTAGCCGCCTAATCATCGGTAATTTTTTTATTTTCGAGTGGTACAGTCGCGGAAATTTAAACTTCAGGGTCACATAGACCCCAGGGTAGGGTTAGTGCAAGTTTTTGAAGATTTTTAAGACGGACCAGACGATGGCCATTGGTTATATTTTATGGGTTTTTGAAAATTGTGGGTGTTAATTCTTATTTTCTCCTAAAAATGGCGTCAAATCAAAAACAAATTAGACGAGAAACTTCCTCAAAAAATTGGCACTGGACCTCATCAAACCCCAAATGGAGAAGGTTCACTTGGCCAATTTTGCCTTAAAATCTCCAGCTATTGATTGGAGATATTTTGAAAATGAAACGACCATTGATTGAGTCAACTGTTGCTGTTGCTGTACAAAATAGATGCGCCATTTGTCCAGGCGGAAAACACCGGAAGACGAAAATAAGGTGTGGTTGTTGCCGAAATCCTCTTTGTGACGAATATAGCCACTCTGTGTGCCAAACGTGCCTGGACTCGAAATTTTAATACATATTTAACATTTTAACTTTTGTATGATCTCAATAAATAATAATTTGTAATAAATTGGGTTTTGATTTTTTGTGAAAGGCCAACAATTGTTTGGGGTCTCCAAGACCCCAGGGTAGGGTTAGTGTAGCTCCCAGGATGGGTCGGGTTTAAGGGCTAACAAAAGAAAATAACTTATGTACCTACTGAAATTAAATCCACTCATTGTTTGTGTACTCACATAAATTAAACGTATGAACTTTTCTATGAAAATGCCAATGTGAGTATCATGAAGCTTTATATATAAGCAAACCCCTTTAAACCTTCCAATTAAATTATTGTTGGTAAATCGATTAAGTTATTCGTGACAAAAACTATTCCATTGGTAACACGCAACCAACAAAAAAAAACACACACACATTTTCAAAATAATTTATATTTTATTACTACAACTTGTATGACTTTGTAATAAGTTACGGACTTGAAATTAAAAAAACAAGACACATTTTCAAACAACAATACCAATACTTTTATAATAATTCTCTTAATTATTTCGTTGGTATGTTAATAGTTGTAGGTACAGCGCACATACCAAAATAAAAGGCGAATAATAAAATCAAGTAAGACAATAAAAAAATTTCCATTTCAATTTAAATACTAAATAAATCAATGGTATAAGTTTACCTGATGACAGATATAGCTTGTGTTTTTTTTTATTACTGTTATGAGCGTTAAACGGAGAAAGATTGTTGGAGAAAGGGTATTGTTTGAATTCCTTCTAAAAATATTCAGGAGTTTTGAATGGATTATTTGGGCTGATAGTGATATTACTGCTTATTTATCATTTGTTTTTATCTTAAATCATTTATGGCAATCATGAAATAGAGCATTTACCTGAATTTTCATTCAAGTGTAAATTATTAGAGAACGCAATTTACTGTCTCGTCGGTCCTATACTTCTTTTGAAAGTTGTTATTATTTAAATTGAATAACAGTGTATATGAATACATTTAAAAAGTTGAATTTTGAAATAAGAGATATGCCATTGGCTACTTTACTTTAATGAAACCCATGGGATAACCGCCAGGTGCGTGAACAAAAATTGGGAAAGTAAATAAAATTACTCCATAGAACAAATACCTATGTATTGATATGGTTGTGCATCTATTCCGTTAAGTATTATTCGTAGCAATAAATATAAAATTTGGAAATTGTCAATATATATTTTGAATGCATTAAATCTTAACAGCGTAATAGAAAAGACATAAGAAATACATTCTGATTTCAGAAACTATCGTTGGAACGGCTTTCTTTCCGCTTTCATAAATTTAGTAAACCCTTTTGAAAGATTACCAAAATACTAAAAAAAAAGGTTCTGGTATTCTAGTATTCTATAGCTGGTCTGGATGGCATCAATAACAAAATTTTGAAGTTTCTACCCGTCACTGGTTTAAAATACTTAACTACTATATTTAATGGGTGTTAAAAATTATGTTACTTTTCAGAATGCTGGAAAACAGCACTTGTTATACCAATCGCTAAGCCCGGCAAACCTAAAGACAACGTTAGCAGCTACAGGCATATCACTCTACTCAGCTGCCTAAGTAAGTTATTGGAAAGAATAATTCAAGAAAAACTCGACAATTACTTAACTGAATATAAAATTTTGCCTGACTTTCAATTCGGGTTTAGACGTAACAACAACACAAACCAACAAATTGTAAGGATTAAAAAACATGTCACCGACAAATTTATGATATAAGAATCGACTGGTCTAATACTTTTAGACATTGCTAAAGCATTTGACTCAGTGTGGCACGATGCTTTGTTACATAAGCTTTATATGTTCGACTTTTAAATGCCAATAATCAAAATAATTCAAAGGTTTTTAAGTGAAAGAAAATTTGTAGTTAAAGTTCAAAATGATAGATCTGCCAGAACCCCCAGGTTCTGTTCTTGGCCCCATCCTTTGAATATATTTGTTTCCCATTTGCCTGTTTTTGGTGATGATGTCAAAATAGCTATGTTTGCCAATGATACGGCTATCTTTTCACCAGGGATTTTATACTTAGATGTCCACCAAAAGTTGCAATCTTCTCTTACTCAATTAAAAAATTATTTATTTAAATGGAAAATTAAAATCAACCCGGATAAAATACAGGCGATTGGGTTCACTCGACGCCGAAAAACATGTTTTTTACTGGGCAATGTACAACTTCAGTTGGGCTCTGTCAATATTGATTGGTACGAACATTGCAGATATCTCGGCATTATTGTAGATACAAAACTCAATTTCCAAGAACATATATCTACCACAGTTGATAAAATAAATATTTACATTAGGGTTCTCTATTCTCTTATTTGTAGAAACTCGAAATTCAGCAAAGTAAATAAACTTATTATGTATGAGTGTTTTTTATAATACAAATTCTATATACTACTGAAATACATCAGCCAAGTAGAAGACTTAGCATTATTTAATTGGACTTGTTGAATTATTGATTCAATATAGCTTCTAACGGCCTTAAGTCCATGAAAATTGGCGTTTTGTCCCGGCTTTTCGGATTTTCGCTGTAAAATTGATGTAAGCTGGACTGAACTTAATAAAAATTGCGTCTTGACAAGGCCCTCACCGTCAACTGAAGAGTCCAAGTGAGAACGCCGGGACGATACGCCAATTTGTATGGACTAAATGCCGTTAAAAGCTATATTGAATAAGCTATATTGAATAAACCATTTTTCAAGCGATCCTATTGTACGGTGCCCCTGTCTGGTGTGATTGTGCCTTAATTCATAAATTAAAATTGCAAAGATGTCAAAACAAAATACTTAAAATTATGCTTAATTTACCACGTTACTACTCAACCCAGAAACTACATGAATTAGCCAATATCAACTTTTTGGACACTCTCATAAATATCTCTAAACTAAATTTTTTTCAAAATTGTAACTTATCTGATAATGAACTAATAAAACATTTGTTAACTTCTTAAAAATATTTATATGTAAATAAATAATGAATAATTACTTCAACTCAAAATTTTGAAATGGGAGTGTTGAAATATTAGGTTTAAGTGTTGTATAAGGGTTTTTGTTTGTAGCTTTCCCTTGATCAAAATACTTTATTAACTTCAAATGATAATTGTTATACATATTATATAGATTATAGTTTTAAAGGAATCATTTATATTCGAATCTCTAAAAAAAATAGTTTAAATAGTTAAAATATTGTGGTTACTGCTACTGAACAAATAAATAAATAAATAAATAATACTTTTTCTCTTCGACCAATTTATTGGAAACGAAAGAAATAAAAAGCGGAATATGAGGAGGGGAATCACTGCACTGGAAAAATGAAATTGTCATTTATATTTAATGTTTTATAGCTATTGAATATACAGGAATACAAAAGGAAGAAAGAAACAATTGACGTCACGGATTAAGTTTGTTTTTTAGAACAGTTTTTTCTTTTAAACTTTTAGAATGTGTTTCAAACCCACTGGGTGCCAAGTAGTTATACAAATATCCACTGAATTGTTTTCGAAGTTTAGAATTTAAAAAACAATGTTTGTATCTTTTTAAGAATAAAAAATGTCTTACAGTAGGGAATGACCATAGAGGACTTAACATGCAATATAAAGGCGCTCACTGACCTCCTCTGTTGGTTATTGTCTATCGTTATTATTTATTGTATTTTAAGATAAAATTTTAAAAAATGTTACATAAAAGTGTGCGTGCTTACTATTTGAAGGCGTTGTCAATAATTTTTCAAATTTGTATATCGAAAACAGTGAGTTTAACTGGTGGTTTGTGCAATTTGAGTTTTTTGAAATATTTGTTCTCAAACATTTTCTTAAAAATTTAAAAAAGGATTCGTATTGGGGCACAAAGGACACTGAGGTGGAAAAAGAACACTGGATTCAGTTTTGAGGTTCTCAAACGGAAACGAGATGATTGCAGCGGAACATTGAGCAGAGGACAGTAACGACTATAAAACATGGTTACATAAAATATTAATTAATGTTCAATATTTATTTAGTAATAATATTATTTTTCTAAAAATTTTAATTAATTTGTTATTAAGGGTAGGTATTCAAGCAACGTCGTAAAACACTAGATAAGTGTACGATTTGGTTAAATTTATCATTTGGTAAATGAACTGTCAAATTTTGTATGGGAAATGGTTTGCACAATTTGATTAAAATTATTCAAGGATTTTGATTGGGAAAATTAACCAAATTTATTTTGTTAAATTTATCCAAACATCAATGTGACTTTAAGAATAATTAGGTGCGTTCATAAATATGATTTACATAATATGATATTTCACAAGTCAAAATTGTTTATAAAGATGTCCTTACCGCTAAAATGAAATACACCACACTCCAATGTGATTTTTTTTCTTGTCTCGACTAATCCTACACGCTTAAGCTATTTGTCACACCTTAGGAATCACTCTGCTATATCGCAAGTAAAAATTATGGCCAAATAATGGAAGCTACTTAAAAAGAAAATTCTGCTAACAAATTTCAAAACTAGAACTTAAAACCTTAAAATGAGTTTTGTTTCATCTGGATTGTGCCATATTTAAAAGGAGAACAGTTTCTCAAACAAAACATTAAATAATATAAGTTAAAAAAGTTCTTATTTTGTCCAGCAGTTTATTTAAAAACAACAGCAAAAATCCTTGTACATGTTTATTTTGTTTTCTACACCTACATAAATACATTGTGTTACTGAAGTTATTTTTCTCATGATTCATGGATACTACGTCCGTTGCAGAAAGCAGATATAATGCTCTTCATCATCACAGTAATTTTAAATTTAAATATTATTAAACTTTCTATCTTTTTAAATAGATACATATTTGACCCAGATCTTTAAATTCTTCCAGAAATTTAAGTTGTCTACTTTAAGTCATAAATATCATATTTCATTGAAATAATTAAGCTTTAAATGTGTATACCCTGCCCATACATATTCCGAAGTAAATTATCATGGATATTGTGGGTACCTACATTCTATTCCCAGACTTGTTATAATATTTTTTTAGAGATGAAAACACTTGACAAAAAGTTTCATTTTCACTTGAATTAAGATGTTGTGGTTTGTGGTAAAAGTTCTTACGAAAATGGACTCTAATTATATTTTATTGGTTTCCCACGCGTTAATATAAAATGATTTTTAGTTTGTGTCATTTAAAATTATATATAGGTCACATATACCTTTTCATATTTGTATTTGAAAGTCAAGGAACAGAGGAAGAGGCATTTAAAAATGCACGACTTTTTTTCTCAAAGTTATGGGTATAAAGTACCTGACGGTCTTAAATTTTTAAAAGGGTCTATATGACTTCTTGTAGTAGAAATTCCCCTAAATGTATGGACAACCATATATAAAATACTACGAGTATGTGTATAATGAAGTACGGGTATAGCTGTATAATATAGGTATACCTTAGCTTCCTACCTTAAAATGGCACGCAACAAAAATTAATTCGACTTAATAGCGAAACTTCTGTTAATACCACTTAGCGATCTACATGCTCCCCCATCCATTTATGTGTATTTACACGAGTGTGTACTTAATTAATTTGCAGAATCTTACAAAAAAAAGTATTTTATTTTTGAAAATAAACGATTTGTTCCCCCCGGATGATTAATATCTCTTTGTCACGAACAGACTTAAATATAACATTCTAGGAAACTGTTCCACGAGGTTTTATTTCTTTTTAACATCTCACATTAATATATTCCTACGATATATTCGTATGTATGTACAATGAAATGCAAATGACAAAAAAGAGGAAAATGTATACGAATCCACTTATAAAATAGCACACACACATGTTTTTTTTTCGTGAAAAGGAAAATTCAAAGAGTGGCTCGGTTTTTGCACATTTTATGCGCCTACGTGTTTCTGTTTATGTTTTCCACAATTATTTTGCACTTTAAAAAGCAATGAAACTTAAGAAGGAAGTAAAAATAAAATATAGGAATGAGGGCTTACCTTTAACTGTTAACCAGTTTAAGTAGCTCATTGTTTTAAATGTAAATTTATTTTCAATGAAAACAATTTGTAACGTCATTCAAAAGAAAAAAGAAGTTTAAAATTCTAGTTTTGTATTAATTTGTACTTGTATTGTGCGTTATACAAAATTTTGAAATCTTATACTAGCCTTTAATCAATATCAAAATAATTTGAAGTCGAAGTATGTATATGTAATGAATCAGTGGCGTACGTGGGGGGGGGGGCTTAGGGGTCTTGAGCCTCCCCAAGCAATATGGTATACTGTGCTAAGATTTCAAAAATCATCGAAGTAAGGTTTTTATTATTTTTAGTTCAAATTATTTTTTTGTTAATTTTAAACTTTAGCAGTATTTTCAATTTTTATAAAAAAAAAAAAATAAAAACTATAGACATGGATGTCGTATTGAAATCATTAGTTCATACCACACGTAATCTAGATTTTGTTTGACATTTGAAACGTATCTCAGTATTCATAGAAACCCAAACAAAATTCCCTTGCAAACAGTCAAAATTCGCAAAATTATTTCACACATTTAATTTTTTTCTTCTCTTCCCATTAAAAAAAAAAGCCGGAATGAACTAACAAAAAATGTAGTGCACTCATTAAGATAACCTAAACATTTATTTTAGTTTTTTTCAATGCACTATGCTTGACGTTCAATAATTTAATAAATTTCTATTTTGATAAGTATAGAAATCGAATTGAAATAAATTGTTTTAAATGATCTTATTAAAACTGTTCTTAAGTAGAACATAAGTTAAACGAAACCACTACGAAACGCCCCAATAATAATTTGTTATTTATTTATTTAATAATATTTATTGCAATATAAAATTACAAAAAATAGGTAAATATGAAGGCGTAAACAATTGAGCCATCAGCCTTCGCATGGTATAGGTAAGTTACAAAATTTTCTTTTTTTTTTTTGTCATCTTTTGTGGGTTGTTGCAGAATAAACAGGAGATGTTGGTTGAGTTTTTATCGATTAGGTGGATATGGGTAAGGTGGGTATGTCCAAGCCTTAGTCTGATGATTGCTCTTGTTTTAGGTCTGGTGAGATTTGCCGGCATGTAGACTGGAATATGAGAAGGGTTTATAATGTTTGAATAATAGTTATTTATATTTTTGGAAAGTGCTTAGGGATTTTTCCATCTGTGAGTTTTTAATTTGTTTGAGGTAGTAATTTGGGTTGACGACTTTTGAAGAGGTAGTGGGCGAGTCTTGCAGCAGCATCAGCTGCTTCGTTACCTGGGATGTAAACGTGGCTACGGATCCAAACAGGCTTTATCTTGGAGTTATATTGGCAAAGCTTGTTGCGTATTTTTACGATTGGAATCAGGTTGCAGTTTAGCTTAAGTATAGCGTTTAAAGATGAAAGGCTATCGGAGAAAATGCAAAATTTGCCTTTTATTTGTTCTGCGTATTCGATAGCTCTTAGTATTGCTGCTGACTCGGCGGTGAAGATGTTGTTGTGCTCATAAAGGCTTAGGGCCGTATAGTGTATAGGAATATATATTTGAGTTTGGATAGGCTATCGTAGATTTCGTTGAACATTTGCCTAAAGTGGATAGGGTCTTTGTTTGTTTTTTTGAATATTGCCAGTTGGGTGTCAATGCTTCCACTCTTCAACATCCAAGGGGAGAATCGGCCTGGCTTTACATTAAGTATTTTAAGTTGAATATCCAGCTCCTTGGAAATTTGGTATACTCTGTAGATAGCGTGTTGTGTTGGGTTGTGTTTTACGTTTCATAGTAAGTGTTAGGTCTTTTTGTATTGGTGATTCATATGACGTGAGGAATTTTGGAATTAGTTTTGCAGTTAGAAAATCTCTTCCAGCGGCAGGAATCCAGCTTCGGCAAGAGGATTAGAAATTGGTGTTGTGCGGAATGCACCTAGGGCAATTCTAAGCGCGGCATGAAATGGAGTTTTTAGTTTGCACAGGTCGCTTTTTGGGCAGTTACCGAAAATTGGGAGGCCGTAGTCAATTTTTGACAAAATGATCGCACGGATCACATTAGGAATTGAGTTGGTGTGAACTCTGCTCTTTTTGCTACAAAAATATTTTATTATGTTTAAGCGTGATATAAGAGCTATCTTAAGTTGTTCAATGTGGGAAGACCATCGATATGTTGTATTTATGGTAAGGCCTAGAAGTTTTAATGTGCTATTTGGCGTGAGTGTACCGAGGTCTAAAGAGATGTCCTTACAGCTTGTTTTTCGGCAAATATGCAGTTGTTGGCTTTTTTCCGTTGAGATTTTTGCACCAGAGATCTCAGCCCAATCACTTATTTTATCTAGAACTCTAATAAGTGATTGTTTTGTCAGATAAGTGTTTGTTATTTTAGCAATGATGAAGAGGTCATCAGCATATATTCCATGGTCTAAAATTTGTTCACTGTTAAAAATCGTACTAACTGTGTTGAATGATATTAGGAAAAGTGTGACCGATAGCGGAGATCACTGTGGAATTCCGTTATCCAGTGACTTTACTGTTGAGTATTCATTATTAACTTTGGTTCGAAATTTGCGTTTTGTTAAGAAATGTTGGATGAATTTAATAATTTTAGGACCTAGTTGCCATTTTTGTAATTGTTGTAGAATTGTGTGGGTACCGATCCTTTCAAAAGCTCTTTCAAAGTCTAACGAGATGATTGAGCCGTGACTCCGAGTTGATAATATGTTGCAAAGGGTGTAGTCTACGTGTAAAAGAGCGTCCATTGTACCCTTTTTTGGTCTAAAAGCTACTTGGGCCTTATTGATAAGACTGTTTTGTTCTATATACCATATTAATCTTTTCGATATAATTTTTTCGAGAACTTTACTGAGGCATGGTAATAGAGATATGGTACGGTAGCTTTCTAGTTTGATGTTATTTTTGTTTGGCTTCAGGATTGGTACTATTGTTGCCATTTTCCATTGTTGTGGGTGGATGCCATTTGAAAAAATATTGTTGTAAAGATCGCATATACGTGTTTTGACTGTTTTCGAAAGATGGGAAATCATTGGGTATGATATTCGATCATAGGATGGAGTTGAGCCTTTCAGGGTTTTTAACGTGAATTCCAGTTCAGAGATGGTAATGCAAAGAGTCGGGTAGTTTTATAGAATAGAGAGGCCTTTTTCTCGTTTGTCCTGTAGGAATCGGGGATGGTAGTTTTAGTCCTTTGAGTTATTCGACCAGGATTGACCAAATAGTTCGCAGAGGATTTTTGAGTCTGACATAGGACCTGTGTTTGTTTCTATGACTTTGATAGTATTTGCACGATAGGGGCTTGAAATGTTCCTTATGTTATTCCAAATTTTTTAAGTAGGTTGATGTCCATTGTTAGTTTTTCAAAAGCATTAGTTTTGGCGTTTTTACACATCATTTTGAAACGAGCACGCAATTTCTTATAATTTATAAGGTTTTCATTTGTAGGCAATCGTTGAAATGTGTGAAATGCTTTTTGTTTGCTATTCCGAACAAGTTTCAATTCACTACTCCACCAAAAAAAGGTTTTTTGTGTTGTTTGGCTTTGTCTGCGGAATACCAATATTGGCCCCGAAGAGGATCGCCTTATGGAAATTTGCAGCTTCTTTATGTTTGCACTGCGAGTCCTCCTATCTAATTGTTGGTCGACTACATTCTGAAAAATTTCCCATTTGGCATATTTCATCTTAAATTTTGGTGCGAAATTGGAGTTTTTGGGGAGGTGTAAGTTTTTAAGTTCTGTTATTATCGGAATATGGTCACTACTATACGTGTCGTTCAAAGTGTACCAGTAAGAAAAGGATGAAAGGTGTGGCGAGCATAAGGTTAGGTCGATGTGTGTAAGTGTTCCGTGGGCTGAGATATGGGTTGGGGACCCATCATTGAGTAGGGTAGTATTGGAGTTAACTATAAAGTGTTCTATTTCTTTACCTCTGGTGTTGTGTTTCGAAGAGCCCTAGAGTGGGTTCCACGCATTGAAGTCATCTTAGATGATAATCTCTCCCGATACATTTCTTATTAAGTCGAAAAACATTTGGGAAGATACAGTGTCCTTGTCGTGTAGGTACGTATTTATTATAGTGAATTTTTTTTTTGAAATTGTATCTCTGCTGCTACCACTAAGAGACTAGTATTTGTTTTGATGGTTTTGTGTGGGATGTCTTTTCTGATTAACAGGGCAACACCGTTTTTCTTGGATGTAACTGTATTGTGATTTTTAAAATATGGATTAAATGATTTTGGGCATTGAGGGGTGAATCTGAATGCACAGTGGGTCTCCTGTAGTGCAATAATGCCAGAGAGTATTGTTAATGACTAATTGCAGGTCTGCATAATTATTTTGGTATCCTTGTAAATTCCATTTAAGAATTTTAAGGACCATGATTATATGGTTGTAATGAAAGACACTCGGTTAAGTTTATAAAAATAAACTTAAAGAGTGTGATATGAGTGTTTTCTAAGTTTTGTCTGTGTTTTCTTTTGGGTTTAAGGTATTAAGTAATGTATTTGTTTGTGGTTTTTGGTTGTTAGTTGTTGGGCTTATTGTTGTTGTTGTTATATTTTTGTTGATATATTTGTTTAGAAGAGTGCTTGCGTATTCTTTATCGTTGTGAGATGATGTGGTGCTTTTATTTTCGATGGGAAGATTGTGTGTTGGAGTAAGAGTTGTTGTCGTATCGTCATCGGTGTTCATTTGAGAGTCGTTTTCGTTTGGTGTCGATTGAATTTTATTTTTAAGAGCGCGTCTCCTTTTTCTTTGTTCAATTACCTCAGAGAGAGTTTCATTCGGTATATTGGCTGTTGCTGGTTCTGGGTAGAGGTGCGGGTTCTCGTGTATATGTTTATTTGCTGCTTGGTATGT
This sequence comes from Melangyna quadrimaculata, assembly GCA_949320155.1. Taxonomy (NCBI): domain Eukaryota; kingdom Metazoa; phylum Arthropoda; class Insecta; order Diptera; family Syrphidae; genus Melangyna; species Melangyna quadrimaculata. The sequence goes on from OX439483.1 coordinate 374,737,285, forward strand.
TATTTTTTTTGCGATTTTAATTTCTAATATTTTTGTTCTCTTAATATTTGCAGGGCAGTTCTTGTTCGTGGCTGTGTGTTCATGTTTGCAATTGACACACAAAACCTGTTTGCTGTGTTCGGGGTGGTGTGTGGTGATGCTGCAGATATCACATGTTTGTTGCTCTGATCTACAATGTTTTTTCGTGTACCCAAATCTAAAGCAGTTTTTGCATTGCATTGGCTTAGGAATGTATGGCTCGACCTTTGTTTTCAGAAAACCTATTTTTATTTCAGTGGGGAGTTCATAGAGATTGAAGGAGAGAATGTGTAATGGTTTGTTGGTTGTCTTGCCATCAATAAATTTAGTTATTTTTTTTGCATTCTGTGACTTGTTGGTCAGCGAGACCTTCGACTATTTCTTTCTCAGAGAGATTTTTAAGCTCAGGGGAGAAAATAACACCTGATGACGTGTTAAGTGTTGGATGAAGTGTTACTTCTATTTCGCATAGGTTTGACAGATTTTTTTTTTAATAGTAGTTTTGCTTGCATCGTGGATTTTGTCAGAATGAGAATATTTCCATCAGTAGTGAATTTGACGTTGAGTGGGTCACTTATCAGGCCGGTGATGGCTTTTGTGACTAGGAAAATATTAAATTCGTTGAGTGGTTTAGCTGGTTTTATTACTAAAAATTTAGGACACTCTTTTTTGGTAACTTGTACCTGATGTTTCATGGTGGGAAAGTCTTTGTAGTTGTTTAAGTTTGGTTTTTGTCTTATTGGGCTCACAGGGTCAGGATCAAGCGAGTCCCAGTAGTTTTGGCGGGAGCCATCCTTAAAAGGATCTAATCTACCTTATTTAATAATCTACTTACAGAAAATTAGATTTGGTAGTTTTTTAAGGATTTTTATTGCAAGAGTAGTTCTTTTAAGTATATATTGATACTGTAACGCACTGTGAAACTAAAGTGATCTGTACTCTGAGAAATCTCTTGAAAAATGTTAACATTTCTTTCATTGTATAGCTACTACTTTTGCTACTTTAAACTATAATAATGTCTGTTCCTTTACCCTGAATTTATGCGATTTTCTGTGCATTTCGTTCCCAAGTTCTATCAATTTCTTTTCTTTTATATGAACTTGACAGGACTTTGGACTAAAAATCACAGAAACTCAAATTAAATGAACTGACCTAATAAATGTTATTAGCCGTGTTTTTTGAGAGAGTGACTAGCAACTCAGTAAAAGTTTTACACGGAAACACACAAAAAATAATTCTCAATAATAATTTGTTTTGTTATTGTTTTTGCGTGTAAACATTTTGCCGAGTTGCTATTCACTCTCTAAAAAAAAACGAGTATATAACATATTTATGAGCTTATTTAAAGAAAAAGCGGAAACTTTGTTTATTAAAATGTGAATACACTTTTCACCTACCCGTATTACCGTTGACGTTGTTTAAATCGAGTCCATAAAGTGGATTTTTGTCAAATTAGATTTTAACAAATTTGTTTACAAAGAAAGAAAGGTAAACTTCATTTCATAACTATAGGGAGTATTTTGTGTGTGTTTTTTTTTTTTTGTATTGAAATTAAATTATGGGCTTTAATTTTGTTTGCTATTTTGTGATACCTTAACAAAATTACTCCAAAATTGTGACTGAGCCCCCCTCCCCCCCCAAACAAAATCCTGCGTACGCTACTGTAATGAATGTATAGTTAATATTAAAATGAAGCATTACAACTCTACCCTTCGCCCCAAACTACGGGCCTGCGCCTGCGTAAAGATTACCATGCTCATACCATAATCAGCCTTATCGGGAATAAAATCGCCCCGGATTTTTTCGCCCGTATGAGACTCTCCAATCATAAACAATGTTCGAAAAATGGGAAAAAACTCTAATGAAAAAAGTAGATATGGTAAACCTCTTTCCCGGGGAAAATAAATGATGTTTTCCTGGAAAAAACTCGCCTCAATTTAATTGGATTGGAGAATTTTAAAAATAGAAGCATACTACTACCTATTTTTGAAGGTTTTATAACTTTGTACTTGCTCTAAAGGACAAGTTTTGGTCTCGGTTCAAAAATATAGGAATTTTAATAAAATCCAACATTACGTTTATTGATAAGTCTATCGGTATTGGTATGTGTGGTACGTCCACTCTACAACAAGCTAGAGACTTAACGGGGGAACGGCTTGGAGGAGAAATTGGATTTGTTTTAACCGATCTATATTTCGTTTTTGTTTCTATACATTTTTAACACATTTTGGAACAAATTTATTTAATACTATCGGGTTTTTCCCCCTCATAAAGTAATACAGTTTTCATTACATGAGAATTGAATTTACGATGCAAAATAGGTCTTTATCACCACAAGTAGTTCAAATAATTAATTAGATTTCAGAAAATAATTTTCAAACTTTGAGGGATAAATAATTTCAGAATATTAATTCTCTCAGAGTATTCCGAAACTGATTCGAAGTAATTTCCGGGGGAGATTGAATCCGGGGGAGATTGACGATAGGAGCATTCGACTCCTGGGGAAAAATGAAAATCCGGGGCAGAACAATCTCCCCCGGAATTGCCTGGAAAAGACGATCAAGGAGGAGAAATAAAAACTTGAAGATGTGGTGAAAATAAAAGATGATCAAAGAGGATAAATCAATAAAGCTCCAAGGTGTGGTTGTAAAATAAAAGTTAATGATATCCAACAACAATAAGAACGAGGCGTGGTGAAAGTAAACTAGATGGATCAAATAGTAGGAAAAACTCCACTGAAGGCAACGAAAATGAACCTCGATGGTGAGTTTTAAATAATGAATCGAACCAAACCCACCATCCTCTTGCAGCCCCCTCCCCTTTCTTCGATCAGAAACTATGATTGTAAATTCCAGTTGACATTGATAAAACATACCAGTCAACCCCTTGCCGGTTGCACCCACACTAACACCACGAAGCCCACATAAGGGATGACTCGCTCCTTTGTTTTTGCATGGGTGAAACAGTATTGCCGTCGTCTGTGGTGCTGTTGTAGACAACAAAATTTTAATATGGAAAATTGTAATTTGTTGACGTATAGCTCGCGCATAGTTTTTCCGTAGAGTACAAGTGACAAAAATCACGATAAAATGTCCCAAATCATAGTTAAACAAGAATTTATTAAATTAGTCAAGTTTAACCAAGGAGATACCAGCCCAAAGGACTACCGTTCAGGCCGGAAAAATTTGACGACCCACCAGTGGTAAGGGGTCTCAACTTAAATATTTGCCGGATTTATCCTTTCCATTTGCCTGATACGTCAGTGTGTTCGGACGGATTTATTCAATGGTTTGCCTGGGTATGCCAGTTTGATTTACTGGACTTATCCTTTTTGTTTGTTCATTACCATATAAATTTAACTGTTTATGTACAATGTACATTAAGGGTGGATCAAATTGAACGAAATTGCTTTAATTTTCATGATATTATGAAAAATAGTTCCTTTGTGACAAAACAAAATTTTGTAAAAAAATGTCTTTAAAGCTTAGAGGGACCTCATCGCTATTTTGGTTTTTATCCATGCAAATTGTTTGTGAAAAAAGGGAAAACAACTTTTAAAGTATGCCTTCTTAAGCGTTGAATCTCAAACAAATTGCTTCAAATGTTTAATAAAAATATTCTATTTTATAAAAATTAAGTTTTAAGCATTTAACTGATAAAATCTGCTACTTAGAAGATAATCACTACTAAAGCATAATTCCATATTTTCTTAAAAATGCAGGGTGATGCTGGGGTTGGTTCAAGCAAAGATAAAGCGAGTCTATTTTCTCCGATTAGGAGTGAGGGGAAATTTTCTTAAATAAAATACCTTAAATGAAAAACAAGTTACTAAGAAATCATCGGTAAACTCTACAATGTTTTGATTTGCACTGTTTTGTTTTTTTTTTCGTCAAATTTCCGTATAAATATTTGTAAACTTACATTTAAATAAAAAAATAGAATCGCACGAACTTGCTCTCGTAGCTAACAACTAGAATGTACACAATGACGGTGAATGTATGGTTAACGAAAAAGAAATAAAAACATAGCACTTTTGATTGATTTTTTATTTAATACAAACAAATTTCGAAAAAGTTAAAAATAAAAAAAAAATATTTTAGCTATTTGATTTTATTTTTGCGTTCAAAAAAAAAAATATGTATACAAAATTCAAATGCAATATTTTTTGAATAATTTAGAAGTATTGAATCGCAAAATAATGATAAAATCAACCAAGCCAATGAGGAGATATGAGGAAATATACCTTAATAAGTATACAACAAGGCAATTTAAAAAAAAAAAAAACATATTATTATTTCCATTATTCGTATTTTTTTAGTAAAAACCTGGTATGCTGCATAATAAGAAATGATCTAAAGTTGACGTGTAAAAAGTTAAATTAAATTCGTTAGAGTCGTTTTCGAGAAAACTTGATAAAAACGAATTCGTTGTGTGGCAGCTATCCGTTCTAGATGAGCTAAAACAAAAACGTTAAGTTGTCCAATAAGGAATCACATAAAAACACTTCAAACTATAAATTTGAATCAAATCCGTCCAACCGTTTATGCTCTAGCATCTAGCTCGATGTACATCAGGATGCACAGATAAAAAGACCGACGCGACAAACGTCTTGACGAAAATCACTTTTTTGGACTTCTCCATCATCGTAATGTTAGTTTTGATTAAAACTTCGAAATTTTGTTTTAACACGAAACCAATATTTGCATTAAAGAGCAAGTAAGAACGGACAACAATTTATTTCAAAGCAATGTTGACAAACACTAATGTTTGACTTTGAAAATATTTATTCTTATAAATAACTCTATCTGAATTCTCAATGAGCAAATAAATTTACTTTTCCTATTCCAAGGAATAAGTTATATATGTCTATTGAAAAATAGATTTTTGTTCTATCTAAGGATTAAATACTAACTGACTGGCTTATCTGACTATTGAAAAATTGGCTCTAAGTCAGTTTATTTTTAATACTTGGTTTAAAGTAATAATGTTTTATCTTCTAGGATATTTGAAAATATCATGTTTTAATACAAATTTTCAACAACCGTTAAGAAAAATTGCATTTTTCTTGAAAATGACTAAGAACTTTGAGAATAGCTAAATTAAATTACTCCAATCTACTTTTGAAAACAGAATATTTTATTTTTCAGTCTATTGTTAGTAGCCACTTCCCATTTAAATATCATATCAATTAAAATGTTTGGACCTGTGTCTAAATATGTTTTTAAAAAACTATTTAAACCCACGCAGAAAAACAATCTAGTTTTCAACAAGACACTAGAAAGTTTTACATAGATTCTGGCAAGGGGCTAGATAGGGTTAGCAAATGCTAGAACAAGGAACTTGGCGATTTTGAGCCCGTTTCCCTGGTTAGGCAAAAAACAAAAAACAAAAAAGTTGGCTTGACTTGATCCCGCGATCTTCTACGTGTCAGTCTAATGCGCTATCACTAGGCTAACTCGCTGTACAAAAATTGAAAAAAAGTTGAAAGTGAATAACTTTCACACTCTAATGATTCATACATTATCATACCATATATTGCATATCACATACATTTATAATATACTATTGTCTCACATCCATAGAAAGAAGTGTGATATGAAAAAGAAGACAAAAGAAAAAGAGAAAAAAGTTTCGTATGATAATGAAATTGCCTGGTGCTTATAAAATTAATGTTTTTGGTTTACAAGACACATTCTTGATGGGGAACCGAAACATGTCCAGAAATAAGGGCTTGCTTAAAGTATCTGACAAAGTTTTCATCGTCTAGATTTTCCCTACTGAAAACTTACTAGGGCTTTAGCCAAATTAGGCATTTTTCCCGCGAGAAATTCAAAATTAGGGCTGGCCACGAGACGAGACTCTGCGAGACTTTTGTAAGCCTCGTCTCGGTCTCGTTAAAATTGAAAATTTTCAGTTTTGTCTCGGTCTCGTGTCGGTCTCGTATAATAAAGTCTCGTCTCGGTCTCGTCTTCGAAAAATACGATTTCCGGCCAACTTGTTGATTATTGGAACGAAATATTTTCGATTATAGTTTGTTGAAATTTAAGATATTGAACTTTGTACTTATATACTTTATGTTTATTTTTTTGTTTAAATTAATTTGTATTTACTAAAAACGATAATGTTTATTGAAAATAAAATATTTCACATTTTGGAATCTTAAAACATCAGGTTATGGGCCTTATCACGTTTAAATATTAAGGAAAATATTTTTAAGAAAGATGTCTGAAATGAAGCACAACATAGAAAGGCTTCGGGGAAGCGAAAATTTTGAAGACTGGAAATTTTCAGTCGAAGCATATTTTCAAATGAAAGGACTATGGAAGGCTGTTTCTGGTACTGAAACGGATGAAACGAAGCTTTTAAATGCGAAATCTGAGCACATATTGCTTGTAGAGAGGTCTATTTATCCTCACATAAGACAATGCAACAGCGCAAAAGAAATTTGAGATTCCCTTCAAAGAATTTTTCAATATTCTGGGATTATGAGGAGAGTTGGATTCATTCAAAATTTTGTTCCACAAAATTGAACGATTTCTCAAGTGTAGATGGGTATGTGAATGATGTTTTATATACATCATGCAAGCTTAGGTCTTAATGTTGACGAAAAATGGATCGGTTCAATGCTCTTAGCTGGACTCCCCGACAAAGCCCATGATAATGGGAATTCAAAGTTCTGGTATTAAAATTACTGGAGTTTCAATTAAAATGAAGTTGTATCAAGACGTCAAAACGGACGATAGTAATGATACTGCAATCATTGGTAAAAATTGAAAAAGTGCAGGCAATAAACAGTTCAAGGGCCCCAAATGATACAACTGTAACGAATTTTGCCATATTGCCGCAAAATGTCCAAAGAAAAACAAGTTAAACCAGGTAAAGAAGAAGAGTGTGATGTTCAGTTCGTTCTCTGTCAAGACTCTTAACAAAGACGAATGGTACTTTGACTCTGGAGCATCAGCTCATATGTGCTTCAATAGTTCACAATTTTGAAGCAAGATGGAATCTATGAAATCTGAGGTTACTGTCGCCAATAATTCGAAGATAGAGGTAAAAGGTATAGGCAAGGTTGACATGAAGGTTTCGATAGGAAAATCGAAAGAAAACGAGGTAGAATTTCTGGACGTTCTCCATGTTCCAGACTTGTGCATAAATCTTTTGTCTGTGTCAAAAATTGTACAAAAAGGTTTCTCAATGGTTTTTAGCAAGAATGAATGTCTAGTCAAAGACAATATGGATAATATTGTTGCAAGGTTTGCAGACTTGGTGAATGACATGTTCCGCCTAAATTAAAAAAAACCAATGTGCATACGCTGCAAAAAAATGAATTAATTAATTTTGAACTCTGGCACAAGCGAATAGGTCATCCAAGTAGTGAAACGACTAAGCTGATGGTTCCTGAAACTGTCAAAAATGTTGATGTTGACGGTGCTAAAGTCAGCTGTATCACATGCCTTAAAGGAAAAATGGCACGCCAGCCATTTAAAGCAATTGGTGCCAGAGCTGACTCCATCCCAGAACTCATTCATACATATCTTTGTGGTCCAATGAATAACAAGTCAATTGGACGATTTTGACGATTTTTCAAGAAAAGTTTTTGTTTGTTTCATTAAAAGCAAGACAGAAGTAGCTGAAAAGTTCCTTGAATTTAAGACTTTCATGGAAAATCAAACAGGCAAGCGAATAAAAGCATTAAGGAGCGACAATGGAAAAGAATACTGCAATTGGAAGATGAAAAAGATTCTAGTGGATGGGGGAATTCAACATCAAACGACAGTTCCATATTCACCGCAATAAAATGGCTTGGCAGAACGGATGAATAGGACCGTGATCGAAAAAGTGCGATGCCTTCTCAGCGGATCTGGACTGGTAAAAAGATTTTGGGCTGAAGCAGCAAATACGGCAGTATATCTAATAAATCGGACACAATGTAAGGGTATACAAAACAAATTACCGGAAGAGCTTTGGACGGGAAAAAAGTCAAATCATTCACATTCCCAAAAGGAAACGAAAGAAACTCGATGCTAAGGGCAGAGATGTTGTTTTGATTGGATACTGCACACACTCAAGATCATACCGTTTCTTCGATATGAAAAAGAAGAAAGTGGTTATAAGTCGCGATGCAGTCTTCTTTGAACACAGCTTTCCAAGGCATATCGAGGTGAATGATGTTTCTTATTATGAAATTTTTGTAGGTTGTGATTCCATGGGGGAAGAAAATGAAGATTCAACCCATATTTTGAACGAAGACACACCAGCAAATGAAGAAACGGATTCGTTATATGGTTTTACAGATGCTCAAGATGATTCCGTTGGTGAAGAATCTTCTGAAGGAATCACATCTCCCATACAGCTAAGACGTTCAACTCGACCAAGAAATGCACTTGTAAGAGACGGTTATGTTTCGTATATTGCTACCAACAACGATGAAGATCCGAAAACTGAGGCAGATGCTATGAAGAGTACGAACAGTTCTCGCTGGAAAGAAGCGATGAATGATGAATATGCAGCCCTTATCAAAAATATTACTTGGGAGTTAGTAGTATTACCAAAAGGAAAAAAAAACTATTAACAACTGCAAATGGACGTTCACGACAAAAAGAGAAATGCATGGTAAAGTAGGGAAATATAAAGCAAGACTAATTATCAAGGGTTATTCGCAACGTCAAGGGTTCGATTATCAAGAAACATTTTCGATAAGATTGCTGTTTAGTTTGGCGGTACGTTATAACTTGAACATCGATCAAATGGACGTTGTGACTGCTTTCTTGCAAAGTGAACTTGAAGAAGAGGTCTACATGAAACCCCCTGAAGAATTTGATGATGTTCAAGGAAAGGTATGTAAACTTAAAAAGTCACTGTATGGTCTCAAACAAGCTAGCAGAGTATGGAATAAGAAACTGGATGCAATTTTAAAACAAATCGGACTTAGACAATCGAAAACGGATCCTTGCATTTATTACGAGACAAACGGCGAAGAAAAAACTTTTGTGGCTATTTACGTAGACGATATACTCATATTTACCAATAACAAGGACAATCAAGCATTAAAGATAATTTGGCAAATCATTCGAGATGAAAGATTTTGGAGAGGCTAAGTTTGTACTTGGAATGCAAATAACTCGCGATCGAGAGAAGGGAAAGTTGTGGGTTGATCAAGAGCAGTATATCAACACCATGTTTAAACGTTTTAATATGGACGATTGCAACTCAGTTTCCACACCGTTGGATGTTAACCAAAAACTTGTCAAAGAGACGTGCCCTAAAACCAAAAAATCAAAGAAGAGATTGAGTATATGAATACCGTGCCATATCAAGAAGCAATTGGCAGCATATTATACGCAGCTCAAGTAAGTCGCCCTGATTTATCATTTAAAGTGGGGGCTTTATCAAGATTCAATAACAATCCATCAAAGTCTCACTGGGCAGCAGTTAAAAGATTTTTCCGTTACGTCAAAGGGACTTAAAACTACAAATTAGAATTTACACGTGACGATGAAGGACAACTAGAAGGATTTTTAGATGCAGACTGGGCGAGCGACAAAGATGATAGAAAATCGAGAATGGTTAGATCTTTAAATATCAAGGAGGACCTATAACGTGGAATGCAAAGAAGCAACCGACTGTGGCTCTTTCTACTACAGAGGAGTATATAGCTTTGGATTCAACGTCCCAAGAAGCACTGTGGCTTCAATCATTATTAAAAGAACTTATTACCTGGAATGAAGAATTAATATTGCGATGTGATAACAAGAGCGCAATAAATCTTTCTCAAGACAATATGTATCATGCACATTCCAAGCATATCGACATCAGGCATCACTTTATACGAGATCTTATAGATGAAAAGAAATTAAAGATCGAATATTTGAAAACAGAAGACATGCTTGCAGACGTTATGACTAAAGGACTTCCGGTTAAAACACATAACCACTGTTGCAATTTAATTAGTATAAAAGTACCAACATCTAGTGGGGGTGTTGAAATTTAAGATATTGTACTTTGTACTTATATACTTTATTTTTTATTTAGAAGTCTTCTTCGAGAATATGCTTTCTATAGCAAAGTGCGATTGACGTGTATTTATATAGATTATCCCAGCTTACTTTTCCATTCAAAACTTCCATGGTGTTATTCCAATCCATCGAGGCCACCCAAAATACCTCACTCGAAACTCTTTTAAGATGGGACACCTGGCTATAAAGTGATAAGTATCTTCCCTTTCCTTGAAATTACATAGATCACATAGTATCGGCAGATCAGGTCGATGTGGAATGAAATTTAAATTTAATAATTCTCCTCGTACTTTAAATATAATATTTATCATATGCAGGGGGTAGTGGTTAAGTAAGTATGTGTTTTCTTGGAGGTCTGTATTAAGTTGACTGTAGATCATTTTATGCTGTGAGGTTTGCGCTTCTAGTTTATATCTTGCATACGTGGAGTTACTGACTCTATCTAATATCACCGTAAATACTTTTCTTAAGTCCGTTAAACATAAATTAGGTAAACAGCGGAAGTTTTCACCTAGACTATTTGCCAGCTCCTCCCACTCTTTTACTAGACCTCCCCTAGAAGATAGCAACTTCGCAAGAACTTTTTTTTGGTAATCTTCTATCATCCATCTCCATCACCAAAATGCAGCTTCAGCGTACTTAAAAACATTGGTTGCTTAGTTGTTTTCAAATGAAGCATATAATTAGGTGTACAGTTAGGTAGCCGAAAAATGCGTTTTAAGAAACACCTGAGGAACCTTTCCACCTCTTCGAATTGGTTGTACCCCCATACTTGAGCACCGTAGAGCATTATAGAAGCTGCGGTGGCATGAAAAATTTTAATTCTCGTCCTGTAATCGATGAATTTGTTTTCAATACAACGTGCCTAAATTGAAGAAACAGCTCTTTTAGCTTCCGCTAGTCTCAACTGGATTTATTTGGCGTGATTAATACCCCTAAGTATTTATGTTCCCGAACGATTACAACATTTTGTCCCATATAAGTCCACTTTTCGTTCCTTGCATATCTACCACCACCATCCCTGAATATCATCATTTTGGACTTCTCTAAATTAACGATTAAATTCCAAATTTTGCAGTACCTCTCCAGACGATTCATCATTCGCTGCATTCCTTCAACACTTTCAGATAAAAATACAATATCATCCGCAAATATGAGTCCTGGTATCTGTGTATTTGCAAACTGAATGCCTCCTCCGACTTCCTCCACGATATCGTTTATAAAGAGAATGCACAGTAACGTACTCAGGATACATCCTTGCTTTACTCTCATTACAGCTGAATTCTTTTCATACAATTGCTTTCAGTGAGCTTACAATTTTACCTGATATCCCCAACTTATTGAACTTAAAGAAAAGTGCTTCCCGGGCAATTGAATCGAAAGCAGCACGGAAATCGACAAAAAAGACATAAAGTTTTTTGTTTTGAAGCTTTCCGCAATATTAAACAGGCTGAATATTTCGTCCAAAGTCGAATAGTTTCTCCTGAATCCAGCTTGATTTTCATTAAGTATTTTTTTTATCCTCGATCCACTGTCTTAGCCTATTGAAAATCAGAGTACCAAATATCTTTACAGAAATATTCAAAAAGGAAATGCCCCTATAATTTTCTGGTATATCATATGGTTTTTTTGTGCAATGGATATATAATTGCCTTTTTGAAGTTTTCAGGGACATTTGCACTCTCAAATATTCTATTATATTCCTCCGTCAATGCGGACAGGAATTCGGTTGTACAGTTTTTATAAAACTCTACTGGGACACGGTCGTCTCCCGGAGCTTTTTCCGCTTTAGATTTTTCAATAACAATTTTTACTTCATAAATTGCAAATGGAGCATCTAAAAAATCATCGACAAAAAACGGAGCTGCGTGCTGTGGAAGCGGGGAAGATTGAGGTGCATTAAGCAGAGTCGTAAAGTAGTCACAAAGTTCAAAAGCTCAAAAACATCAGTTTGAATACGTAGAGAAGAAAATAAATATTTAATTGAAATTGGATTTTTTAATTTATTAGACTCTCAGTAAATCTTGGTCCAAGTATCCAGTCTCGTCCCGGTCTCGTCTCAGTTGCTTAAAAGTCAGTCTCGTCTCGTCATGCGAGACCGAGATCGAGACCGCGACTTTTCTCGTCTCCTGGCCAGCCCTATTCAAAAGAAAAATGTATGTTTAATTTTATTCCAAAACACAATTTCATAAACTTATTTATAAAGTAATAACATATTCCTTCTTCGTGATCTTTTTTAAATGTTAAAATACTAAATGGGCTTTAGGTCTATATTTGTATCTAAAGAAGACGGCGTTTCAGACTTATAAAATAATAGCCAATTTAAAAGTAAACTTGAACCATTATTATTTTAAACGCCCGCTACATGTGTTAAGTCAAAATAACCTTAATTTGTTTCTTTTGTCTACTTACATGTTAAATTAATTATTAAATTAAATTAATTTTAACTGTTAGCTGGTGGTTGAGTATACTCACTTTAACTGAATAATTTATGTCCACCATAAACCAATTGCATTTCAGATTTCACAATTATGTGTCAGCCATTATTGCAACCTAACCTAACAATTTTGTAACGTTGTATATTATGGACTGATTTGGCTGCGATAATGCCTCACACACACACCAACATACATTTATACATATGAAGTTGTGTCCTACTAGGATTTTATATTTATAAACCTAAACATTTTAAAAATTGTATTTATTTATTTTTATTTTATTTTTATAAATACAAAAATGTACCACACATAGCTATATTTCATTTCAATATAATTTTACCGTCAAAAAAAGAGATATTTTGCAAATATAAAAGTAAATGTTATTTTAAGAGTTAATATCAAAAACAAACTCAATTTTTTAAAATCATTCATTTAGGTATAAAGGGTATGTATACCTATTATATGTTGTATACGCATCAGAATGCTTTGATTAACAAAACAACATCATTCAATCTGGATTGATTGAACACAAATATTGCCCTTAGCGTGAATTTCAGACAGAACGTACATGATATAATTTTCGTTTGTTTACAATAAAGTCGATGCCAAAGAGACTCGTCTGTCTACCACCTAAAACCCCAAACACACAATTAATAATTAAGTATGTAATTCAATTTTCCAATATTTCATTTTGATATAAGTTTTTAGTCAGGAATCATACAAAATACATTTTTTATATACAGATGGACTGTGTTGGGTTTTCAGGCAATTAGACTTCAATATCTGAACTGTAATTGAACATGACTCCATTATTATTTACATAAACACATGTTCGTCCATTATTATTACTAATTATTTTTAGTTCCGAAAACGCAAACGGAGCGGATTTAAATAGAAAACCCTATTTTTCGTCAGTTCGCTTAGAATCGAATTGCATTTTCATTTAAAGTACTAACCGATATCATTAATTTTATAGGGCTTTACACTTTGTACTTTGTTGGAAACGTGAAAGTAGAGTCCAAAACAACAATGTTCCAATAAATATGCCAGTTGTAGTAGTATTGAAATGAGTTAACCCCAATTCCATCTCGTCCTTTGTGTTTTATTATTTTTTTTTGTTCATGTTTTGGTCTATTTTATGGAAAGTTTTGTGGGATCACGTATCCTTTTATTCGTGCAATTTCATTGAAAATGCACATTTACCATCATACTTGCATACATAGGTATCCCCGTTAGTTTTTATCCTTACAAATTTTGAACGTGCAAGGAAAATTAAATAGTAGATCATTGCAATCTGAATTGAATCCAAATACCAATTATTATACGAAGAATATCTAAGTGTGAAAGAATGCAATAGAGGTGTGGTGTGGGAGGTGGTTTAGGACTTTTTGAGCTAAAAGATAATGAAAAATTATGGCTTTATTACAACAAAAAACAAAGCATTATTATTTATGCGACAAGTTTTAAAGCTCCTCTGGCGTTATTTGGTTTTAAACTGATGCATTCAGACGTGATTTTTTATCAGTTAAAAAACTTCTTCTGTTAAGTCCAAAATGATAAATCAAGACAATTTTTTTGGAAAACATGCATTTAGCTTCATTGAAATTGAAAACAAGTTCATGGCTTTTTTGTACAAGTTGCCTTCAAAAGGTTACGGGGCTAACAGGGTTACATAAACGGTAACCCCCCTTTGGCTTGGATTGTCGCTGCTCGGTGGCCATCTTTCTCACCAGTTGATTTGGGTGGCTGCTTTCGTGTTCTACTAGCTTCTTTGCTGTCAAACATAGGAAGGTGCTTGAGTTCTACTTCTAGTTTTAGTCTTTAACCTATGCTGTCAAAATTATTATGCCACAATGAAATTTAGTTTTTTTTTTTTAATTTATTAAGCAATAATAAAAGGTTCGATGTCGCGAAGCTTAAATCGCAAGAGACCGCGAGAACTTTTGCTGACCACGTAACCCTAAATATCTCAAGAAGTCCGCCACCAGCATCAAGTGCAGAGGAACAAGCCATCAGAAGTGCCATCTCTGTTGTGCTGGGTGTCAATAGGCGACCACAACGAAACTCCTTGTTCGATGAAGAGTGCCGGCTGGTGCTAAGGGCAAGGCCTACCAGGCAATACACACCACCTCTTTATCGATTTTTAAGTCGCCTATGGTAGCATGAAAAGGGACGAATTTATAGAGCCATGTCATATCTTGGCATCCCTCCAAAACTCGTCCCCTTATGCAGACTGACGATGGAGAAATCTCGCTGCTCTGTCAAAATCGATAAGAACACCACTGAATCCTTTGATGTTGAGGAAGGATTGAGGCAAGGCGAAGCGTTATCATGCAACCTATTTAACATCGTTCCCGAAGCAATTGTACGCACGCACAAGTCAACACCATCAGCGGTACAATTTATCAAAAGTCCGTTCAATTGCTTGCGTATGAAGGGCTGTGGCAGGCGAATTTGCGAGCATTGAATCGGAGGCCGCTAAAATAGGATTTGCGGTTAATGATGACAGGTCATCGAGAAAGGAACCTCAACATCGTCGACTTGGGTAAAATATCACGATGGACAGATATAATTTTGAAATTGTCAAGGACTTTGTCTATCTGCACACCACTGATACCTCGCAAAATGACATCAGTGCAGAGATCAAACGAAGAATTACTCTTGCCAACCGCTGTTTCTTCGGTCTAAGGAGGCATTTAAGTAGTAAAAGGCCCTCTCTCAGAGAACCAAGGACACTTTATTCACGACCCACCTTATCCTTATCACCCCGGTCCTGCTGGGCAGAATCATGGACATTGAAAAAATCGGATGAAATTCTGCTAGGGTGCTTTAAGAGGAAGATTCTTCGTGTGATTTTCGGTCCGGTGTGTACCGAAGGAGTGTAGAGGAGAAGATTAAACGACGAGCTATACGGGCTATACAGCGACGTTGAGTCGAGGAGTCTTCGAATCCAAACCCGATGGTGAACGCAGCAGAGGAAGAACCCATAACAGGTGGCGCACACAAGTGGAGAACAACCTCAACCAACTTGGTGTGCGCAAGTGGAAGCGGCTAGATAAGGACAGAGCTGGCTGGAAATGCTTGTTAGTTGAGGCCGTAGCCCATCCTGGGCTGTGACCTGTGAGCGCCATCTAAAGTAAAGTAAGAAGGAAGTTTGTAATTTTCTATAACTGAAAATAGTTTTCTATTTTTCTTTCGATATGAAACTTATATCTAAAACACATCTTATTCTTTTTAATACATAATTATTTTGTTTATTGTTAATTTATAAAATCCTTACTTTCTTAATTACGGTGGCACTACAGTCCAGTGTGGACCAGAGGGCCAGTTTCGTAGGCCAACTTGGTTGAGGTCCTCTTCCATTTTCCTGCGCCACCGTTTCGCGGTCTTCCTTTACTGCGACGACGTCCCTCGGGGATGGATTCAAAGACTTTTAGAGTCGGAGCATTGTTGTCCATCCGCTCTATGTGACCCAGCCACCTGAGCGTTGACTTTTCACTTTTTTGACTAGATCGATGTCACTGTACAGCCCGTACGGTTCATTGTTGTATATTCTTCTCCATTCGCCGTCTAAGCATACGGGACCAAAAATCACCCGAAGAATTTTTCTCTCGAATATTCCCAAAGCGTACTCATCTGTCGCTAACAGAGGGTCCATGCTTCTGCATCATACAGGAGGACCGATATTATGAGTGTTTTGTATAGAGGGACTCGAGAGAGGTCTTTACTTCTAAATTGCCTTCTTAGCCCAAAGAAACAGTGATTGGCAAGAGGTATCCTTCCGTTTGATCTCAGCGCTGCACAGTGTGAAATTTTTACAATCCAGCGGAACTTAAATCAAGAAAAAAAGTTGATCTGTCGAGTACAAAACCAATTTTTATCAGTTCTTAACATAACGGTTGATTCATTTCATATAGTAAGAGCTTCATGTTTCCATTATATTTTGTACAGTTAGCTGTCAAAGCCAAACACCGTGTGCAAACAAAAGTTAAAGGCATTGTACAGCGAATGAGCTAAGGTCTGCTGTTTTTACATGTGTTTTGTTAACGGTAAAATTATTCGATATTTTATATCTCTGAAGTAAATAGTACATGCTTAAGTGAGTTTTATTAATTTTATTTATTTATTTTTATTTTTTTAATTAATTTTCGCTATGGTATTAAAAAAAAAAGTTTTTTTTTTTAACTTTGAGACAAAGGTTTTTAAGTTTACCTGCGTGTATCCGCTCTAATTTGTTTATTTTTTGATTCTGTGTACTTTATATAATTAGTATCAAAAAAAGTTCTTGCAACCATTTGCAGCTCCCTACAAATATTTTTATTTTACAGAAAAATTAATAGGTTGAGTGTTTTTGAAGAAATTTAGCATTAAGTTCCGCTAGAATCTGAACATTTTACACTATGCGCTGGTATCATTGTCTGAATTGATAGAGATACTCAGGTAGACAAAGTCCTAAACTACCTCAAAGTTACATCTGTCTATGGTGACGTTCTGTCCAAGACGTCGGTGTTGAACGTCCTTTCTAGATGACAACATATACTTTGTTTTGCCCTCATTCACCGCTAAACCCATCTTTGCTGCTTCCTTCTCAATGCCTGCAAAGGCTCCAGTGAAATCACGCTTTGTTCTTCCAATTATGTCAATATCGTCGGTATATGCAAGTAAGTGGATGGACTTTTGAAAGATTGTCTAGTGTTGACGTGAGAGTTTTGCGCGTCGCCTTGATACAGCGCCTTAATACTTTTTTGACATCAAAGGTGTCGGTGAGGTTTTTGCCGAGATTGATGGAGCATCTTGCGTTCTCCATCGTCATCCTGCACAAACGGCGAGTTTGCCAGGGTACCAAAACTAGACATTGCTCCCTTAAAATCGATGAAAAGGTGGTGAGTGTCGATTTGAAGTTCCTGGATTTTTCCAAGACTTGTCGCAGTATGAATATTTGGTCGATGGTGGACTTTTCTGACCTGAAGCCACACTGATATGAACCTATCACTTTGTTGACGAACGGCTTCAGGTTTTCACATAACACGGCAGAGAAGATCTTGTAGGCGAAAGGAGACTTATTCCTCTGTATTTGGGGCAGTTAAGAGGGTTTCCTTTCTTGTGGATCAAACAATGATGCGATTCCATTCATCAAGCGCATGGTTCTCTCCTACCATATTTTACAGATGAGCTGGTGCATACTCCTAACCAAGTCTTCTCCTGCTGCTTTGAGCAGCTCAGCAGCGAGCCCATCCGCTCCAGCAGCTCTGTTGGACTTAAGTTTAGATATTGCTATGTGCACTTCGTCGAGGTCGGGTAGACGGAATTGTTGGCATTCGTCATCTAGGTTGAATGTTGTAATCTGCCTGACAGCGGAATTAGATTTGTCATCGCCGTTATACAATCTACAGAAAAGATATTTCCATATTCTTAGCATCGACTTCGAATCCACTACGATGTTCCCTTGCTCGTCTTTGCAGGCTTCGGTTCGGGCTCTATAGCCCTGAGAGCTTTTTTTACCTTTTGGTAAAACTTCCGAAATCCGAACCTCGTTCTTGTTGTGAAATCCCTTAATCTCCTCCATCTTCCACTTCTCATACTATCCCTTTTTCTTTCCGAGAAGCCGGTGCTCCCCTCTCCTTTTTTGCTCATAGGCAGCATTCTATTGAGATCGCGAGCAGCTCTGGTCCTCCTGTGCCTCCGCCACCGCCATGTATGCCGCTGCTTCACTGCATCTGCATGCCGGCACTCGTCGTCAAACCATGGGTTTTCTTGTAGTGGTCGAGTGAAACCCAGCACCTCAGATGCGGCATCTCTGACGGCTTCTTGGCAATATTGCCAGTGGTTGTTACAATTAAATGAAAATGTAAATAGCATTAAGTTTATATTAGTTTTAAGCAATCTGTAAGAGGAAACTCGATAGATGAATGAATAAATAAATACACTAAATAAACTTCACCGTTAAATACACTTGTCTTTTGTCCAGTCTTTTAATAAATTCAATAGTTATTTTTATTTAGAAAATTGGATCACACCTTAAAATTTCTGTAGAGACTTTTAATAATAATTTTTCTTTATTTCCTACGGATCACCCTATCCTCCATTATTATGTTTGTTGTTTGCAGTGGGTACTACTGTTGTTGTTGCCTTGTAATCGTAATAGTTTCTGTATTTAAATTTTATTTCAAAAGAATATCTTTTGAAAGTAATAATTTTGTTGATAAAACAACAAGACTATTATTTTTAAAAGAAATTTTTAAATATTTCTAAAAGGTTCATACTCTGATTACGTACCTTTAGTACATAAATAAATGTTTTATCTAATATTTTAATGTTTATTTTTTGTCTAAGTCTATCCTAATCAATTTTTCCTTATTTAGAGACTAGTCTTAAACTAAAATACATTCTTCCTCTTTATTTATTATATCATCAATCCCAATGCTCAAAAAGCTAGGGCTGGCTACCAGGCGAGAAAAGTCTCGGTCTCGATCTCAGTCTCGCATGACGAGACCGAGACGAGACTGCCTTTTAAAAAACCGAGACGAGACTGTATATTTGGACCGATATTCAAAAATCCAATTAAAACTATAATCGAAAATATTTCGTTCCAATAGTCAACAGGTTGTCCAGAAATGGTATTTTTCGTAGACGAGACCGACAAGAGACCGAGACGAGACTGAAGATTTTCGATTACAAAAGTCTCGCAGAGTCTCGACTCGTGGCCAACCCTACTTAAAGGATTTTATTTAATTAATACTTACATTTTAGAATGATTCAAAACCTCTTAACCATGATTAGTCACGTTCCATTAAATTTCCCCGATAATTTGAAACCATGGGTTTATTCCACATTCTGTAAAGATACACAAAAAATGTATTCTGGGCAAACTCAATTTAACGCATGACAAGAAATGCAAACAACAAGCAGACTGTTGATTCTTTTTCTAGCTTAATATTGACATATCAACAACATTGAAGGCCGACAATATGACATCAATTCAATGAAGAAGATATATACGTATATACAAAATGAGCTCATAGATTAAACAAAAATAAATCACAGACGTAATCTTTATCAACTTGGATTCAATGAAATAAAAAAAAGCTTAAATCCAACGGATGGCAATAAATAGACAGAAGGGCACTATTTGAAAAACAATAAGAATACATATAGTAAAAACTAAGGTAGTGCTTACAAATAAATAAAAACCATTATTTTTCTCAGCAAGCTTAGTTTTACCTTTTCAGTTCAATAAATTTACCTCCTCTATGCATGAGCTGCTCTGGAATCCGGAATACAATCTCCATGCAATGGCAGCAATTTTGACCTAAAAAACGTTGATAGAGCTTCGAATTATTTTCGACAAAATGGAATTACTCTTCGAACAACTTCTCTCCAACGGGAATCAGGTGCATATCGCATTCGCAATGGGTAACCGCCATGCCATTGCAATTTATCGCTTCTCAATTACAGCAATCGAAGTATGGCAGAACAGCACTTTACCTACTCCTCATTTGGCTGTGTGTACCTTCCAACTCCTACATCAGGACAGGACTCTGCTGGCTAGAGGAGTGGGTTAAAACAAAAAACGAACAGAGATTGATTCCAGTTTCGTCATATTCATGGTTGCCACTTAAAAAAAAATCAACATACTGACTCTTGTTATCTCATCTATCTCAATCTATCTATTGGAAAAGAAAAATTCTGTTTTCATTTTATCTTTTAAATTAATATTGTGAATGGGGTTACCATACATACTGGTTTCAAAAAATTTTGAAAAAGTGCCTCTTGTATTAACTTTTCGGATTCGGCTCTAAATTCTAGATCCCCTGCATCCTAGCCGGCTTGCAAAATTGCACACAGGAATGATTGTGACTGTCATGCCACTATTTTTGTATGAATAAAAAAATAAAAGTATGTCAACCTAAGTCTTAAAAAAATGCACCAAGAGTTCAAACAATTCCAACAAAGTGGGTAACCATAATGCTAATACGAAGGGTTTGCGTGCCAAACGTGCAATCAAAGTTTTATTCCCGAAAACGAGGAAAATTTGCAATTCGTAATTTATTATGAACATTATTTTCGCACCCATTACGGTACACACAAGCTCAAAAAACAACGATAAAAAAAATTAATGACGTTGGTAGTCTCGACTCGGACGCGGTAGAATAATGCCTCCCAAAACCTGCTTCCCGTTGCCCGCCTGCCTGTTTGCCTTTTTTCGAGGTTCGAAGAACAATATCGATTTTCATGCCAGAATGGTCGCTTTTTTTTCATTGATTAGTTTTTGAGGTGGTGTCAGAGCAGAGGCGTTCGTGATGAAGTTTAAAGCGGCGCGTTGGCGTGCGGTGCGGGCATGTATACATGAGGGTATAATATAGATTTGCGATGCGATGCTCTGAAAACATGTTGGAGTGTTGAAGTGGGTTTAAGAGGTGGCAGTATAGGCACCTTTAGAGGTACCTATTCAGAGAGCTTTCGTCACGTTTAATTTCTTCTTTGGTTCAAATTATTATTTCTAAATTCATAATTGGGGTTTTGGCAAGTGGAGGTCATAAACTTTTATATAATCCCACTTTACAAAAGTTCGTACACCTACAGCCTATATCCTATCGTTTTATTGGAATTATTTCTGAAGAGCTTTTAGTCGATTTAATATAAAGAGGAACAAAAACTGAAGCAGGAATAAATTTGCATTGAAAGTTTTAATTTCCTGATATGGCTGAATGGAGTTCTTTAACTTTATTGAGGTGAACAAATAATTTAAATTAGGTATAGATATCGTCGTATATCATCTATTTGCTGCTCTGCTTTCATATTGTTATCTTTTCGAATTTAAGAATTTAAGATATGAAAATGCGTGCGTAATTTCAACATAATGAATTAATAAAATTTAATCTGTTAGCTCGCTTCTCTTGCTAAAAATCATACTGATTTTGTTTGCAAAAGTTCAAGTGAAATTCAGGAATATTCAAAATGTAGAAAACTTTAAAGTCTGTTTTAGTGGAATTGGTGCCAAAAATTGTAAATGGGCCAAAGAAGTTTTTAAATACTTTTATTTTTATACAAAAATATTTACAAAACGTTTTTTTTTTTAATTTTTTTTAGAAAATCATTTGCTAATTTTTAATATTTAATTCATTTTAAGAAAACATGCCAGTCAACAAGACGACCGAAACACTTTTTTGTTTTGTGAAAGTTTCCACTTAAAAAAGGGTTTATAAATACTACTTGAAGTCTTTTAA
Source organism: Melangyna quadrimaculata (assembly GCA_949320155.1). NCBI lineage: Eukaryota > Metazoa > Arthropoda > Insecta > Diptera > Syrphidae > Melangyna > Melangyna quadrimaculata. The sequence goes on from OX439483.1 coordinate 374,758,984, forward strand.
GAACACTGTATGGCTTTTCTTATTAAAGGATGTATTACAGTTAGGGCTGGTGAGAAAATTCTCGGTCTCGCATGACGAGACAGGACGAGACGAAACTGCCTTTTAAGAATCCGAGACGAGACCGAGTCGACACTGATGTATATTTGGACGTTAATTTAACGAGACTCTCGTCGGTTGTCTTGGCAGAAAAGAAAAGCATTTTAAAAATGCTTATAAATTGAAAAATCAAATTTCATTAAAATATATATTTTCTTCTGCACAGTCAGCTGGTTGGTCTGAAATTGAATTTGAAAATTTGTATTGGCTTCCCAGATGAGAGACATACTATATTTTGACGTATCGAGAATATTTCGTTCCATTAGTCAGGAATTTGCCGTGAAATCGTATATTTCTGAGACGAGACTGAGACGAGACTGAGACAAGACTCAGATGAGACCAGGACGATACTGTAGTTTTAAATTTTCTCGCGAAAAAGGTGAGACTGATACCGAGACTACACTTAATTATACAAGAGCGACACGAGACCGAGACGAGACGGAAAATTTTGATTTTAACGAGACCGAGACGAGACTTATACAAAATTCGCCGAGTCTCGTCACGTGGCCAGCCCTTATGTCTGATGCTGAGTTTGGACCAAGGCAGGGCGTCAACCATCGAAAAATCTTTCAGCCAGCTTGGTCGCTATCTAGCTTCCATTTCTAGGACTTTTACTTTCAAGATATTATAAAATAGGTAAATGAACCAACTTGCCCATAAAACTTAGAAATGTCCGGCTAAATGATCATTTCAGCAACCAGTTAATTATCATCAACCTCGTTTTCTCTTATTTTTGAAAAGATGTTGGTTTCTTTGTTTTGTAATATCTTGAAAAATAAAAGTCCAAGAGCCATGCAGTTTTCAGTGTTTGACTAAAAATTGATAAGAGCAATGAATTTTGACTTAAATAAGTAAATTTTGAAAAAAAAAATTAGTTTTAATTTTTTTGTTTCAAAATTTTGAGTTTAAAAATTAATTATCCCAAAAATTGTTTATTTAAAAAAGAAAATGAAAGAAGGTATTTCTGGCTCTACAACAAAACATGACATGGCACTGTAAGTGTTACCGTTGTTTTATAATATTTGTTTCTATTTTAGGTCAATTTTTTAGAAAATTGCCCGTCCCGCCTAAGCTGGGGGAAATAGACTCCTACCCATACGATATTTTTCTTGTCTGGAATCAACCTTTTTGTCACACCCTAAGTGAATCAGCCTTAACCTGTAAAAAAAGGGTTTACCACGATATCTAGAAACCAAAATTCCAGAAAGCAAAAATCCCGAAAGTAAAAATCTCGAAAAAAATCTAGAATTGAAAAAATCTCGAAAACAAAAATCTAGAAAGCATAATCTTGAACTGCAAAAATCTAGAAAAAAAAATCTAGAATAAATATTAATTGTTGAGACAATGAATGGTTACAATTCGCGCGCGAATTAATAATACACTTTGTATTATTTAAATAAAAGATACATATTTATTTTTGGGATCTAAATCCTTTAATGGCTTTATTTAATCTAAATATCTTATTTTACTTATTTTACTGACTTAAAGTTACTAATCCTCCTGGATACTTATGTCCATCGGGTTTGAATATCTGCACTTAAGTGACCTTCCAAAACATAAACCTTCCTTATCTTATGTAGGGTAAAGTATTTCTTATACATAATCATTTAGGATAAAGACATAATTGTATGGGTTTACATAGGATGTAGCTGATTGTATTTGTGTATACTAGGATATTTCTATGATAAACAAGGTGTGTTAACTCTCCCCCTCCTCAAATAAATACGTCCCGTATTTTTAAACGTCTACATTTAATAATTTAAAGGAGAATGGGCAAAAATGTATGGGAGCTGGTCTACCCAGTCAACAGCAATGTGTTGTATGTCGTTGAAAAGGTAATTTTACTTACTTCATTTCATTGTATGACCATTAAGCTCTAAACTATGGGTTTCGTGAGATATTCGTAATCAAAGCACCGAAAAAGACAATAATGCATTCCTTCATTGGTAGTGTGTCCTCATACCTACATTAATCTGTGATACATCGTTGAAAAGATAATTTTGTGTACTCGATTTTTGTATATAGCCGTGAAGACGTAGATCATAGGGTGCAAGAGATATGTGGGCATACAAATCGGCAAATATAACAACAATGCAATTCTTCATTTGGTACTGGTCTACCGGCTCAACAGTAATGAGTCATACGTCGTTGTAAAGGTTATGGCATTTGCTTCATTTCATTATATGGCAGTTAAGCTCTAAGCCATGGAGTTCGTAAGATATTCGGCTCTTAAGCACACAAAACAGCAATAATGCAATTCTGCATTGGTAACTTATCAACCAAGTCAACAACTATGAGTCATGTGTCGTTGAAAAGGCTGTTGCGTGAACTTCTTTTTATTATATGACCGTTAAAGTGTAAATAATGGGATTCGAGAGATATGTGCCAAAAACGCTGAAAAGTGCAGTAATGCAATTCCGCACTGGTAGCTGGTCTTTCAACTCAACAGAAATCTCTCTTATATCTTTGAAAACGCTATTGCATGTACTTCATTTTGCAATATGCCGTTTAGCTGTAGACCGTGGGGTTCAAGAGGTATTTGGCAATCAAAATAGGCAAATATAACTAATACAATCGCGTCATAGTAGAGCCAAGAAATACTACACATATATACTTATAAATAGAGGTAGGGAAGGACGACAGGCTTTTAAACATTTTTATTGCTCATGCTTGACGGGGCGCCGAACTGTCAGTACATGTGCACATGTTGTATCAATTTTGTGGTATATGTGCATAGCCCAGCATCAAAATGGGTTTACACCACCTGCGGACCGCCTTAGTAATGTCATACTGGACGAAAATATGATATAAATGTAAAACAAAATTCAAATAAAATATTATAAGTGTGTTTTTTTTATTTATGTTTATATTTTGTAGCCAAATACCTCTTAAACCCCACGGTCTACAGCTTAACGGCATATTGCAAAATGAAGTACCTGCAATAGCGTTTTCAAAGATATAAGAGAGATTTCTGTTGAGTTGAAAGACCAGCTACCAGTGCGGAATTGCATTACTGCACTTTTCAGCGTTTTTGGCACATATCGAATCCCATTATTTACACTTTAACGGTCATATAATAAAAAAAGTACACGCAACAGCCTTTTCAACGACACATGACTCATAGTTGTTAACTTGGTTGATAAGTTACCAATGCAGAATTGCATTATTGCTGTTTTGTGTGCTTAAGAGCCGAATATCTTACGAACTCCATGGCTTAGAGCTTAACTGCCATATAATGAAATGAAGCAAATGCCATAACCTTTACAACGACGTATGACTCATTACTGTTGAGCCGGTAGACCAGTACCAAATGAAGAATTGCATTGTTGTTATATTTGCCGATTTGTATGCCCACATATCTCTTGCACCCTATGATCTACGTCTTCACGGCTATATACAAAAATCGAGTACACAAAATTATCTTTTCAACGATGTATCACAGATTAATGTAGGTATGAGGACACACTACCAATGAAGAAATGCATTATTGTCTTTTTCGGTGCTTTGATTCCGAATATCTCACGAACCCCATAGTTAAGAGCTTAATAATCATACAATGAAATGAAGCCAGTAAAATTACCTTTTCAACGACATACAACATATTACTGTTGAGTTGGTAGACCACTTTGCCCATTCTCCTTTCTGCTTTTCGAGTTCCAGCTCGTAAATTTTTTGAAGGCGTTTCTCTGCTTTTGTCTTTCTATAGTTAATACATAAATTTATTATTTTAATAAGGAGAATTATATATAATATTATTATTACAGTACTTATTATTGCTTTTATACCTGACATAATAGGGTTTTCCTCAAATGGAATTACAAATTTGTTTAATGAATCAATATTATCAAATGCATATAAAGTTTTTGATTCTAATATCTGATTTATTAAAAAAGTTTCATTATGCCTTTGTAAAATTATTTCTTTTAATTGTTGTTTAATATTTATAAATTGTTTATCATCAATATTAATTGTTTCATTAAATTCAATAAGGTTTATACCTTTAATTTTTTTATTAATTATTACATGATCTCCATCTAGCAAGATGATTCCTGCATCAATTTCTTTTAGTGGATAATTATATTCTAGAATAATATTACAATTCGTTTGTTTATTGTTTAATATAGGTATGTTACAATCATCATTTTCCTTATTTAGCTTACATATATATTTGTTTAAATAGTTTTGACATTTATAAATTCTTGTATAATTATTTTTGCATTTAGCAATTTTTATATCTAGAATAACTTTACCATGTTTATATGAAATAGGTGTGATTTTATGAGTTTCACATTGTTTCGTTAATATTGGATATTTGTAAATGGTAAAAATTAAATTTTCGGTTCTCAAGGCTGTAATATTTGAATATTCTAAAATATTTATGATTGGCAATTTAGTTTTTTCTAATGACATTATTTCTTGAATGTCCCGCATATTTAAATTCTCAGCTACGTATTCATTTACTTTTGCTGCATTAATAGTTCTTAGTGTAATTGATAGTTCTTTATATATATGTGCTAATATTATATGTGTTTTAATATTTGCAGGTTCAAGTTCCCTAATTATTTTATCAAAATTTGCGTTGATAGCTTTCTGTTTATTATTATTTGAAATAATATTATTTAGTTCGGTTTTTATTTGGACTAAAGCGCTTTTGTCAGGATTTCCATATATATACTTAATAATGGTTCCTAAAAAGTTTATAGCTCTCCTACTTCTATGTTGATCTAATTGGTCTATTATATTTCTGAATTTTCCTACCCATATCTTTTCTTCTTCACTAAATTTATAATTATTTTTTAACTTTAAATCTTGAAATGTTTTAATTAAATTAGTCAAATTATTTATATGATACAATAATTCTGTATTCTTATATATGAAGACATCATCTGTTTTTGTTAAAATGTATTTATGGTCGTCCACGTTTCTTATTTTTACCTGCCCTTATATATGCAACGTTGCACTCCCTAGTAATAATAGGAATATCAATTCGTTCATCTGTAGGAAAAGAAAACGACTTTATATTATTTTTATGGACAAGTATACCCTTTGTGGTTATTACTGTGTCACCACAATATTTTTCTACCACATAAAGTATATTTCTAGCATTAGACTTTTTTCTGAGACCTAATATTCTTACCATAATTTTTTTTCCTTTACTATATTCCTTATAGATAGTTCCTTTATTTAGACTCACCAAAACTTTACTTGATGCACATTCAAGTTTTTCAAAAATGTCCCGATTATTATTGTATTAAGGTTGGTTGAAAAATATTTCACAAGGTCTAAGTCCCGTGACTTTATGGAATGAATTATAAATTTCTTTTACCGAATAGAAAATTTCATCAATAACATTTGTGCAGTTTTGAATCATTAATATTCTTGTCAATTCGGAACGTTCTACCTGTCCGTTTGAGGTAGATCTGTATACTGGTGTTGTGATTTTTTGAATTCCATATTTTTCACATATGTTCTTAACCATAGTTGTATTGAAACAATTCTCATTATCCGTCATGAGTGTTTTGCATTGTGGAAATATATTTATCAATACTTCTTCGATTTTATTTTAGAGTTCAAGTCGGTTTTCTATATATATACCTGATCACCATATACTTACTATATTTATCTTTCGCCGTAAGGAAGGTATGCTTATCATTAAAACAAATATCCATGTGGATGTGTGTTCCTACATGTGTTGGGATATGTGATATGGTTAGAGGTTCTTTTGGAAGATTACGATCAAATCACCCGAAAAGACATGCTACGCATTTTTTATTATATGCCTTTGCGTTTTTCCTTAACTCTGGCCAGTAAAAACTTTCCATGAGATCTTGTATGTTATTTCTATAACTTCTATGGCACGATTATGTATTTCGCTTATTTTTAGGTTTTGTATGGTTTTGTCTGTTACATCTTCCAGTTTCTTTGGAGTATATATAAATCTTACTTTAACAATTGTTTCCTTTATGGTTTTTCCCATCTGGTAAATAAGTTCGGGTGTGGTATCAATAGCTACGATCCTTGCAAGATTTATTATATCTTTCATTTGAGATATGAGGTCGTCCCTATTTTTAAATTTTATCGTTCGGCGTTGTTTGTTTTCAAAAATCATACCTGACTGTATTCCGTTTTCTTTATCTGGAATCAACTCAACTTGAAACGCATATGTGTTGAATGGTTGGTTTACCGTTTTTATGACTTCTTGTCCAGAAGAATCACTTGAATGGACTGTGGCGACTGTACTAATTGTTTCAACAGTTTGCGTACTTGTGTTTATAATCTGGCGCGATAACGCGTCAGCAACTACATTTTCTTTTCCTGGCATATTTTAATTTTGCCCCATAATCTTCAATGATATTTTTCCATCGTTTTAATTTTGTATTCGGATTTTTATCTGATATACCATAAACTAAACTCTGATGATCAGTATAGATCGTTAAATCAGCTATGCCGTATATATAGTTCCTTAATTTTTCTAAAGCCCAAATTATTGCTAATAATTCTTTCTCATTTGTAGAAAATTTTTCTTCGTTCTCGCTTAGTGTGCGACTTAAGAAAAATATTGGATTTTTATTTTGACTCAAAACGGCTCCAATAGCTATGTTGGATGCGTCAGTTGTAAGTTCAAAAGGTTTATTGAAATGCGGTTGGTATAGCTCTACTTGTTCTTTTAATGCGTTCTTAAGTTTATTTATTGCTTCTACCTATAGCAATTTGGTCTAGCTTGAGAGTTACATTTTTGCTTTGGTTTTTAGATATTCCACCATTTTCTCCGCTTAAATGAATTGTTAAAGGTTTCGCGACATCTGCGTATCCTTTGACAAATTTCCTATAATATCCTGTTAATCCCAGGAATCCTCTTAATTCTTTAACATTCTTAGGTATAGGAAATTAATCTATTGCCTTTATTTTCTCAGGATTCTTAGTAATCCGATTGTTTTTAATTATATGTCCAAAATACTCAACTTCTTGTTGAAAGAATTTAGATTTTTCATCCGAAATCTTTAAAGTTGCCTTATTTAAAGCATCAAGAGTATATGAGAACGTCGTCTATGTAAACATGAACAAATTTCCCTATGAATTCTCTGAAAATGTCATGGACATATCTCTGAAATATGCTCGGTGCATATTTCAGCCCGAAAGGCATACGAATAAATTTATATTTTGCCCTGTTGATAGCGAATGCAGTTTTTTCGCGATCTTTTTCTTTTATTAAAATCTGATGGAAGCCAGATTCTAAATCTAAAGTGGTGAAGAAATTTGCTCTTTCTTAGATTCTGAATCGTCATATTGACGTCAGGAATCGGATATTTGTCTGCAATAGTGAATGCATTTAACTTTTGAAAGTCGACAACTATTCGTCTTTTTGGACGACCGTTTTCGTCAAAGCCTTTTTTTGGAACTGTCCAAATGGGTGAATTATAAGGTGAATTACTTCTTTGAATAATTTCCTTCATTCAATAATGTTTGTATTTCCTTATTTACAAAATCGTTTTCTGCTATCGGATAAGGATATTGTTTTACATAGACAGGCTCTTCTGTCTTAGTACGAACTGTACATTCAATTGTATTCGTGAAAGGAAACGGTCCTATGCCAATATTAACCTTTATTAAATTCATTATTTCTTCTTTATACCTGTTTTCTATATTTTCTCCTACTACATAGTTGCATTTATGGTCCTGATTGTTTAGACTCTCACTACATATGGTGATTAATGTCATACTATTCAGGTCAATCTCTGCTCCTAATTCCCTTAAACCTTCCAAACCTAATATCATGTCAAAACCTTCGATATATTTTAATTCGTAGAAAGTTAATCTTTTATGAATTATATTTATTTGTTTTTTTGAATCGATCATGGAGAAGCCATGCATCGTTCTAATTCTTACAGGTTTAATTTTAATACTTATACTAGAATCGCAATTTTTTGAAATGTAATTATGGGTTGCTCCTGTGTCAATCAAAATTTTATATTGTTTTTTTTTTTTTTTTGTAAATTCACTTTTTAAAGTTAAACAAGGCAACCCATCTACTAGTTTAAATGATCTAAACGTAAATTATTATTTACCATATCTCCATCTTCTGCATATGTGCTCACCTGGTCATCATACGGTTGGTGTTGTGAATTGTTTATCCTTTGTTGTTTCTGTTGATGGAAGTTCCCGCTGTTTTCGCGATCTCTCTACCCTTGGTATTCATTGAAGTTTGGCCGATGTCCTTGTTGATTGTAATTATTGTTGAAATTGCGTGGTGCGGTCGTTATTTGTCTGTTGTTGACTTAAATTGGTCTTAGACCTTGGTCCCTTGAAGTTTTCTGTGAGCATTGTCGTGTTCAATTTTGAATGCAATTGAAAACGCTTGTTCTAGATCAGCAATTTTGGCAGTATATAAAGCCCCCCTTGTGAAGCCATTACTTGTTCCATCAATAAAAATCCTCACTGCATCGTCTCTAGCATTTGCTGATAATCTTTCTGTAATCAATTTCGTATCTCCACTCATTGAGATCTTTGATATTATAAGATTCAATGCTTGGTTTATTTTATCGTGATATTCACTCAATGATAATATTCCTTGTTTAGTTTGTGGGAGTTTGTCTTGTAGCACGTAGAGAGGTTCCTGGTTGGAATATGTATAATCGAGTCGATTACGAATTGCCTCGTAGTTAAAAATAGTGTTATGATTTCTCAAAACTTCTGCTGCTGTACCTTCAATTTTACTTTTTACAATAGTTAAGGCTGTATAATACTTTGGATGTGTCTCGAATCCATTAATGCTGTTCATTAATCTTGTAGATTTTTCTCTCCACAGCCTGTATTCCTTTCTATCGCCATTAAATTCTGGAAGTGCTTTAAATGCATCTAATTGTATATCATTACCGTTAGGAATTGTTGTTGTTATTTCTTTTAGCATAAGGGAACTAATTTTATCTCATTGTCTATATTTAATAATTTAGCTTGTAGTTCTTTGTTTATAGTATCTTGTTGTATTAAAAGATTTTTCAAACCTCCATTTTCATTCTTGAGTTCCCTGTTACTTAACTCGAGTGTTTCAAGTCTTGCAAGGATACTGCCATCTGTGCCTCAGACATAATTTTTTTTGATGCTGGTCAGTTGCTGTCAAATTGGCTTTTCAGTTTTTTCAACCGTTTCGTATATCTTAGTTGAGAATTTCACTCTCTTGTTTGATTATACCCGTTGTATATTACACTGATTACAAGTTCACTGAATCTATTTTAAATTTTGTTTATTTTTTTTACTTGTTTATGCATATGTACACTTGATGATCTATAACACTATATGTCACTGGAAAGCACTTTACTTACTCGTCTGCTATGCTACTTCTGTTGACTTAAAGTTACTAATACTCCTGGACTTATGTCCATCGGGTTTGAATATCTGCACTTAAGTGACTCAACTGTGTTTACCCACCAATATATAAACCTTCCTTATCTTATGTAGGGGAAAGTATTTCTTATACATAATCATTTAGGATAAAGACATAATTGTGTGGGTTTACATAGGATGTACCTGATTGTATTTTTGTATGCTAGGATATATCTATAATAAACAGGGTGTGTTAACTCGCGCGAATTGTAACCATTCACTGTCTCAACCAATAATATTTATTCTAGATGAGGAAAGCCGCCTTAAGAGAATCAGTACACTGCATATGCACCCATCCAACTATACAAGTATCTCAAAACAAGTAAGAAACCGGTAATTTGCACAAAAACCCCAAACATTTATTTAAGTTCTTCGATTTTTGTTGGCAAAAACCTATGCAGTGTTACAAAAACTGTTCTAGGGTTTACATGTATGAAGTTCTATCAAAACCATTACAGCCGCTTTGTTTAGGAAGTTTGATAAATCTAAAATTTTTGTATGACCGTTCTATCGAGATAAGCTTAACACAAAAAAATGAATCTCACTCCTATGAAATAATATAGAATGTTTCACACCAAATTTGAAGCAAATCCACCGATTCGGTGGGACGCACAGCCAAACAAACCGACAGACTTTTTTTTGTCGAAAATCAGTTTTTGACTTCTAAATTATCGAAATGTTAGTTTTGGATTAAAACCTCGAATATTGTTTTTGACACCAAATCAATAATAATATAAAGTCGGGACAGAATCGGGACATTTTGTTAATCGGGACAGATATCGGGACAGGGTTCAAATATAGGGACTGTCCCGCTAAAATCGGGACGTCTGGCAGCCCTAGTTGCTAGGGACGTTCTCTTGTAACAACTTAATTTTTCTTTTAAAAAAAAGTGAAACAAAGGTTCCATGAAAATTGAGATTGATTGGTTTATTTATTATTTAAATAAATCTGTAAAAAATAAGTTTTACTGGCTGTGTGAACTGAATAAATCTCATATTTGTAGTACCAAGATAACTACAGTCAAGCATAATTATAATGATAATCATAGTGAGTTAATTCAGGTTAGTTGTGTGGTTCAAAAAATTCAGATTGGTCAAGAAACTAAGGTAAAAAGGGAGTATTTAAAAAAAGAAAAGCAAATCTTAAAAATACTGGACGAAAAAGAAGTAAAAAATTATGTAAGCTAAGAGTCTTGCATATAATTCCAGTTTATAGAAGTTATTTAGTTATTATAGTTAGAGTTATTTGTTTTATTATGTTATATTTTGATAATTTTCCTTTGTATTGAATAATTATTGTACTTTTTTGATATTTGTTATGTTGTGGTACGAGAATACATGTATATACGAATACGTATCCTATAAAATATTTGATTTTTGTTAAAAACATTTTCGATTGTTGTTCTTTTTTGACCAGAAAAATTTATTGATTTATAAATTGAACATATTATGCGTTTTATTTTCGTTTAAACTATTGAAAAAGGTAGAAAAAAAATCTCGAATGATTTTTTTTTCTAGATATAGTCTTATGTGATTTTTGTATGTTCTAGATTTTTGTACATTCGAGATTTTTGCATTCGACATTTTTTTTGGGTTTTTCGAGATTTTTGCCATTCGAGATTTTTGTCATTCTAGATAACGCCATGATAAAAAAAAAAAAAAATAAAATAAATAAGAAATTAGAAATATGGTCCAAAATTACTTTTAATCCAAATTATAAAATGAAAACGTCAACCAAATATTTTGAGTGTAATTTGTTTTTGTTGTTGTTTCTGAATTTATTAGAACATATTGCCCAGGCGTCGATTATACTTGCATTAAAATACTTGCATTAAAATACCAAAACACAAGATTTTGGTTTTGGCCTTTGGGTGTGACATTTCCTTGCATTTGGGCGTAGCTTTATTATTTTGTATTTTTTTCTGACAATTTTTGTTGAAGTTGTAGGTGTCATTGAGAGTTAATTATTATTTCCTATCGAAATCAAGGAAAGAAAAATAAGCTTAAAACAAATCTGAAACATAATTCGTTTTATGCAAATTTATTTTATATTTCATAGCTATTAAGACATTAGGCTACAAAAAAACGTATAGTTATATTATATAACAAAATGTTTTTAAAATATAAACGTGAAAAAACACAAAAATTACACGTTCCACCTATAATAGCCGCCTATGGACGACAAATACAAACCTATTTAATACGGCAGCTAAGTAAAAATGGATGTGATCAGATGAAGAATATGAAAAGATTTAAATTAATTTTAGTTAAAAAATAAATATTTTAAACCCGATCTTAACACAATATATGTATTAGTATTATAGTAGATATATACGAATTTAGAACTATTAAGATTTACAAAATTATTTTTGCTCGGGTTTTTGTGTTAAATACTCCTATGGAGCTCTCCATCATCGTATATTTAGTTTGGATTAAAACTTCGAAATTTTTCTTATATGTATGAGCTAAACCAATTTCTACGAGTAACATAGAAATATGCCGTGTTTAAAATAAGCGCAAAACCCACAAACTGGACGAACATCATGACGAAAACCACTTTTGTGAACTTCATTCATGATCCTCTATAATACATCATCATGTAAAATACTTTTCGGTAAATTATTTAAGTAGAATTATTTAAATCATTTTACTTTTCGATACAGAAATACAGGATACAGAAAAAATTTTGTTTAAATGTTATTAACTAAACTACACTAAAGTTCATACAATGCAGTCACGCTGCGCAGACAACAATTAAAATTGAACATTTTAAATGAAACAACAACTAAAGTGTTCTACCACCAAGTTAAGTTATAGCTATTTCACGAGTGTCAACCCGATCATCAGACTTCTTTGTGTGGTGCCGAGTCTTAATATGTTCATTTTTATTTGAAAAGCTTTGCCCGTCATATGGGTTGAACTTAAGACATCAACAGTGACTGGAATTGGTAAGCCGACGGCTTACCCATCGCGCTACCGAAGCCACATGCCAAGCTCCATCTCAGTGCAGGTTTTGTTGTCTATCAAATGTATTTGAACGACTAGCATTTTTATTAGAGCACACAAGCTTTCTGTTGTCTAATTCGGTTTCCTTCTTTTGTCTCCGTACCCGATTCATAAACCAACAGTTCGTTGGTCATATAAGGGGGGAGAGTAGTGAAAGATTTGACGCTGGTAAAGGGTTTAATTTGAAATTTATTTTGTAATTAATTTATTTATGTATGTATATAAGACTGCGGCTGAGCCTTTTACATAATATGCTTACAAGTAGCTTGCTAGTTGTGTGATAGCAATCTTATATGCATACACTACAAATCATTGAATACACTACAGAATGAAACAACAACAATTAAAGTGTTCTACCACCAAGTCATTTGGGTGAAGTTATAGCTATTTCACGAGTGCCAACCATATATAACTAAAAGTACAATCACAACAAAAACATAAATGTTAAAAAAGTAGCCAAGTTCTTCTAACTATATACAGAAAACCTTTGCGTTACAAGTCAGCCGTAAGAAGTAGTGAGATTTAAAAGTACGCCAAGTTCCAAGTTTATTAATGTTAAATATCCAATATTTTAAGTACAGTAATAAGGAAGAACCTTAAAATTTTCAGAGAAATCTTTTATTCAATGATTGCTGACTTAAATTTAGTTGGTTTACTTGCAAAGTTTTCTTTTTTAACCTAATTACTCGATTTTGAAATGAACGCTTGACTAAAAAAAAAGATCTCACTACTTTTTACGGCTGACTTGTTACGCAAAGGTTTTTGTATATAGAAGAACTTAGCTACTTTTTTTAACATTTTTGTTTTTGTTGTGAGTTCACTACTTTTCGCAAAGATTCTTTTTTAAGGCAAAGTGGGCGGAATAAACTCCAAATGAGAGCCTCATAAGTAAAGTAAGTTTTTAACTAATGCCTTTTGTATATACATACATACTACAAGTCCTACCCATCTACCAATTTTCATAAGTTAGAAGTGCTTCTGTGAAATGATAAAAATTGATAAGAAGTGCTCTTAATATATTAAATATTAATTCTGTGAAAAAGGGTGGTTGCCATGCCCACTGAATGTTAAATCTAAATTTTTAATTTTCCTTTGCTTGCATGTCTAGTCCTATCGCTCTACCAAATTTCATCGTTCTGCGACAACCAGAAGTGCTCCATACAACTGATATCAATTCTGCGAAAATGGGCGGGTGCCACGCCCTCTGAATTGTAAATCTCAAATTTTAAAATTTTGCATTTGCTTGCAAACTGACGTTCTACCAAATTTCATCATTCTACGACAATCAGAAGTGCTCATCATAATTGCTATCAATTCTATTCAAATGGGCGGGTGCCACACCCCTGAATGTAAGATATCAAATTTGAAATTGTTTCCTTTGTCTGCACTTTAAGCCCTACCGCTGTACTAAATTTCATCGTTCCACGACAATCAGAGGTGCTCCAAATAATTTATATCAATTCTATGAAAATAGGTGGAAACTACGCCCCGTGAAAGAAAAATCTAAAATTTTAAAATGTTACCTTTGCCTGCACTTTAACCATTGCCGACGTATTAAATTTCATCGTTCTACGACAATCAGAAGTGCTCCAAAAAATGTATGTCAATTCTATGAAAAGGGGCGGGTACCACGCCCCCTGAATGGAAAATCTTCAATTTTTCATTCTTTCCTTTGTATAGACCACAGGGCCTACCGTGCTCCATAATTTTGATGATCTGTCAGTCAGTTACGGTTTTTGCGATTTTTGCAGTCTCATATCTCGGGAACCCCTTATGCTAGAGAATTGAAATTTGGTGAGTTGTCTAAACCTGGTGAGCTTAGCAAATTCTGCGAGTTTGAAGTTTCTGACTTTATTGGTACTGAAGTTAGAAGGGGGTCGAAAATCGCCTGAGTTTGATCCTTTAAAAAGGGTTTAGTGCCAAAACTTGGCTGGGCACTACCGTGCTCTTTGATAAAGCAAAAACAATAATAGGTACAGTCCAGCGTATACGTACTTTTATAATTATTTTTTTTTAGTTCGCATGGATTCCCTTTCTTTCACGGATGGCAGGAATTCAAAAGTACATATATGTATGCCTTGAGACAATTTCGAGGATTTTGAGACATTATAACCTAAAATCTCATGCTTTTAAGATTTATACTCCCAAGTTTAAAAATTAAATACAAAATATTTATCAAGTTTATTTCAGTATAGAAAGCTTTTTCGTTAAATATAAATTTCTTTGCAATTATAAAAAGCTTATTATTATTGCTGTAATCATTGCTCAGTAGTCAATAGTTATCCAAATATTGTTTGATTACCATTTTTCTGGAAACGTATGAATAATTAAAAAATTAAATTTGGTCAGAGGAACGGAATGGTTCTCCACGAGCTGTTTGTGCCATAATATCTATTTATTTATCCATGGAAATACCAACTGAAAAAAATTGTTCACATTTTGTATCCAGCGGGATTCTTCTCTAGCTCTTCTTCTTTTTCCCTTCAAACCAAACAAAGTCTTAAAGCACGCCGTCCTAACATTGATTTTTACGCTCTGATTTTCATAGTATCACCGTATAAACTTTCGATAGTTAACCAATAATAATTATTTAGAGTTTTCTTTATAGAGTTCAATTGAATTTCCATTTATGTTAATTTTTTTTTTCAAATCTATGAGACTTATCAGACTTTAAGACTTTGAGACTTCAGAAAATTTAGCAAAAATTCACCTTTAAAGCTTGGTAGCCCTTTCCATTGATCTCATTTTGCTAGGCACTAATTGTTGTTTAGACAGTACTTAGAAAATTGTATGATAACTTATTTGGTAAAACGATGTGGGAAGTTGGTCCTTTTATATTTATAAATTTATATAAAAGCCTGTCAGGCAGAAACTTTTCGAACAACCTGAAAACTGTATTGTATACCTACCTATACTCTCATTAAAGAGTTGGATACATAATTATAGTCAACTATTGATAAAAAAATTTAATAAAACAATTTCTAAAAATGAACACATATTTTTAATATGGCAAGAAAAAAAAGTTGGAACTTGGAATGTGATTTTGTGAGTGTTTTTTTGTAACCCTGGGCTTAGACAAGCGAGTAGAAAAATAGTAGCATTTGTATCATAGTGTAAGTTTTATGGATGTATGTGTGAGTAGTAGCTCTCTGCGCGTTTTGTCAACTAGTATGATTTTTTAAAAATATTTTATACATAAAAATATACGAATTATGGAAACTATGGAAAAAAAAAACAAATACATAAATGAAAATAATACAGTACACTAGCAGGATAACTGGCAGGCTACTCGCAGGCAAAAATATTATACTATTTGCCCTGCTAGTCGACTCTCTCGTGTTCAGATACACTAACACACATAACCGCTACTAGTTCTACTCGCTTGTCTAAGCCCCGGGTGATATAACAAATTTATTTGTGTTTAATAACACCTATTTTCTTATCAGTATAGGTAAGCAATTCCTCAGTAAATAATAAATAAAATCAGCATTCATAAATTTTTAGTAGGCACCTCTATTATGTTTCAGAATGCCATAAAATATCAACAAGCAATCAAAGGCAATCAATTTCTACTTACAACAATGGTAAATGTTTCCGACAGCTCCTTGCACTTTTTATATAGGTAGACCACATAAATTCATCAACGAAATCAACAATTTATTCAAACAGTTTCCTTCTATCATAAATTAAATCAAAACAAAATCAACATAAAATTATACTTATACATTATAATTATATACATGCTTAGACATAGCTGGATAGCTTTTATATTCGATTTTTTCCTTTTTCACATTTTGTGCCCCTTTGGTAGTTATAGCAGCCACAGCTATGTTTGACACGCAAACCAAACCCTAATTATTATTATTTTATCAACCAACAAGGATTGTAGTAGTTCCCATAGAACAATATGATTAATCAGCATACTTATTTATTGTTTAATGTGTAGGAATATTGCAGCACTTGGCAGAATTTCCATTAATTTCAACATGAAATTCCTATTTAATCACTCAGTGCGCATTATACGAGTAGTGTAAAAGAAAATATATAAATAATAGGGAGTTATTTTACAAAAAAATGCAAATTGGATTCAGTCAAGTATGTATAGAGTTGCAGTTTTTGCACACAATAAACATGCAACAAAAAACTACCTAATAGCCACATAAAATTCAATTACTTGTTGCAACATCGACCTATATATTGTTGGGATATGTTGAGGGTGACCATACCTACAGATTGCATTTTAAAAGAAAGTCAAATTATTCAATTTTTTACTTTTTCTATGGGGCAAGTTTGATTTCGTGTCCGAAAAAAATTTAAGTTATAAATAAATGTAAAAGTTCCGTTCTACGTACGTCTGTTCGTCTATACGTCCGCTCTCTACACTGAGCTAGATCATGTAGGGGTGGAAAGCCTTTTTTAAATTTAGTAGATATTGTCTTACAATTTAAAAGATGTAATTTGGTAAATATTGTTAATTTTACAACAACTTTACAAATATTGTTAATATTACAACTGAAAATTTGACAATTTTAAAGAATTTTATCGACTCGAATGAAAGCTACAAATGTGAATAGGTAAAGGGGATTTCAAGCATATCGGTTTATATTTGCATAGAGTCGTGAATGTTTTAATCAAACATGAAACCCAGTTTCCTTGAAATCAGTTTTAGCATACAGACATGAATTATTTTATTTAAAAACCCGGGGAACCTGCTCCAAATGTTTCCTACATTTCCTACAAAGACCGTCAATTTTTGAATTGTAAACTTTTTTCTAAATTTAATGTCATCAAAATCGGAGCAAAACCCGGGGAGTTCTTGAAAAAAATAATTTTTTTAGAACTATCTATAGCGTCCACTATATTTTGAAGTAAATGAAATGGCTTCGAAATACATGTATAATCAAGATATTTGTCTATCGCAGAATATATTGTTCCATATATCAAAAGCCCTAAAATCGGCTTTTCCCGCGAGAAAATTTAATCTCAAAAATGTCGGTTGTTTTATAAATAATAATTCTAAAAAAACTTTGATTTTTTGGAGGTTTTTTAATCCATCATCATCGTATCCATTATTAGAATTTGACAGTTTATACCTTAACAGATATGAAAGAAACAAAATTTTGGCGCAAAGAGAATATTTCGTTCCAAATGTCACCCAGAAGCCCTAAAATCGCCTTTTCCCGCATGAAAATTTTATCAAAAATGTCGTTTTTTTTTAATATTTCTAAAAAAATCGGATTTGCAGCACTGCCATGTTTACGAACACAAATTTATTAAAAAACTGCCGCCTGCTTTCTTTCTGCGGGCAGAAGAAAAATAAATCTATATGCAGAAGCTTAACAAGCACCCATGTGGCAGATCTGCCGCATATTTCTGCGATTACTGTGAAGGGATCACACTAGCGATCATTTAATTATCCATTTGATTCCGGTCATCGACTTTAAATCCACAAATAGCACACCTAGTTTTCTAATGCACTCGCATTTCGTTCATGGTCATAAGTGTCAACTTTATGCACTCCATAGCCCAAATTTATTACATAATATTTTCAATGCCACTGGCGATGACGGGACGCGACGACGCTTCAGATTACTTTGTTCAAGTGTATCTACCTACTCGCTAAGGTTTAATGCACTGCATGCTGTGTAGTGCATATGGCTGGATGTATTTGGATACATTTGTACATTGTAGAAGGGGCATGTATAGAAGCTGCCCGCTTCTGTTATTTGTCGATTTAACAGTAAAATTCAAAACATTAATATGTGTATATGTTTAATTTAAAATATCTATAGGCATAAGTGCCCCCCCCCAAAAAAAAAATTTTTTCCTGTGATCACGATCACACGTAACAATAACTAATTGTTGAAACTAAGATTGTTTCTTGGAAGACAAGTTTCACAAATTTTGAAGGTTATGTCATCTTGTTATTTGTTTTTTTCACATTTACAAATTTTTGGCATTCTCGAATAAGCTACCATCAACTACATACTTTCTCCATAAGAATTTTAGAACACTAAATTTCCTACATTTCGATATATTTTTGAAGATGATGCGATACCACAGTCAAAAGTTACAGCCATTTTGGTTGCGCTAAAATGAAAACTCAGGAGTAAATAAAATACTAAATTGTTATTAAAATTAATACAAATACCAAAATAGCTGTAACTTTTGACTGTGGTATCGCATCATCTTCAAAAATATATCAAAATTTGTTAAACCTTGTGTTTCTTACGAAATGAGAAAAATGTGAAAAAGTAAAAAAAAAAAAATAAAACGACAACCGCAAAAATATTGTCCACGCAGAAAAAAGTTTTGATGACAAATAAATGAAAATTTTATTTCCAACAAATCTGATTATGACAACTTTTCACTTCAAATCAATAGTTTCGGAGATATAAATCAATTCGAGTTTACCAAAATGGCGGATTTCCCCGGGAGGATGGCGTCCCGAAAAACTGAGTATAATCTTTTCTAAAAGCCTTCTTTCAGATATACAAAATTCAGCCGTTCTACATGTTTTAGAACTGTTGAAGAAATCATTCATCTTCGACGCTCATTCAAAATTGAACTAATTACTTTATTGGTTATATAAATAAAATAAATAAATTGGGTGGCGGCGCAACGGCTCGTGAAGAACCAGGGCCTAGTGACTAACAACTCGCAACCATTCCTGTGTGCGAATGGAAGGGACCTACAATTGTATGCCGAATCCAAACGGCTAGACGAGAAGAACTTATTCATGACAAGTGATACTCTTGGAGGATTTGTCAATTCCTCGCAAGAGGCAGTAGCCCTGAAAAAATCTTTTTAGTTTTTTAGGTGGACGAAACTGGGAAGTGAACCCAGACCTCCAGTGTGACAGTCCATCGCACTTACCATTACGCTACGGACTACTACTTCATTGGTTATGACATAAATCAAAAACAAAGAGACGTCACGTACGGACGGGCAAAAACTACCAAGTAGTCAGACGCTTGTCGAAAATTACATTTTTCAGCGAATTTTTAAGACTTGGCGTAATAGTGTCTGAAGAGTCATCGTCATGACAAAATTGGAAATTCAATAAAACATGTGGGTTTTTATTATCAAGTGTTTGTGGTCGAATCACGTACATACACAAAACGTCATGTGTGATAAAATGAACACTAAAATCTGTAAGAAATAGCAAATTTTTCTCGGAAATCCATATTCTCCTTGCATTCCACAACTTAGCTCTGCGAGTCTTTGAAGTGAAATCTAGAAATTCCTGCTACCGCTTTAACATTATCCACTTTAAACTTTGTCCTTAGTAAAAAAAACTACCGTATTTTCATGGAATGCACCTCTAGCCTCGCTGTGTAAAGTGTAAGTTAAAAAAAAACGAACATTATCATTACCCATTGAAAGTAATATAAGAGCTTTTTCAGCGGTGAGCTTTCTATTTTAAAGCTTTTGAGAACAAAATTCTGTAATACTATGTTTTCATTAGAGCCGAAATGAGGTAATTTCGTTATTTGGCAAAAAAGTGTTTTCATTATCAAATTTGCTAATTTCGTTTGACATCTCATTTCATTTTGAATTTGGAATGCTAGTTAAACATTTGTTTTTGTTATTTTCTCTTTGTGTTTTGCCATTTTCATGCAAGAGCTTTTTAAAGCTTTTGGAATCGACTGCTGATGGATGGATTTACCTCACTTCGAACCTCATTTCGTACAAATTTGGTTGAAATTAGCTCATTTGAGAAGGAGAATTTGTATGGGAAATGAGATAATTTCGGATCTGATTTGGAAATTTGCAACCAAATTACCTCATTTGGCCAAGTGAAAACGTAGTATAAGGTTAGAAGAAGTGTTTCCGCTTTGATTTTCTACTTTTTATTTTTGTTTATATTTCTGAATAACTAGTTACAATCCAGTTAATTATTTTTTCGCTTTGGGTGTTTATGCAGAAAAGAGTTATTTGTACAAATTCTTCAAACGTTCCCAGCAGATTACGTGAATATTCATTACAAAAGGTTTTAAAAAGCGATATTGTTTTTAATAAATAGTGAAGTGAAATTGAGTTTAATTAAAAAGTGACTTATATTATATAACTTTTAAGCTTTCTGCGGTTGTTGACCACGCTCAAAGTAATTTAATGCGAAACGTTCGGGGCGAGTCTTCAAAACATGCGGAATAAATTACTATTAAGAGAGAACAGGAGAACAGGACATTCAAAAGTCACCTAAAATAAAATTTGTCTTAGATTATAATAATAATAATTATAAATTTATATAAAACGCCAATGCCATTAAGTAAAATTTGCTGCGGGGCATATTCTCCGCAGATACCAATCTTAATATCATTTTAGAAACAAACTGATGGGAATTATTTTGCTTTACATATTTCGATTTAAATAAAATATGGTCACCGTATAATATTTAGAGCACTATCACGATGGGGTTGGAATGAAGCAAAACCCCTTCGAATTTAACCATAACCAAAAACATTACCATTTACCATGGCCACAAAATAACCAACCAGTTGTTTGGTCTGACAATGAGTTTTCTTGGCTGGCATTGTGCCAACATTCAAAAAATTCCGTGAAATTAATGACTTTTTGTTTTTGTTCGTCCTGGCAACAGGCACATGTAGAATATGAGATATATGTTGTGTAGGTAGATTGGTGAGAGGCTGCCGAAATCCGGAGGGGTAAATCGATCATTCGCCATTAATCACCAATTGTAGGTACGAATAAAAATGAAATATTATCTGAAATTGGTGTTGGAATTCAGTTGTTGGTGTTAAACAATTAATTTATCGGTCGCAGGATATATAACCGAAATCCGTCGACTCTATACTTTCTTAGTCTGGTTAACAAGTAGGTAACTACTCTTCTAGTTAAGTGCAAGTAAAACAATAAGAAAGAAACAAAAACGACAAAACTCAGAAGTAGGTTGGCGTAATTGATGGCAATCGGTATTTGGTTCGTCTCTTGTGAAGCTGTTATTGGATTTTAAATCAATAAAAAGGAGTTGTTGCTACTTTTTGTTGTTGTTTTGTTATTAGAACATGATAGAAGAAATAAGAATATAAGAGTGTCTATGTAATAGAAATACTTTGAATTGTCACTCAATCAATTTCCCTTATGTCTATTCTTTAATATAATATTGTTGAGGGAAACGAGCGTGTGTTTATTTGAAGATATTGTCTTTTCGTGACAAAAAAAAATATAAAGTAGAATTGAAGCTTTTTGTTATCGTTGGTCCTGTTGTTGTATAGAATAGGAGTGGAATGGCTGAAATGAACTGTTTGATTGATTGAGATAAGAGACAGATTGCGATTGGCTTTTTGCTTTAGTATACCTATAAGGACTTATTTTCTTATCAATATTGGTAAATTGAATTTATTTATTTTTTGCCCTACAAAATGCTGTTAAATTGGAAAATGTCAAATTGTGGAATTTCCATCAATCTTGAATCTTGTCTTGAGCATATGATGGAGGATGTTGTGAGAAACACCATGTTTCCTTTCTTTTTTGTAATTGTTTTCTCAGCTGACATCTAGAAAACTATTTTTAAAAGATCTCATTTAAGATGGAAAGCACGAGTAACTTTTAACATTATGAATGTGCCCCTATTATGATAAAAGTGAGTGACCGCCCGCCATCTCCGTACCACCGCCGACCATAGTCGGTAATCGTGGCGTTTCTTGTGGCTCATAAGGATTTCTTTCATTTCGGAACTCTTTTGCTGATTTTAACCATGGTTTTGTTTGAAATAAATCCCGAAAACATCAACTCGTGAAGGATTTAGACGGTGACCTGCAGGTTGCGGGTGAGTATCGGCTCAGAAGATGGACGGAACACTTTTAAAACGTACTTAACCGTCTCAACGATAGTGATGGTAGTGTACTCTTACTAGCGTCGAACCCGTTGTTGACTTGTCAAGTCCACAATAGAATTTTATCTGAGGACTTCGAAATCCATAGTGGAGTTTAACAGCTGTGTTAAGTATCACCATTGTTATTTCTGGTGGTCATTGGAGATGTCCCCCAGGCAGCCCTAACCGAACAAGCATGAGGAATCAGATGGACGATGTTTTCCTCTCTGCAACATCTCGATTACGCTGCCGATATTTGTTTACTTTCACGCATATATTTTGGATTTTCACCAGATGGTGAACAATCCGAAAAGTGAAGTAAATAAAGTCGGGCCGAGTAACAACACCGGAAAACCAAATATCCTCAACATTTCTGGTAACTTTGTTCAAGTTGACGTTACGGGACATCAGGTCGACGCGGTGAACCTCACCTCTGTCACAAAAAAGGCTTCAAGCTTTTGTGTGAACAGATAGATAGATACTAAATATGCTTTCGAACTATCTTTAGGTTTTGTTGGCCGATTACCATCTCCAATCGAGATATTCGGAAAACTAGACAAAATTGCATCAAAATCGTTATTGAAAGGAAGAGTGGCAGTGTATTGGTCACAGCCTACGCCATGAAGCCTCAATCGCGAGACACGCAATGAGGTCTCCTCTTACTCCAGATGGCAGAAGGCCTGAGGGCCAGGTCTTGCCGCAGAATAGTTGAAAAGGAATCTGGGAAAATTTGGGGATAGCTCAAACACATTTTCAGATCAGAATGCATCAATTTCGAACTTTTCTCACTTAGCCCAGTCAAACAAGACATCAACATTTTGTACAGGTATATTTTTTAGTGAAAAGTCCCAAACAATTTGCGTTGGCGTACGATCACAGTCTTGAAAAAATGCAGCCATCTTGCACTCTTTGTTTGTGGCTATATCTCTGGAGCTTGACCATTCAAATGGACAAGCTTAGATTGACAAAATCAGGGAAGTAAATACAAATTAGTTACAGGTATTGCATGGCTACTGTTTTGAGTTAAATTAATTTAACAGATTGAATTGCAAAGCAAATTCGAAAAAAATACCCATATCCCATAAATATATATTAATTAGCTGAAATTTAGTGTACATGTTAAGATCATACTAACAATCATTTGTGGTAATAAGCAGTAGCGTACGCAGGATTTTGTTGGGGGGGGAGGCTCAGTCACAATTTTGGTGAAATTTTTTTAAGTTATCACAAAACAGTGAACAAAGTTAAAGTCTTTCGTATTATCAACCACCAGAAGTTAAATTTCAATATGTAGAAAAAAAAAAATGGAAACCACACAAAATACGCCCTGTAGTTATGAAAATAAAATGAATATACAAATATTTTTTGTAAAAATCAACTTTATAGCCCAGTCAATAATTCCAAAAAGGGGTTAATTTCGCAAAGCGCGATGTAGTTCTGCATTTTTGATATGATGTTGGGGCATGTTAGAGTAGTCATTAGCTAAGTTTGCAACTTCAAAAAACCTGTGCTCGTTGCAGGAAAAATACCACAGTGAAAAAAACGCTAAAATCACCCCATTTTTTTCCGACATTTTCCTTTATAACTTTGGAAATATGCAACTTACGAAAAAACCATCCACTATATTCTTGTTTGTTATAAAATTTTTACCAGACCACTTAGTTTAAAATTCATGTATGTTATATTTGAGTTGCTATCTAACCATATGTAAAAAAAAATCTGAAAAACTAAGTTATTTTAAGGCACTCAAAACTTAGGTCAAAAATTGTCCTATTCTGTGGTCTGGTAGAAAATTTTATAACTAACAAGAATATAGTGGATGGTTTTTCGTAAGTTGCATATTTCCAAAGTTATAAAAGAAATTAAATTGATAGAACTTGGGAGAAAAAGGCACAACAAATCACAGAAATTCAGAGTAAAGGAACAGACATTATTATAGTTTAAAGTAGCAGAAGCAGAGCTATACAATGAAACATATGGTAACATTTTTCAAGGGAATTCTCAAAAATAAATTATTATTGGTTTCGCTAAACTCATGTTTTACTTAAGTACAGTTTAAATAAGATCAATTATTATAAAAATTTATTCCAAATCGATTTCTGTACTTGTCAAAATAGAAGTTTATTAAATTATTGAACGTCAAAAATAGTGCATTGACAAAAACTAAAACAAATATTTAGGCTATCTTTAAGGTTTTAAGTTTTAACTAATCGTAATAGTTTAAAACGACTATGAATACGGCCCATTAACTTTGAAAAAAAAGAGTTTGAGAAGATTGTCTACCTCTGACACGAGTTAAAGGCAGTTTTTCGAAATGTCAATTCGGCAAAAAAGGATGCAGTTTACAGATATTTAAAAATATTTTTTTAATATTTGATAAGTTCACTGAGCGCGAAGATACTGGTTTAAGCATAACCAGAGCATTGGACCCCTCTAAAAAGCAATAAAAAAAGAGAAGATACTAAGAGAATGCATTATGTTAATAAGTGCACTGCATTCGTTATTTTAGGAAAAAATTAAATATGTGAAATCATTTTGCGAATTTTGACTGATTGTAAAGAAATTTTGTTAGGGTTCCTATGAATACTGAGATACGTTTGAAACGTCAAACAAAATCTAGATTACGTGTGATAGGAAATAATGATTTCAATACGACATCCATGTCTATAGTTTTTTTTTTTTAATTAAAACTGAAATACTGCTAAATTTTAAAATTAACAAAAATAAAATTTAAACTAAAAAATAATAAAAAACTTTCTTCAATGATATATGAAATGTTGCTTGGGGGGGGGGCTCAAGGCCCCTAAGCCCCTAAGCCCCCCCCCCCTGCGTACGCCACTGGTAATAAGTTACCAAAAAATCCCTGTTGGGATTAGACCACCATTTAAATAAAAAGTACCATCAACTGAATTTGTCTGGCTATCAAATTGTTCTAGAAAAACCATGCAAGCGTAAAATGGACAGACTATTTGACTTCAAAATCAGCGAAGCATACACAAAATTAGCAGCAGGTGTTTTATGGCTACACTTTTTTGAATGAAACTACTAAAAAAGAGTAAATAATTGCAGTGCATTGCAAAATCGAAAAAAAATGCCCATGTCCAAGAAATATTTATTAAAGAGCTGAAATTTTGTGAACATGTTCAGAACAGTACCAATACAAAAAATCCCAAATAAAAAAAATGCTAGGAACAGTTTTTTTTAAGTATATTTATTATGACAAACAAAAATAAAGGAACCCTAGAACATGTTATTATTGAAATGATAACAGAGAAAAATACAACGTTGGTCTAAAGAAGAAAAAATGCGTGTTTTATTGGTAAGACCATCCATAGTAGAGTACGATTTTACACGCATACAAAATACAACATCGCTTAGTAGCTCTACGACCCATTAGAAACTAAAGTAGAACTCTGCTGTGGATGAATTTTTAACATGTATTCGAGTCTCGAATTGGATATTTGGGAGGAATATTGTGAAAAGAACATGCAATACCTGTAACTAATTTGTATTTAATTTCCTGATTTTGTCAATCTAAGCTGGTCCATTTGACATTTGAATGGTCTTTTTAGGGCAACAAGTTCCAAAGAGTGCAAGATGGCTGCATTTTTTCAAGATTGTGGTCGTACGCCAACGACGATTGCTTGGGACTTTTCACAGTTGATTAAGGACACTGTTCTGGATATTTCCACTAAAAAATATACCTGTACAAAATTTTGTCCGGATTAGGACTTTTTTCTGTCTAATTTGACTGGGCTAACTGCTTTTGATGCCGATAAAGATTGTTTGCACTGTTTTCTGTTTTGTACTTATATACGTTCGCGTTCGGCCAGTTGCAGTTGCTGGTGATGGTTATAAAGGTGAAGGTGGTAAATAAAAATAAATTGTATTCTTTCGTCGTGGTATTATTGCTTTGAATTCAAGGGTATGTCAATGATATTTATGTAGACGAAAACGGTTTCATCCTATTTTAGTTGTCCCAGATGTGAAGATTTTTTTTGTAAGTGGGAGGGGATTGGCAGAATAAAAATAGTCCAGGGTAGTAGAAAACTTAAATATGCCACTGGAAAGTGTGACGTAGTAGTTAATCATTAAATAACAAATCGATTATTATTTTTTTACCAAAACAGGTTATTTATTAACCATTCACTAATTCTTTAAAATGTTTATGGATTTTTTACAAACTATAGCTTTGTGTACGTAATTCAAAAAATGTCTTCTTAAGTTGACTGATTTAGTAAATGTCACTAAATCACAATTTTAAAGATCGGAAGTTTCTAAATAACAGTATTAGGTGGCATAAGTTACTTTTACACAATCTGCGATAGCAGAAATCACAATATGAGATAGCAGATGTAACTTAGTCACAATCCGAGATAGCAGAGTCATCGAAAATAGAAGAGTCTGTGCATTTTCAGTCTGTGACTGGTCTGCTGTGAAAATGTTAAGAAGATATGATCTTAGTTTTCATCCTTCAACAATTCAGGCTCTTATAGTCGTCCCTATTTGGAAAAAAAATTGCCTTGAATGAAAAGAATTGAAAAATGTTTTCTTCCTCGCAACCTCATAGATGTTAAGTTTAAATCTCGGTTTTAACAAATATTTTGAGGAACACTCAATAAAATAATGTACTTTGCTTTTAACCAATGTTAGATATTACAACAATAAGTTCAGGGACATAGAAAGTAGCACAGGTAGTTAGGACTCGTATAACAGAGGTGTGGTGCTCTATTACAATGTGCTGGGTCTGTAAAACAAAACTACCACGGTTGTCCATACGAGCATTGAGTTAAGAAATGAGACCTCCCCCTCCCAAGGCTAAAGCACGTGACTTTTGGCTTGCGAATTTGAACATATTATTTACCTCGGTGTCACCCCTCCCACTTAAACGATAACTCTCCACAACATACATACATTAACAATATTTGCTTATTTTGGTCTTCCGTAATAAACATTTTTGGTTTTAAGAATAGAGGTTCAAACAAAGTTTTTGATTTATTATCATAAAATTTATCTAATACTCTTTGTGCAAAAGCAAAATAACTTTTCCCTCTCATTTAAATTGCGGAGTGGTAACTAACTCCCCCCCCCCCCTCCCAATCAAAATGAATTTAAATTTTGTTGGCGTTCGAAAAATTAAAGATTTGCCTTTTAACTTTATAAATTTAGAAACAAAGCCTTTATTGAAAAGACAATTAAAAAAAACGCCCACATCTCATCGTCGTCATCAAACTGACTAATTAAAATCTAAGATATGTAAGTTATACACAAAACGCCGACACACACCTTCCACCCAACTATAAACATATATAAGACCAGAAACAATTTCAAATTGGAAACCACATTCAATTAAAGACCATCTGCAGAGATAAAAAAAATTAGTCATGCAAATATCCTAGCAATGACGACAACGACCTGAGATTCAACTCAACAACTCATGAATAATCCTCAATAGAAATATACAATGTTTGAATCAAAAACTTTGAATACCCAACCGACCAACCCACCATGATCCTTGCCAACTTCATTTGACTTTAAGTGGTATATTCTTCCCTCTGATCCCGTCACAACCCTACTCATTCCATTGAATGTGACAACAGGACGAGTGGGTTTTCAAAATGACATCCATACTTGCCGCATGAACAATAAAGAAGGTTGTTTCAAGTTCGAGAGGAAACAATTTTTTTTTTTTAAGTTTTATTTTGCATTCTGAAAAGAAGCAATACCGTAAGGAATTAGGGTTCTTTTTAATACCCCAAGCGAGCCAAAGAAGTAGTCCTCCAAAGACTACTCAACCATTAAAAAACCCGTCTTTCGCGCCGCTCCACGCCGCACCGCACCGTGCCTGCGCATCGCACACATTCTAGGTTAAGAAAAAGGTTGGTAATTTTAAGGACATAATTCGGGGTTTTGGCAATCCGTTCTTTATGTCACCACTAGAGTGTAATTTGTTTGGTTTTGTTGGAATTACTATTTTTGAAGAACAAGTTGTCCTTCACAAAGTATCAGCGAGGGATAATGAAAGTAATTTGTATTCACTAGCCTTTTTATTGCTGTATAAAGGCATGACAGTACAATGTTGAATACATACATCCATAGGTATTACTCATAGAAAAAAATTAATAGGTCCTATTATATCTTTATAATAGAAAATGAGTCCATTGTGGTGGTATGGTGCTTTGTTCCTTTAGTCATTGTCCGGTCGTAGGCACGATGCATATTGTTTGCCAAGATGATCTTGTATTTCACCAGATAACCTTTGTACAAATTCTTTGTGCAACTCCTTACCTCAACACAAATTCACAGATACACATACTATTAAGATTAAATTTGATGAAAAGTTAGGCGCAGGGACATAACGCCCAATTTTAACATTGAAAATGGTTAAAGGCTCGTTTTACACAAATTATGGTGTTACCAAAATGAATAAAGTACAAATGAATACAAATGAAAATGAACTTAAGCGTAGAAGGCAGGGCTGCTGAAGTGAGTACTAAGGGACTATTCCTACTCCCCAACCATTCACTGTACACCCGTACTCCCCTCACTGTGATTGTACTCTCCTTGAAAATTCCCAAAATGCTTGCAAAAAGTCGTAATAATTGTGCTTTTTCTAGCGCATTGAAAACTTTTATTGGTTTCGTGTTTTTTTACTTTACAAAAGTGTCAATTTTGAAAAAAAGACGAAAAATAAAATCTCCATTTAGCATATTTATTGAAGAAAACAAATATTTCCTTAGTTCCTTCATGGTCGTCTTCGAGATGGAGAAAAATAAAACCTGCCACAGGAAGTTCCATTTTATTAGCAAAATCGCTTCTTCAGAGATCACATCATATGTTTGAAAAAATGTGTTAGATCCGAAAAATGAATTACAAAAAAATTAATTTTGTATTGTAAGTTAAGTCTCTAATGCCAATACCTTCGTTGTGGTTTAATCTACTATGTAAAAGTTATGTTAAGTTTTTTAAATATTTATCAGTTCTGTTCTTCTTTTCACCCTTAAATGATTGGTATGAATGAAGTATAAATTTTTAAAAATGGTTTAATAAAGTTATATTTCTAGCTCGTTTGTGAATTGCAAATCGTGTTAAATGTTTTCCGATGATAATTTTGGCATTAACGAGGTGAAAATTTGTTCGTAATTTTAATCAAATTTGCACAAGGCCATAATCTTAAAAAGCTATGTTTTTTCTTGCGTACTCCCCACAACCCTAAAATACTCCCCTCCAATTCTCTAGAATACTCCCAGTAGCGGGTCTAGGATTTGGCTGTAGGGGGGGCTTGGTAGATCCAGTTTGAGACATTAATGGCCAGTTTCACAAGTTAAACTACAATTTATGTTTAAACTTAAGTTCAGCACTTGATTCGGTTTCAAAGTAAACCTTGAACTTAGATAATCCTGTAGTTCTAGTTAAACGAATGTATTCTGCCATTTAAGCTTCATAGCCTAAGAGCCGGCAGTAAATTTTGGGAGTGGATTGATAACCAAAATATAAGTATGATGATAAGAATATGAAGAAATTTAAATATTAAAATATTGAAATTACTTCTGTTTTAAGTGGAGTGAATAAATAAAATTCAATTAAAAAGTACAAGTGACCTCAACTCCAGAAATAATTGTGTTTCGCCCAAGGTATAACAGTGGGCTCTTCAGTCAGTCTGTTATACCCTACTAAGACACAAATTTTTAGTAGGGTATAACAGACTGACTGAAGAGCCCACTGTTATACCTTGGGCGAAGCACAATTATTTCTGGAGTTAAGGTCACTTGTACTTTTTATAAGCATAATGGTTTGTAGGTGCATATATCGCGGTATCAAAATCAACAGTCTAGCAGGTTTCTTTTTCAGCCTTTTGCGGGGGTTTGAAAATAGCGATTTTCCAGTTTATTTTGTCATTTTCTTTAAGTCAAAACATCATAATCTTGGCAATTCGAGCAATAGAACTCAAAATATAAGCTTTTTTAAACGACCTTATCGTCTTTTTCTTGGAGAACTATAAAACACAAAAAATCAACAAAACAAAGTCTCCAAAAACAACAAAGCTAATATCTTGAGTTCTATTGGTCGGATTGCCAATATTTTTAATATATTTTTTATATTTATTAAAGTGGTAATAACTATGAAAAAATAAACTGGAAATCGCTATTTTCAAACTCCCACCCCCGCCAAAGGCTGCAAAAGAAACCTGCCACACGGTTGTTTTTGATACCGCGATATATGCACCTACAAACCATCATTCTCATGTTTTGGTTAGCAATCCACTCCCAAAATTTGCTGTAGGCTCTTGGTCTATCAGTGCAACGTTCAGAACACGATCGTTATAATCATTCTCAAATCTTATTGACAACTGCCATTTAATAATAATAATAAATTATTATATTTCTTTCTATTTGAAACAATTTTTTTTTAATGTTTTCAAGTGACGAGGAAATGTAACATTCGTTGTGAGAGGGAAAAGAGAAAAACGCTTCCCTTGAAGAACAAATTATTTTAACTATTGTGACGATGTTGATTTTATTTTATAATTTATATATTTTTATAATTTATACATAACTAATATAAAAAAAAGTTTTAGTTCAGGTTAAAGGTTTTTTTGTGAAAATCTACATTTATACATGTAAGTAATTGAATTTTGACATTCCCACGATATTACGTACAATTACATCTGTAGTATTTAACATTTAAAATATTTTTAAGTGGAGATAGAAAAAAATGTATTTACTTTCAATTTTCAGCCACGTCAAGCTTTGAACCACCAGCAGAAAAAATTTGTGTCTGAAAAAATTTGCACGTCAGTCCAGAGGGATTGCATATATTCACACGCATGATTTTCTGAGTGCCCAGAGAAAACTCAGATTTTGATTTGTTGTTCCCAAATTCTCCACGGGTTTTAGACCCAATTTCGTTTTTTTGCAAAGTTAGCGAAGTTCTTAGGGTGAATTATTTTTTCATTTGGCATGTTAATTGTTAAGCCCCGACCCCGTTTTTTCAATTATCTCTTTAAGATTTAACCCCTCTTTGAACTTGACAGTCCCTTGAGTCAAGCCCAATTACTTTCTGGAATAAGGTAAGTTTTAAAAGAATTATTTGCTTAGCCCCGACCACGTTTTTTTCTCCAATTCTTGTCAAGCCCTACTCGCGAGTTGTTTTTTTTTTTTCGTCCCAATTGTCTGTCAATTATCCGTAGCCCCAAACTTGTTTTTTGTACAATTCCCTTCAGAATTCAGCCCCAACCTAATTAATTTGGGGCTTAGAAAGAAAATCCGTAGCATATAAATTCCGTATTCCCAGCCTCGTTATTTTTTCTGACTCCTGATTCTGATTTCTATATTTCAATCAATTTTAAGAACCGCCTGTGGGGGGGCTTTAGCCCCTATAGCCACCCCCTGGATCCGCCACTGAATACTCCCCTCCAAAATTTTATAACGGCAGCCCTAGTAGTAGGGGCATTTTTTCGAAAAATTTGGTTGGTGTTACCACAGAAGCTACCTACAAAATTAAAATTAACATATCTTTGTCAGCGATGAACATAGCAGCGTATCGAATTGTTGGTTGGACGATGTTTCGTGCTTGTGCAATTTGCTTGTGCTACCAAAGAAGTAAGAAGAGAATGAAAGAATGAAAAATAAACGATGACATAAATAATGAGCTACATGTTTGTAGGTTTTATTGGCAGGTGCAGACTGCGGAGCACAACTACAGCAGAGTGTCGAATTTTCGGTTGATA
Organism: Melangyna quadrimaculata; assembly: GCA_949320155.1. Taxonomy (NCBI): domain Eukaryota; kingdom Metazoa; phylum Arthropoda; class Insecta; order Diptera; family Syrphidae; genus Melangyna; species Melangyna quadrimaculata. The sequence continues at coordinate 374,791,034 of OX439483.1, forward strand.
TGTTGTGTTGTGTACAGTCACAGTGCATGTTAACAGTGGTTGGTGTGTAGTAAGGGAACGGGGAATAAAGGGATACATGCAAAATTTACCACAGTAGAATTTACAAAAGTTTTGAACCTATTTATTATATTATGTATACAGTCGACTCCGCTTAACTGGAACACCATAACTGCTGAACATTTGTTCCCGTTAAGCGGAGTTTTCAGTTATCCGAATTTCGAATAACTGAAACTTGTTTCAAATAAGCGGAGTTTTGTCAAAACAAATTAAATTTGATTTTGCCTGAAAATCAACAAAAAATTTAGGTTTGATTATTTGTATTGTGTCAAAATAGTTATATTTCCATGACAGTGTTCACATTGGATTGACTCTTCCGACTATTTTTGAATTCTCTGAAATTTATCTCACTCCCACTTCATATTTAATAAGGGAGAAAAGTAGTAAGTTTTCAAAAAATTAAAAAATTTGTGGATTTTTTTTTGACGTTCTCTTTTGTAAATTCGGAGGAGTCAGTTCAATGTGAACACCGTCCATATGAAAGATTTCAAACAAAAAAAGGTTTTCTGTCGAAAATGTTTGAGGATAAGCCAAAAAATAAAAAATTTAAAAGCAACGACTGACACGAAATGAGATTTTGATATTTCAGATTTGACATTCTAAATTGAAAGGGTGAGTTTGATTTAAAATTTGATGGCAGAATCAACGGTCGTTTCACTTATGCGGAGTTGAATAAGTGAAAAATGTTCATTTGAGGCAAACAATTTTGTTTCAATTTTCCTCAGTTTGCAATTAAGCGGAGTTCAGTTATGCGAAGCAGTTTGGATGAAAAAATCAGAAAAAAACACTCCTGCTCCCAAACGAAAATGTTAAGGGTTGCCAATTTTCTGGAATTAACTTTTTTATGAAAGTGAACGGTGAGTTTGTCAACTAAATTTTATACATATTTGCGATCAGTCCTGGCTAACATAATTATGTTCGACGGGCGCCTTTGGGGTCCAGCAACCAACTAGGTAATCTCCGATATTAAGATTTTAAAATACTTCATTTAGCCAGACATAAAAGATTAATTGAAAAAAAAAAAACAATCTACAATTGCATGAAAACTTTGAAAAACAAAAATGAAAACCAATTTGAGTTAATGTTTTTGTATCGCCCTAATTGACTTAATTATTCAAAACCTTATACGGAAAATTGATGTGGTACAAAAGTTGTAATTTAAGATTCTTGGTAGCATATTCTCTACATATAGTCGAGGATTAAATAGTTGTAGATATAATAGAAAATTTAAAATTTAGTACCTACTTTTTGAATTATGATTAAAAAGAATGATCATTTTGTGACACCGCAACGGACGGGTACAATCGTTCCTAACTTTATTTTTTCTTGGATTTCAATGGAAAAATAGAATTTATATACAGTAGAGGCAACTCATAGCTACAAGAAGATGAAAGACAAATGTGGCTGTTCTTGATGGTTGATGAAGATGGTTTGTCCCAAACAAAATATATCAGATCTTTATGAATGAGATGAAAAATTAAAGCAGGGATGAATTAAATTTGTATGCAAACTTAATCGGAAAATGTTGTACAAATTCATTTTAAAAATGTGATTGAGTTAATAGTCGTTTCTATTTTTGGCGCATAAAATTGAAAAGTTGATACAAAATTTTACAAACTTGTAAAACAAAACCCACGCACATGCACATATTGGCTTAAATCTCCTACGATTAGGTATTAGATAATGTTAAAAAAAAAAATTGTTGATTAATTTAACAAGAGCAAAACGAATTAATATAAAATAAATTCGTAACTTACAAAATTCTAAGCGGATCCAGATTAAGGTTTAAAAATACTGCCCTTAAGATTTACATAAAAAAATAAACCATCTACAAATTTTTGTAAACTTCGAAAAAATTAAAAACAATTTGAGTTAATGTTTTTTTCACCTACTTAATTTACTTAATTATTCATAAATTATTAATTTAAATTCGTTGGCTGGCATTCTTTTCATAAACAAGATGGAAATCTAATACAAAATTAAAATTTATTGCTTTTTGAATTATGATTATTAAAGACAAGCTGTTGTGACACTCAATCGGACAGATGATAAAATCGTTCCTTACTTTATATTTTACTGAAGGATTTCAATCTTCTGTTTCTCTTGTCAGTAATTAAGCGCTTATGTTAATCAAACATAGCTGTGCACTTATTGAAAACTCCAAACGTTCTGAAACAAACAACAAAAACTATTCTTATCTATTCTATCAATAGCAGTAGTAGTTGTAGTTGAGGATAGCTAGAACAATTGACGAAGTTGAAAGGAAGAAAACATTATACGGTCGAGCCCGTTAATAGCCATTATGAAGATGAAATACAAAAATCCGACTGCAAAGTTGGTTTGGCGCACAGAAAAAAAGATTAAATGACGATAACAAAGAAGAAAAAGTTCCAGTGTTACTTGCAGATGTTAATTGTCAAACAAAATTCGGTGCAGTATAAAATTGAGAAAATTTCAATTTTTTGTTATTAGTCAGTAAAAGTAGAATAACAGATTCAGGCAAGATGAAATTTGCCAAAAAATTAGTAATGATAGGAATAGGTACCTAATTCGCTTGTATCTTCGACCACATTAGGAAATGGTATCTTCGATCACATTAGGAAATGGTTAAGCCTTATATGGTGTATGTAGCTGTGGATAAAACTTGTATGTCACTGTCAAAGTAAAAAGATTCGAAAAAGAGCTATACAATATAACGTTTAAGTTGTTGCAAGAAATGTATGGTACGACACAAAGTTTAGCACGTTGAAGTTACAGTCTTGTGTTCAGCCATCAGTTACCTATAACTATTTTTGTAGCTTTCACAAATGAAAAGCTTACCAAATTAAAATAATTATAGTGTACCTAATTGCATCACGATAGGTTGTCAACATCACCTACTAACAAGAATTTCAAAATTCAAAAACATATGGAATTATTTATTTTTATTGTGTATTTACATATGTTAAATAAGGAGATCTATATAACATATCTTGCTTCAACTTTATTTTAATTAATGGAATTTTGTTTAAGTGGAAACAATTAGTTATGTTTTTGTTTTATCTAGCAAATGCTAGTCATTTTCAATGCTCCCATTCTTACTCTATGAGTGAAATCTGTAAGTTTAAATTTTTGGGGATTATGCCCCACTTTAGTGGGACATAACGCCCAAATAAAATTTTGGGATTAAGTCCCATTTAAGTGAGACCCAAGGCCCAAATAAAAATGTTGGGGGTTATGTCCCAATAAATAGAAATCCTCAAATGATAAAACTTGGAACATTTCAAAGCCAACAAAAATATTTAACTGCTTTCAAAGTTTGTGTCCCTGCGGCGAAAAGTTGACCTAAATTGTGATATTTGAGTACCATTGCTTATGTCTCTTTATTTACGTTATTACATTTTTAATGAGTTTAAATTTAATATCTGTTTTGACTTTATTTTTAATCAACAGGGCCCGGATTTCTATGCAAATGCATATTTTTTTGGGAGAGCCCTAGAAGCAAGAGAATCAGATAGTTTTTCAAATTAAGAAATTTGCTTTAAAATGACATTGAATCGTTAGGGCAAATTTTTGCATATTTTGATATAAATGCATATTTTGGATTATTGAGCATATTGTGGTGAATATGCCCAGGTATGTAAACAACCACACATTAGTACAACTTTCCGCGCCATCTTTGAGTGAAATAAATAATTAAATCCATCACGGTTAGTGTCCAGCCTCGTTCGTACTGGAATATTGACGAAACCTTTCTGGAAAGCACCTTCTAGTAGACCCTAGAAAATTCTATAATCCTTTATTTTCTGGTATAAATACAGGCGCATCAGTCCGAAGCGGCAGTTTGATTTTGGAAGTGAATGAATAAATGTCAGTGTGAACAAAGAGTTGCATACTTGTGCTTGGTTATAATAAATCAGAAGAAAAAGTATTTGAAATAAAAGCGTTTTATTTTGTGAATTAATTGCAGTTTCAGTTTGAATGAAGGAAATAAGTTTTATTTGCGAACCCTTAGTAAAATATTACAATATTTTAACAATAAATGCATATTTTTCATGCATATTTCAAAAAAATAAACTTTAAACATTTAAAAAATTGATTAAACTGAAATGCAAACAAACATTAAAAATGTTATCTTTCACCTGGAGAGAAATACTATTGATAACTTTGCAGCACTAAAAACAATTCCAGCTGTCATGTATTCCAGCTGAATTTCGATGTCATTTTGTGTTTACATTTCAAAATATTTAATATTCAATAAATGAGATTGTTTCATTAAAAATGATCCACTAACGTCTGTTTCCATGAACCAAAGTTTTTTGAGGCCAAATCACCAGGGTTTTAATTTTGGAAACTTCAGAAAAAATTTCATGATTCAACAAAACCTACTTACGAAAATAATGAACATAAATACTATTTATTTTTTGCTAAACCTACCTGAATTTTATGTTGTATGTTAATTTTATTTACTTTTTGCTGTAAAAACTTTTAAAAAAAGACTGTATTTTGTTTTTCTTTTTATTTGGATGCTTTTTCATTTAGTTTTTAAATATTTTTGCAGCATGTTTTGGATTTTGTATGGCATATTTTGGATTTTTTTTGGCATATTTTGAATTTTGTATGGCATATTTAGTAATTTTAAGTGCATATCTTAGGCGCATATTTTGTGTTTTTTAGAGCATGATTCTCTGTTAATCATATTTTCTCCTATACCACTACAAGATTCAGCGGTCAGGACCCGTAAAGGGTGTCGTTGCTCCTATTTTTGCCAAAGAGTCTGCTTCTTCATTTCCCTGGACACCTACATGCCCAGGTACCCAATGAAGTGTAACATTATTATTTTTCCCAAGGTTTAGAACTAATGGCATATGAGTTCCGCTTAAGGGTAAATAATAATTAGTTTCAATTTCTTATCCAAAAGAGTTAATACACCAAATCCACCATAATATTCAAAAATTATATCTGTAGGTACTTCAAAACTAATCTCTAAATAATATATACATCAAATCAAACGCATACAATTTAAACTGCCGGCCGTTACCTCTCTTATACTTTATAGAATTCGTTCTACGTGGGAAGACTGCTATGGCCTGGTAACAAAATACACTAGCAAAATTTGAAGCATATTTTTAGGAGAATTGGATATTTGAAAATTTATTATGGAAAAGAAACACTCCGATCAGGGCCGGCCCCAGCCAAACCTGCGCCCTGTGCAAGATTTGTAGAAGGCGCCCCTTTTTTTATTTTCACACATACACTGATACACATGCATAAGCCTTTTCCACATTACCCAGGAGGTATATTTTCAACTCTTTTGTTCTATTGAGGTGGGCCTAACTCAGTAAAAAAACAAATATGTTATATATAAACTTCATTAAAAAAAAAACTAAATTAATTAATTAATTAATTTAAAAACAAAATAATATAAAAATATATATATATGTATGTTAATACATATAAAAAATAAATAGGAACTTCAGTTAATTTTTTTTAGGAAAAAAAGTAAAACCATAAACTAAAACGCAGCGAAGAAATGAGAAGAGGGGAAACGTTGAAACTGGCCTTACATTTTGCAAATTCAGAAATTTTTTGTAAAAGTTTTTTTTTTGTAAAAAAGTTTAATATTTTTTTTTAAGTTAATTTTTGTTTGTAAGAAAGTCATTTTTTTTTATTAAAAAGTAATTTTTTTTTGTAAAAAAGTTGTTTTTTGTTTGCAAAAAAGTTTTTTTTTGTAAAAAAGATAAAAAAAATTTTGTAAAAAAGTTAATTTTTTGTTGTAAAAAAAAGTTTTTTTTTTTTTGGTAAAATCGCATTGCAGCGTTATACAGTCAGGGATGAGCGTAAATATTTATTTTAATACTTACATTTTCCAAACCTGGGTTTTAAAAAATTTGCGAATTCTCTTCTTTATTTTCGGCCTCAACAACCTTTGCCTTTTTCTAAATTCTGCCCGAATGTTTTTTTTTTATCATAAACACTGTTCTATTAAAATTCTATTAAAAACTACTGTTAGCTATTTATTTAATCTTAACCAACTTAACCTTTTCCATTCTATTAAAATTTCCATCTCTTTACACAGTAGTATGCAATAAGAAAACCTGCACTCTCTGGCCCATATGATTCCGTATAAATAAGTTTTTTTTTAATATTTTCCCATGTTATAGGGCACAGACGACACAGACTCGTCGCTGCAGATCTTTAATCTGTGCAAACATGCCTTTGCCACACACGGTGCAGACAATCTGCACAGACATTAGTTTGTACCGTCTTGTCGTGGTCATAGGGACTGAAAAATTGGGGATACCGGATACTGATTGTGATACTTTTATCATTACTTACTTACTTACTTTACTTTTGATGGCGCTCACAGCCCAGGATGGGCTTCGGCCTCAACTAACAAGCCCCTCCAGCCAGCTCTGTCCATAGCTAGCCGCTTCCAGTTGCGCACACCGAGTGCTTTGATGTCGTCATTCACTTGATTGCGCCACCTGTTACGGGTTCTTCCTCTGCTGCGTACCCCATCGGGGTTGGATTCGAAGACTCGTCGGGCAGGTGCGTTGCTGTCCATACGCTCCACGTGCCCCAGCCATCTAAGCCGCTGTATTTTCAGCTTTTTGACCAGGTCAACGTCGCTGTATAGCCCGTATAGCTCGTCGTTGAATCTTCTCCTCCATACTCCTTCGATACACACCGGACCGAAAATCACACGAAGAATCTTCCTCTCAAAGCACCCTAGCAGATTTTTATCCGAATCTTTCAGTGTCCATGCTTCTGACCCATAAAGCAGGACCGGGATGATAAGGGTTTTGTATAAAGTCTCCTTGGTTCTCTGAGAGAGGGCCTTACTACTTAAATGCCTTCTTAGACCGAAGAAACAGCGGTTGGCAAGAGTAATTCTTCGCTTGATCTCTGCACTGATGTCATTCTGCGATGTAATAGTGGAGCCCAGGTAGACAAAGTCCTTGACAACTTCGAAGTTATATCTGTCCATCGTGATATTTTGCCCGAGTCGACGATGTTGAGATTCCTCTCTCGATGACAGCATATACTTCGTCTTGTCCTCATTAACCGCCAATCCCATTCTAGCCGCCTCCGATTCAATGCTCGCAAATGCCCCTGCCACAGCTCGCTTCGTTCTGCCGACAATGTCTATGTCATCCGCATATGCAAGCAATTGAACGGACTTTTGATAGATTGTACCGCTGGTGTTGACATGTGCGTTGCGTACAATGGCTTCAAGAACGATGTTGAATAGGTTGCATGATAACGCGTCGCCTTGCCTCAATCCTTTCTCAACATCAAAGGAATCGGTGGTGTTCTTACCAATTTTGACGGAGCAGCGAGATTTCTCCATCGTCATCCTGCACAAGCGGACGAGTTTGGCAGGGATGCCGAGACTCGACATGGCTCTGTATAATTCGTCCCTTTTCACGCTATCATACGCGACTTTAAAATCGATAAAAAGGTGGTGTGTATCGATCTGGAATTCCCGGGATTTTTCTAAAATCTGTCGGAGTGTGAACATTTGATCGACGGTTGACTTGCCTGGCCTAAAACCGCACTGATAAGGGCCGATCAGATCGTTGACAAAAGGTTTTAAGCGGTCACACAGGATGGCCGACAAGATTTTATAAGCGACGTTTAGGAGACTAATTCCTCTGTAGTTGGTACATTTCAGAACATCTCCCTTTTTATGGATGGGGCACACTATACCGAGGTTCCATTCATCGGGCATACTTTCCTCCGACCAAATTTTGCAGATGAGCTGGTGTATGCTCCTAGCCAATTCATCTCCCGCTGATTTAAATAGTTCGGCTTGTAAGCCATCCGCACCTGCAGCCTTGTACGACTTAAGTTTGGATATCGCCAGCCGAACTTCGGTTAGGTCGGGTGGACGGAACTCTACTCTACTACTTTTATCATTGATTTGACAATAAAAACAATAAAAAAATATGAATCAAAGACGAAAAACGAATTTAGAGCAGGGAATTGTTTAAAAAAATTTCTTTCACTATTGTTTTTCATGTTTTTCCACAAATTTTCTCGCTCGTTTGTGCACAGTTCTCCATACACGACACAGACATGTAGTTGCAGACCAACGACATGTCTGCGTATTTTTAAAAATTTTGTATTCACGCAGACGGCCGCTGCAAACAGTCGACATGGATACACACGACGCAGGCGGTCTGCGCAGATTTGTGCACAACAACAAAATGTATTGGTCTACAGCGACGTGTCTGTGTCGTGTATGGGCCCCATTAGTCTCGATACTCAGTGTGTAAAAAAAACTTGCACATCCATTGACTTTTGGAGAAGTAGTAGTAGGTAGCACAGCTACCTCTACCTGTTCTCTTTTTCGGAGACCTTTTTTTGTTGTTTTTTTTTTTCGTAGATGAGAAGTCACATACAGAAGTACGGTGCATAATACAAAACCAACACGTTCTAGCCCACATGATTCAGAATGAATAAGTATTTTTCGTTGTCATATTCTCTATGTTAATTTTGGGACTCAGTGTGCATGAAAAAAATCTTCACATGGGACTCAGTGTGCATGAAATAAATCTTGCACATATGAGGTGTGCCATGGAACTTTTTTGTGTTGAGATTTTTTCTTTTTCTTTTTTCCTTTGTACGAACAGGGTGAAATATTTCGAAATTAGGTAGGTAGGATTGAACTTGCATGGGTCTAGTGGAATTTTTAATTCTACGATAACTTGAGTTAAATTTTCCTTGAATGCAACAATGAAAGTGATGTTAGCAAGAAATAACTTAGCACGGTTGTGATCGATGTTATTTTGGGATTATTTGCAGAATGTTTGTGGTTAAAATGCAAATGGCAGTACATATTTGTTTGCGCAAGATCATATTACATTTTCTTGCTCCTGGTAATGCGCCCCCAGAATTTTGCGCCCTGTGCATTTGCACATATGGTTGGTCCGGCCCTGACTCCGATTTATATGTTTTTCAATCATTTCACCCAAATGGTTAAATTAACAACGATATTTACAATTTGACTTATAACTAGTTAGATACGATGATATTATACATTTATTGGCACATAGGGGCCAAATTGTATACTATGTCTTAATTTTAAAGGACTATAAAATATAAAATACATGTCAAAGACTTGGCTTAATTAGCATCACGATAATTTGTTAAAAAAATCAATACAATTTTTAAACCCATTTTTCTATTTATGATTTAAAACTACGTAAAATGCCAACTGCTAAAATTCCGAGTTCAAGATATGCCGACATAAACTATAGACTGGATACTATAGACTGCATTTTACTCAACACATAACTTTATGTGATGAATAAACGCAGATACAATCGTATTGAATAAACACACGCTGCTTGCTCTCGGATTTTTGAATTTATTTAGTTAGTACATATGCCACTGTAGCTACTCAAAAGCTATGTGTTGAGTCAATATTAGGGCTGGCCAAGAGACGAGAAAAGTCTCGGTCTCGCATGACGAGACCGAGACGAGACGAGACGAGACTGGATTTTAAGCAACCGAGGAGACTGAGGCGAGACTGGTTATTTTGACTGAATTTAACAGAGAGTCTAATAAATTAAAAAATCCAGTTTCAGTAAAATATTTATTTTCTTCTGCATGTATTCAAACTATAATCGAAAATATTTCGTTCAAATAATCATTAAGTTGGCCGGAAATCATATTTTTCGGAGACGAGACCGAGACGAGACTGAAAATTTTCGATTTTAACGAGACCGACACGAGACTTACAAAAGTCTCGCAGAGTCTCGTCTCGTGGCCAGCCCTAGTCAATATTCCCTGTATTCAATGCGAGTAATAAATGTTCTATAGACTGACTACATAAACTTTGATCCAGTCAGTACTCACTGAGGGTGGGTTTCATTTGGTACATAAACTGAAATGTAACCAGCACACGTTAGCTTTACTCAGTAAAAATAAAGCTTTCATATATGGCAATCGTAAGCAAAATTCAGTACAAAGATTTAAAATAAATATATCTGTACTGAATCTATTCATTTTTCCATCATTGTATCCATATGTATGTTCAACATTATATAGAAGTAGTGGTGCCTATACAAACAGGGTGTCCCATCCGACAGTCAAATAAAACATATAACAAAACCAATTGTTCACAATACTGTTTAAATTTTTACTTGCTCTATAGGGTTTATGTATATTGGTTTCGTGTCAAAAAAATGAGGTTTTAATCAAAACTAAGATTACGATAATGTAAGCCCAAAAACATATGTAAAGGCATCTGTTAGACTACGTCCTAATTGGGTAGTCATCGTGCTACCCAGCGATGAGCTTTGGTAAGTCGCACCGCTTGTTGGTAGCGCTACCGAAATGTGTGTCCTAATATCGGTTGCTCATAAGCGCTACCATACGTCATAAGCGGTCGCAAACACACCATTGCGCGACCAATCTTTCGGAATTTGAACCAGGAATGTTGGTAAGATGTTGATAGTCGGGGTGAATATTAACCCCCTTATTTATAAAGAAAAAAAAAAATGTTATTTCAGCTCCCGTGTTTAGGAAAACAAAACCATGGAACCAGAATTCACGGGACTCAAACTAAAGGCACTTGCTTAGTGGTGGATTTACATGTATCTGCATCTGCATAATGCAGAATGCAGAAAAGTAGAGAAGGACAGATTTATACAAAAAATCTGAGCGAGTGAAAGAGAACCATTAAAAAGATGAACATGTTCGTCTTCGTATCTGCATTATGGCACTTTCCTTTAATGCAGAAACGAAGTTCTTCTGCATTTTGATATTTTCTCTCTATCTAAAAAATATACATTTTGTATTTGGCATCCCTTTTTTTATAGAAACCAAATGCAGATACATGTAATTCCACCATAGTGCTCCATTTGAGTCCGGAACATTTTTATTCCATGTTGTAAACGGGAGCTCAAATAACTATTTTTCTTTATGTGCGACATATACAATATGTAGAGATATATAGTTACTCCTTATTTTTTTAGATTAAATAAATAGCTTCTGTTGAAAATGTAAAGGAATACAAACAGTTGCTCTTGTCTAGACAGATTTCATGAACTTCATCTTTTTTCATTCGAATTTGCAATACAAGCGCGTAAAAACATGAGGGTTTTTGATTAGTTTAATTGATTTATTACCTATGTACAAAGTTCTGTTTGTTAACACACATAGCTATTTTGCATCAAAAAAAAAAAAAATAAGAACATAAATTGGACAAAATATATTATGAAGGCGCATTGCGATCATGTCGATTACACTCTCCCACACTTCGTCGGCTTTTAATCTGTTTTGTAGTCTTCTCGACGGACGTTTATCCTAAAAAAATGGGTTTAAATGAACTTTGTTCATCAATTTCTTTGCGCGATCAAAAACAAACTTGTTTGATTTTAAGCGATCAAGCTACTTATTGTCGCGTCGGTCGCACAAACTCGATTTCTAATTAGGACGCCAAAATGTAGCTCGAGCGTTTTGAAAACAAACATGTGCGTCCGTTCTACTCCATCGCGCGACCGCGTTCATGTTGTAATTAGGACACAATGTTGATTTGTTAACGTTTGACATTTCAATCGTTCGATGCAGCGATCGTCGCTCGTTGCTCGATCACGCGATGAGTGCCAATTAGCACGTAGCCTTAGGGCCAGTTTGTTCACAGTGGGTTAAATTTAGTATGTGACTTTCATAGGCTTTAATTAACTAACGCTAATCAACCAAAATTGGCTGATTAGTGAAATCCATGATTAGCAACTCATACTTTGAATTTTTTAGACAAAATTTGATCAACAAAAACCTTTTGAGGATTTCCCAGCTCCACTAATCATGGATTAAAGACAATAATAAAAATGTCTGTCCTCCAAAAAAAATTAAATTCGAATTTTTGTTTTGGCTCATCTAGAACTGTTATATAGCTGCAATAGAATGACTTCAGTTTTATCAAGTTTTCTTAAAAAAACGGCTGTCACCGTCACGATTCTAACTAAACTTCGTACATGTAGCGCTCTTTAATAGTTTAAATAAAACTGCTTACCAAAATAAATTATATAATTTTTGGGACCCTTATCGTTAAAGATATATATGTAACTTTTAGTGGGCTGTAGGTCAATAAATTAAAGATGTTCTTATTAAATGCGCAACGTTTCGCACGTTTATGCTCTTCATCAGGCCTTTTTTTAATAAAAATATAAAAGTAATGCATACATACATTAATATAAAACAATATTATACCTATATGACGTCAAGTAACTAACAACAATATTCAATTTAAGTAAAGAAAAGAAAATCACTCATTATACTCATAAAATCTTAGGAAATCTATTACAAATTAACAAATTGATTAATGAGTTTAAAAATTATTTAAATTTGAATTTAAATTTACTGGTGGACAGAAAAAAAACCATTTCTCTGCACAAACCTACTGTGTGTTGTTGGTCGCTTAATCAGTTGGCTTTGGCTGTATGCACTGCTGAGCTTTTCGCAGTCCGATCTTCTGAGGGGTGCGGGAAAGAGAAACTTAAAAATCGTCTGTCTGGTCACAGATCAGATTTGAATAGCGGGGCTGCATAAAAACCTGCACTAGCTCTTCACTGTTTGCCAGAAAAACACAAACCAGATTTGGATAATGTGGAGATTTTGCAAACAGAGCAACATTATTCAAAAAGAATGTTGCTGGAGATGCTTTATCATTAACAACAACAATGCTGTCAACCGAAGATCGGACTGCGAATAGATCAGCAGTGCATACAGCCAAATGATTAAGCGACCAACAACACACAGTAGGTTAAAGTATAGGTGACTTAAAACAGAAAAAAAAGTATTAAAAAATAACGGTAATACTACAGAGTCATGCTATAGCATTTTTTTTAATATTATTTTCAAATTATGTTGTTCCAGTGAACAAACAGTTTTTGAAAAATTAATATTCAAACTCAAAATTTTGAAAAAAAAAAAATATCTCATAGTAGGTTTTCCGACTATTTCCAAAAATTCCTACACTCAAAATCTCTGCAAAATCAAAAATGTGTATATGTATATGACAACTTTAATTTGGTTTTATTTATTTTGCAACCATATATAATTCCAATTTTTAGCGGATTCTTGATTTAATTCAATTTTTTGAATCAAGCCTATTTTGAGATAAAATTTTTAAAATAATTCATATCTCCATACCAGTAGGAGATAGATCAAAATCTTAAACTAGTAAGATTCTTAGAATTTCATTATCTATTCACCAACAAAAAATTCAAAACTCTAGCATTTTAATTAACGAAATTAGAAAAAAGACACAAAAGGACATTTTCCCTTTTATCTGCTACAATAATATAGATTATACAAAAATCCAAACTTATTGCACTATTAAATATATTAGCCTATCAATAAAAATGTTAACTTGTACTCTACCTCCCACCACTTAGCTTATCAATGATCTCAGCGTTGCACATGTGGCGTTACATTTTTTCGTTTCATAAAAATTCAACCTTAAAACGCCCTATACGCCCGCAAAGAAGTTTCACTTCAAAAAAAATAATGCGTATACGCCGTAGTGAATTATTTCAGGCGTATATATATTATTTTTTAAAATATTTTTTATTAATTTCAAAGGCGGGAATTAAATTCAACCAATATTGTGAACTAAGACTCAGCAAATCTGATGTGCGTGGGTTCGAATCCTTTGGTTTAGGTAATGTTTTATTCTATTCTTCAGGTTAAAAGCTTGAATCGTATTGAAATGTTAACACCTAATTAGGATAATCAAATAGACAAACTTTTATTTTTTTTCTGAATTTTGAAACAAAAAACTTTGTACGAATTTATTTGTTTTTTTTTGTATTGGTTTCTTTCTTTTGGAATTTGTGATTCAACTGCATGTATTACTCCTATAGAATTTTTTTTTATTTGAGTAGAAAATGACTAGCTTGGACCAAGAAGAATGATGACAGCATGTTCACGATGCAGCGGGTTATCGTTAGTGGACAACGGCGTATATTTACGTGTGTGTGCGTAAATCGTCTGATATTTATGTATATTTTGCACGTTCAACCGAGTAAAATTTATTTGATAAATAATCCGATGAAAGGGTTTATATTTATATGTGTGTTCCGGGGTTACTCCTTTATTAATTCCGGAACAGAAAAATACTCCGAAAACATTACTCGGAACAGCCAATCGAATTATTTTGGAGTAATCGGAGTCAAAAAGGAGTAACTCCGAACCTCCAACCAAAATCGACATAAGATAAAGAATCTCCAAAACATTTAATTTAAAACAGTGTAACGGTACGAACACACTTCTGCTCCCTGGAGAGAAAAATTTCCAATGGGACTTTGTTTCATTGGAAAAAAAACTTTTTTGACACGTTTTGCAAAGTTAACTTAGAAAACTGAATTTTTGCACTTGTGTCGTTGTTCCACCGGAAGTGCGATATGTGACAACTTTCGATTTATAGTAAAGCTAACCAAAAAATGTTAATGTTAACGAAAAATAGTCATAAATATATAAAACTATGATGAAAACCTTTTATGAAAGGATTTTGTTTGCACTTATACAACATTTATGATAGAAAAATAATGTTGTTGATTGGGATGTGAATTATTTTTACAATAAGTAACCTATGAATCCTATAATTCAAAAGTTTATAGCTATGGTAAAGGCGATATTTTGGAACTACTTGCGGTGACCGTTTGACCAGTCGAATGGAATTCTTGGAGAAAACGCGACAAGGTTCACAGAATTTAACAACTTTGCCAATTATTTTTATCAGAAAGGCTTTCTGGTAAGAAAGATAAAAAGATTAGGTATATTTGATGTACATATTTATTTTGCCTTTCGCTTTGCCATCGTGGCAGTCTTAAGCTGGCCATACACGACCGAGCCGAACAGCTCGGAGCTATTTGGCTCCGGTCCATTTGGCCACAGTCCAAATTTGGGTGCCATACATGACCGATCCGAATGTGTTCATGGATTTTGGACTGGCTGTAAATAAAAATTGATTTTGTTTCAATAAGGCTCTTTTGGTCTTTTTGATTTTGGAATGCGAATAAAAAACTTCTATTCCATTCTTTTACCCAACGTTTCGTAAGACTTCCTTACTTCTTCAGCGGTTTTATTTTATTTATTCAATCTGTTAAATTACAATAATAAAATGTTTGTATTTCAAAAATTAAACTAAAACATCTTTCTTACTTTTGTATTAAACCATACTATATCTATTAAATAACTCCCATTATTGCATCAACCCGACGACGGCACTGACACAAAATTGAAAATAAATTAACAAATATAGACACGAAATAAACAAAAAAAAAAAAAACTATTTAATCAAACGAGAACTCAAAAAGACCAAAAGAGCCTAATTGAAACAAAATCAAATAGTAAACTAAATAGTTGGTCACACACATACAACAACGTAAATCAAAATTGTTCGGCCGAACCATTGTATATATACTCTTATAGTAATATCATGGCTCAAATAATTGCCGCTGCGTATGGTGAGGAGTGTTAGAACTAACGATTTAAGAGACTTTTCAATTTGTGAAGAGATTAAATGAGAGGAAAATTAGAAGAAAACGAAGGCTAAAGACAGAAAAGAAGAATAGAGAAGGCTATACAAAATGTATGAGGTTACAAGGGAGACAAAAAATAACTGTTTTGTTTTGGCTGTCAATTTGTTTTCTATAGGAGGTAGATAGTAAAAGAGGAAGTATATAGAATAAAGATGACAAAAAAACAATTTGTATGTTCCCAAATGATAATGTAGGAATCATCTGTTTGCGGCGAGCAAGTAGACAGATTTTTCCATCGGCGATGTAGGAAATGAAGAATGTGTGCATAGGTAAGTATATAGGTAAGTATGATCGGGGGTAGGTTTTGGTTTTATGGGTATTCAATTTTCTTGCCAAATTTCAGTTTTATTTTTATGTATGGGCAGAATTTTCTTGGTACTTTTCAGTGGCTAGAAGAAGGAATCTTTATGTGATGTTGAGGTAGGTTAAGTGTTGATAGTTTCATTGTTTGCTAGAAACAATCCCTATGCGATGTTAAGTGGTTAAGTAGGTTAAGTTATTTTATTTGTTATTTTTTTTTATTATATGAAAGAAAGAAAAATTACAACAGCATTTGCCAATCACGCTACAGCTCAAACTAGAAGTCCTAAAAATATATACTAAAATTAATTGAATAGCAAATTTTATGTAGGGGTGCACTAAGAACGGATTTTTGGAAATTGGTACATTTAATAAGGTTTAAAGGGTAAAAACTGAAATAAAGTCAAAAAACTAACTTCTAAACCCGTAGTCGTAGAGACTTGATTTTTTTTTTTTATTTTAAAGATTAAAAAAAGTTAGGATAAAACGGGTACATCTTTTTTTTTATTTAAAATCTATAAATCTATAACCGATTTAAGACTGAAAATTGACAAATAGTCGTTACGAAAAGTACTTAGTAGTTTCATGGGGGTAGATATTTAATAATTTTTATTTTAGCATATTTTTAAAGATAATGAAAAAAAATTATCCATGTTTAAGGAATTTTTGATAGAATTTTTTTTCATACCCAAAATGATTTTTAAAAAAGGTTAAATTTGTTTGGTCAAATTTTCAAAGTATTTGATTTTTATCTTTTTAATGGGTTGTTGGAAAAATCTTAAATTTCATTATGTTATAGATATACGTATTTGATAGCAATCAAATGGTAAAAATTTTATCTTTCTAACTTATCATTTGACAGATTTATTTAAGAAAGTAAAAATTTTAAAATTTCTTTTTTTGTTAATATCTTTTTAGTAAAGAGTCGTACAGGTTTGCAATGTACTAATGAATTATAGCTATTGTATGTTCTATATTCCTACTGTACCGCTAGAAATACAAATATAGTTATACCTTTAACATATAATATATAAAAATCAGAAACTTTGAAAAATTGACCAACAAAAATGTATGTTTTTCAAAAATCATTTTCGACACGAAAAAAAATCCTATCGAAAATTCCTTAAACATGAATAATTGCTTTATTCAACTTCTATAAAAATATGGAAAAATAAAAAAAATTAAAAATCTACACCCATGCAACTACTAAGCACTTTTCGAATTGACTATTTTTGAATTCTCATCATTAAAACATTTAAAACTCGTTTTGTCGTCGGTAGTTGGCATTGGGGATATGGTTTTGCCGTCGGCAAAACGTATATGAGTTTTTTTTGTTTTGTTGATCTTGTTGCATGTTGCGTTGCAACACTATTAAATTTAAGAATTAAAAAAAAACCTTTTTTAGTGCACTCCTACATAAAATTATTATTATTATAAAATTATAAATTTTAGTACCTAAATAATTTTAATACTTATAAATTAAGCTGTAGCGTCATTGGGAAAAGTAATTGTTATTTATAAGTAGTTGCTATACATGTATGTATATAATGGGTACCTATCATGTTGTCAATTGATATTTTTACCTTCCCAATTGAAGTTATTGTTATTGGTGCGATTTGTTGAACTATTTAAAAAACTGAACAAATGTTTTTTAACTCACATATTTTGAAAAAAAAAAAACATTATATCGATTTCAAATTCTTACCAAAAATGTATACCATCTAAGTGTTGTGTAATTTTGAGATTTTTAAAACCACCCTCTAAAAAGCTAAAAATCAAAATGTTTTAATTCGAAAAATGTTTAACATCAGAAGCGAAATTTTGCATATGATTCCTATAATTTTTAAGCTATTTACAAATAAATTTTACTATTATAAATATAGCTAAAGTACAAAATAAAGGCAATGTAACATTTTGCCCTGTATCTCTATATCTATACCTACCTTTGTACTGATTATCCAAAAACCCAAAGTAATTACACTCTATAATATATAATTATGTAATATAGGTATACTCTACCACCCACCACTTAGGTAAATATGTATGTATGTATATTGTTTTCAAGTGCACCAATGGGAAGTTACTAGTGTGGGTCGACCCCAGACTCATTTTTCAATAATATTTTTTTTTACCCAAAAAAAAGCTTTTGAGTTTGTTGAATTGAGTTTCAAAATGTTTCTAGGTACCTACCTATGCATAGGTACCTATTTACGTAGGTAACTACTTACCTTAAATTGAAAATAATTTTGTTTATTTTTTTAATACATACCTACCTACCTTACGACCTTACCTATTTTAATTGATAATACCTATGTAGGTACATACATTAAAAAAACCTTACCTACCTACCTACTTAGGTATATCAAGTTTTAATTTACCTACCTACATACCTCAATTCAAAATATTTAGGTACATGTGTACCTACCATACCTACCTATTTTCATACTTTTTTTTTGCAAAACAAGTTAATTTCTTTAAATACCTACCTAGTATATCTAACTACTAATTTATAAAAATGTACATACATACCTACCTACATGATACATATGGTACCAATTTGCCAATATAGTAACCTTGCAAAATCGTGCAAAAAACCATATACCAAAAGCCATCAAAAGAAAGCAACAAAAACTCATTGAAAAAAACTGGAAGAACATAACCCAAGAATAAGCCCATAGGAAAACATATATTTTCATTTTCTCATTTTCTTCCCCTTGTTCTCGTTGTTGACTGACAAAAACATCTGACTCCCTTACTACCATTATAGTTGTACGAATTTATTCAATGTTCTCCTCTCCCTCTTACTAATTGTTTTTATTTTTCCTTGCATCGTTATCCCCAGGTCTCTATTGTGCATTTAAGCGATTTTAACGCCAATTTCGGCACATTTCGTGAGTACTATTAGTACTACAAAATTTGAGCCATGATATTACTATAAGAGTATATATACAATGACCAAACGAAGCCATCTGAGTTTTCCCACTCACGGGCAATTTTGGTTCGGCTCCGGGCCGTTCGGCTCGTTGGTTCGGTCGTGTATGGCCAGCTTTAGAGGCATACATTTTTTTTTTAAATCAGAAGCATATACAAATCACTCCTGAACTTTGTTCACACTTTTATTGAAAAGCAACGAAAACGATTCTTTGTTTTCAATTAAAATACGAATTTGTAATGGATTGTAGTTTTTCCACTATTGTATAAAAAGAGCAATTTACCCAAGTAGTCATTTTTGAAAATCAGAACTATGTATTGTTTTCATTTGCAGTAGTGAATATTTATATTTAACTATTTGCTTTAATTTCAGAAACAGAAAACAGAGTACCTTATGATATTTTACCAATATTTCCTGCAACTTTAATTCGAATTAGAACTAGCTGAAATAAAATAAATTCTGAAAAAATTTCAAAACAAATGACCAAGCGACTCCAATATTTGTGTCCTCAATAATTTGATTCCTTAACTGAGATTTGTTGTTCAGGCAACTGGAGACTGCTGTTGCTGTATGCTGTAACATTAAGGAATAGAAACGAATAGCGCGTAATACTACATTTTCACTGGGCTAAATGAGGTAATTTCGTTGCAAATTTCGAAAAGAGATCCGAAATTACCTCATTTGCCATACAAATTCTCGTTTCCAAATGAGCTTATTTGAACCAATAGCGTAACGGTTGGTGCGTTGGACTGTCACGTAGGAGGTCTGGGTTCGCATCCCAGCCTCGTCCACCTAAAAACTAAAAACGTTTTTTTTTCAGGGCTACTGCCTCTTGCGACGAATTGACAAATCCTCCAAGAGTAGGTACCTATCGCTTGTCATGAATAAGTGCTTCTCGTTTAACCGTTTGGATTCGTCATAAAATTGAAGGTCCCTTCGATTCCTGTCGACACGTCCACACAGGAATGTTTGCGAGTTGTTAGTCACTAGGCCCTGGTTCCTCACGAGCCGTTGCGCCACCCAATTTATTTTTTATATTAATGTATTATAGTATAGTTAATTAAGACTTTTTTTCCTTATCCTTTATATACCCACATTAAAATATAAAATAAAAAATATAAGGCACTTCACTTTTTATAAATATAAGTTTTTTTTTTTTTTTTGCGTGACCCCCCCTCAAGAAGTAAGGCTGTATACGCCCCTGTTAGTGGACTTTGAGCTTAAAGGCTAGTAGACATAAATGTAGCAAGGTCGCATGTTAGCTTAACTCAAGGTAAGGGTGGGATAGGGCAGACACCAGCTAATACGCTCTCCCCTCAGAAGCCAGTATTGCAGTACTAAGCAGAAGTTTTTCTTACCTTCTTCTATTTAAATATTTCCTTAACAGAACATCTCTCAA
Source organism: Melangyna quadrimaculata (assembly GCA_949320155.1). NCBI lineage: Eukaryota > Metazoa > Arthropoda > Insecta > Diptera > Syrphidae > Melangyna > Melangyna quadrimaculata. The sequence continues at coordinate 374,811,261 of OX439483.1, forward strand.
TTGTGCGAGGCATGAAATATGTGATATTCCGTGTTATAGTCCCTGAAGCAAGAACTCCCATCTAACGAGCTAGTGAGCTAGCGAACGATTTTGTATATTCTACATTTTTTGTTACAGCCAACCAATATCAATGTTAACAAAGTTTCCATCATTTCGATTTTTTATTTTTTTCGTTAGAAAGCCCGCAAAGTCGTATTTTGTTAACTTTGCTTATTTAGTTTTGATGATTTTCATGTCATTTTACAATTATTTCGTTTTCATTCCGATATTGTTTTTTATTGTTTCTTTAAAGTTTAATCCGATTTGAAGTTAGTTCATCTTGGTTTCATTTCATAGCGCTATTCAATATACATTTATTTGAAGGACCAATTGCGTTCAGGGGTTTTTGTTATTGAATATTTTTTCTTGAAATTTGCTGAAAACATAAAGATAAAGTACAAAGATATGTAGATGCAAGACATGTTCAAATGAAAAGAAGGAGAAGCTGAAGTCTTTGATATGATGGATCGAAAAAGGTATTTTCAAAAAAATTGGCGGAAATAAACGTTTAAAAATTTTGGACATTTATTTCCCAAATTCGAGCTCTGTTCGCCAAACTTATAGAGCACTTCTTCAAGGTTACGATGCGCATAATCGTCTATCTGAGCAGCTAATACGCAATACTATGGATCGATTCAGGACCACATTTTTAATATTTTAGATAATATTCATCCAAATCGAGCCCGTACCGTCAATACAGAAGAAACCATCGTCGCTGTAGCCTGAGTGTGACAGTGACAGAGGACCAGAATTTGTCGATCTGACGCAGCGCCAGCCGTTGTCAGTAACTCGGTCTCTGCCCGTCGACTACTTGGAACATTTTGAGAAAAGATCTCCGCCTACATCCCTATAAGATCCAACTTGTACAAGAATTAAGGCGGGCCATCAATTGTGTCGTGTGTTCGGTGAATCGGCTGAGAATCTGCTGGAAGTTGAACCAGATTTAGATACATAAACAGGGTGTCCAGTAAATAATGGATAACTTTGCAACCGGTTATAGCTGGCCTTAAGGCCTTCCAGAAAAAAAATATAAAAAAATATTATCCATGTAGTTTTTAGGCTATGATTAAAAACTAAGTACGACATGCCTCAAATACTTGAACATTACCACTACGGTTGAATGATAATTATTGTTTTTTTTTTATTTTTATAATATTCTTTAATAATTTTACTAATAGATGTTATACCAAATTTAACATTTGCTGTTGCAGTTTTTTTATAATATATTTTTTTATTTATTTTTGTATACAAAAATCAAGCTTTTGTGAAAATAAAAAAAAACTCGATTTTTGTATAACAAAAATAAATTTAATAAAACTATTATAAAAAAACTGTTACCGGAAACGTTAAATTTGGTATAACATCTATAAGTACAATTATTCAAGAATATTATAAAAATAAAAAAAGAATAATAATCATTCAACCGTGGTGTTAATGTTAAAGTATTTGAGGCATGTCGTATTTTGTTTTTTAATCAACCAAAAAACTACAAAGAAAATATTTGTTTTTTATATTTTTTTCTGCAATGTCTTAAGGCCAGCTGTAACCGGTTGCAAGGTTATCCATTATTTACTGGACACCCTGTATATCTTCAAATAATCTTTAGCGATGAGGCTCATTGCTGGCTTAACGGGTATAAACAAGCAGAATTGAGAGCACAGTCCTCCTGGTGACTCTTGAGGCTATTGAGCCTCCATTACATCTCCACTGTTTGGTGCGGTTTACATGCCCATTTGTCTTTAAATCTGAAAACGGTGCCAACGTTACCGTGAATGGCCAACGCTACAGGCAAATGATTCCTGATTTTTGTATTCCTCATTTCATTGAAAATCATTTGGAGGAGAAATGGTTCCCAGAAGACGGCACAACATGCCAAACCTTCAGCTCTTGCAACCATAACTTTGTTGAGTCAAACTTTTGGTGACAGAATTATCTCAAGAAATTGACCTGTGAACCGGCTTTCGTTCGTATGATTTCACACACCGTTGGCCAACTTTTTGTGAGGGTACATGAAATGCTTGGTCTATGCTGATAATCTTGCAACGATTGATCATTTAGACGCCAACATTCGACGCACTACTGACGAAATAAGACCGGGTGTGCTCGAAAAAGTGGTGCGAAGTTGGACTGACAGGATGGTGTTCATAAGTAGTGCTGTCCACGAGACGAATCTGCGAGACTTTTGTAAGTCTCGTTTCGGTCTCGTTAAAATCAAAAATTTTCAGTCTCGTCTCGTGTTGGTCTCGTATAATTAAGTCTCGTCTGCTAAAAATACGATTTCCGGACAACCTGTTTACTTATTTATTATAATTTGAATATGTGCAGAAGAAAATAAATATTTAACTGAAATTGGATTTTGTAATTTATTAGACTCTTTGTAAATTTCGGTCCAAATATACAGTCTCTTCTCGGTCTCGTCTCGATTGCTTAAAAGGCAGTCTCGTCTCGTCTCGGTCTCGTCATGCGAGACCGAGACCTTTCTCGTCTCGTGGCCAGCCCTATTCATAAGACGCAGACACGGAGGACATTATACCAGAAATTATTTTTAAACACTAAATGAAATAAAATTTGTGAACTAATAAAGCCGAAATGTTGGTCTTTCCATTGAAAAAAGTTCTATGCCTTTGAAAAAAACATAGGTCTTAAGATTCTTTTAAAATGCCTATATAAATGTAAGGCTTTCATACAAAATTATTTAAGTTATCAAAAAATTATTTCAACTTTTAAAAAGTCATGCCTTAACAGTTTTTTGTCACGTTGTGGTGTGGCGTGTGGATGGAGTAAGCCCCTTGTAATAATTGTTATGAAAAAGAGAATTGTATATACTTATTTTCAATAATAATAATAATAATCATCCACCCAGTAAGTGGTTTCTTGATTGTGAAAATATTTGCGTGCATTTATGTCCATTATTGTTTCGTAAACAAGGCTCAATAAAAGAAAACACAGAGCACTTAATTTTTATGTGTCACACCCAAAACACGAACAAAATGATATCCATCGAAAGCAAACACAAAAAGCACTATGTTTACTCTTACACTAAAACCCTTTTTCAAGAATTCAATTTTCTTAAAAGGAAACGACCGACGATTGACGAAGGCGACGACGGCACCAACAAAAAACATACCTATATTCTCAAAAGATATATCGACGTCGTCCTCGGTGGCAGCGGCAGCGGCATCCATCAGTTACCCACTTGCTATGGTAAATGCGGGCTCAATAAACCAGATGAGATGCTAATTAAAACAAATTGTGATTGAAATACATCACCATCCAGCTATATAGCAGCTACCCGAACATCCAGGACCAAGGATATTTTTGTTATGTTAAATCAGGATGAAGGAGCTCTACTTTAATTGGCATTCAAGTTATAATATCAAAAGAAAATGCAGCAATTGCGGGAAGAATTATTACGTAAGCCATTTCCCATTTACTATTATAGTATATGTTGGGGACTATATCAATTGTACGTATAGCACACAAAGATGAGATGCTCAAAATCATAAGTTTAACGGAGAAAATGAAAGCGTTTTGAAAATTCCTCAAGTGTGCTAAATGGACGTTTCTACAACAAAAAGTTTAGCCTTTCGTAGGGTATATCAGTGTGCGCCTTTAGCAAATAGTTTCCTTTAATTCAGCAACACCCAGTGCTGGATTTATCGATGAGTTAATGAGCATTTGTCTTAGGCCACACGGCTCACCACCTGTCCAAAGTCATAAAGGAGAATTGGCAAAATTGTAGGGGTGGTGGTCTATCTACTCAACACGAATGTGTCACACGTCGCGTCGTTAAAAAGGTAATGACGTGTACTTCAATTAATTATATGGCCGAATCATAGGGTTCGAGAGAAAGCTATTGGGCTTTTCAAAGCACCGAAAAAGACAATAACGCAATTCTTCATTTGGAGCATTTCTACCAACATTTATGTATCACACGTCGGTCGGTCGTTGCGTAGAGTAGACCATGGGTTTCGTGAGATATAAAAGCATCGAAAACGGCAAAAATAAAAATAATTCAATTCGTAATTGGAAGCTGTAGTACCAACTCAACAGTGATCTGTCATATGTCGTCCAAAAGGTTATAACATGTCCTTCATTTCATTATATGACCATTAAGCTCTAAACCATGGGGTTCCTGGGGTATTCGTCTTCGAAACGGTAAAAATCCCATCCGTTTTAAATCTTTCGGGTTTTATAAACGTTCTGACAGGGTGAATGCCACACCCATTCGGTCTTGGGAATAAGGATTTGTAATCAGGGACTCATTACCTAGGGATAGATACAAATTGTATTTGGTTCATACAACCATCCTCGAAATTGATTTTTTACGGTTTTTCAAACGGATAAATGCCACCCCCAATCGGTTTTGGACATTCGGATCTGTAATCAGGGGATCAATACCTAGGGAGGGGTAAACAAAACATTTGGTTCAAACAATTAGCCACAAAGTTAATTTGTTTGTGTTTTCGAAATGCTATTACGCACTTAAGCCGCCACCAGGGACTGCAAGACTTGCATTTTTTTCATAAGCGTTACCACCACATATCGACTCATATACTTTCTTTTGGTTCACTGTCACACCCCAAAATATGCTGCGGGCTCTTGTTCTATATATAGTTATTTGAACTACGCTAAATCCTATTAATTTCTTGCACACATATTAAACACAAAAAAAAAAATATTAACAGAAAACCTGGCAATTGTTTTTTCTGAAAAAAAAACTTTTAAGATTTATAAAATGCACCAGCTAAAGCCATACTGATATGCAAAACAATTAAGTATGACGTTTTTGAAAAATCAAATATTCAAAAAAAAAAAAAAAAATTAAATTTTGTAAAAATCAAATATTTTTTTTTTATAAATATGCAAAGTGTTGTTATGGGACGTACTGTTAATAACAATGTTAAATTTTCCTTTACTTAAAAAAACTCACATTTTTTGGTATACAAATGGTTTCTCAACATTTGTATGGTACGTTTGCACCGTTGCCTTTGTTTTTAGGAAAATATTTTTTTTGAACAGTTTTTAATAATGTACGTACAAATCTTTTGACTTTTTAGAAAATTCTCCACAAAACTCTATTTTTACTTCCACTATGGGAAGTTATGGATTCGTAAGAAAATCGAACTCGAGATATTAATTTTTCTAAAATTTCGATTATAGAGACCGCGAAAAAAGTGGGTCTCGCAATTCTACAGCCTAAGCGGCTGAAGGGTTTTTCTTCAAACTCGGTAGATAGTGTTTTTTGACTAATATGCCCACACATTTTTTTAAATTTTTTTAGGACCAAAAATAACTGTACCTGCCATACAATTTTTTTTCGCCAAAAAGGAAAATGATGTTTATCTCAAAAACGGGTCCGAGGATTTTGTTGAAGAAAATTCAAAAAAAAAAATAAATAGGAGAAAACTACTTTTTTGTAATTTTTTTATTTTCAAAAATAAGATATTATCCAGTACAGCCATTTTGTTTGGTTTTCAATTTCTCGAAAACAGTTAAGTTGAAATTTTTCATTTTTTTTATGAACCAAATTTATGAACGAAAATTTAAAAAATTGTTTTTGTTTTAAAACTTAATATTTTGCAAACGACTTAGTCAATACTTTCAAAACTAGGTGTAAGATAGCTTTTTATTATTTTATAGAATACTTGAAAAAATCATCTTTCTAAACTAAAAAAATAACGGTACCTTCCATACAAATGTTGCAAAACCGTTGAGAAAAAAATTATTGTTCTCGAAAACGGCTTTAAGAATTTTGATAAAAAGATGTGCGTTTACTATTTAAGGTGTGGCCAATATTTTACCAACAACGGTTAAGAACGGAACCTGTCATAGAACCGATTTTTTTATTTTCAAATTCTCTCGTTGACGGCCGCTCCGATTTCAACCAAAATTTGTATACAAGAGCTTACAATTTAAATAACGTTGCGGGAGCGGGTCGAAATTCTGGTTTCAAAATTCTGCTTTTCAAAATTTTGCCTATTGGTACGAAAATTCTGCTTTTCAATATTCTGCTTTTTTCGATTCTGTTTCACAAAATCCTGCTTTTCAAAATTCTGCTTTCAAAATTCTGCTTTTCAACATTGTGCTTTTCAAAATTCTGTTTTACAAAATAATGCGAATAATAAATAAAAGTTTCAAAAATGAATTTTGACCTCGGCAGAATTTTGAACCTAACTCTAACTTCGCAAATACAAATTTTCAAAAGAAAATATTATTTTTGGATTTTTAAAAAATATTGAAAATATTTTTTTTTGAAAATTCAGTATCTTTAAAACGGGATAATATAATTTTATTTTTATTTTGTGTAAAATTGTATTTTATTAAATACTAAATGTTGGCATATTAGATTTTATTTTTGAAAATGAGCGAAAAATTTTATATACAGGGTGTCCAGTAAATAATGAATAACCTTGGAATGCCTCATGGTAGACTTTATGATCGTCCTGAAAACTAATAAAAAAAAGTCTATCCCAACCACAAGAAAAGATATGTGTATTTTTTGTTCAGTGCATTATTTTTTGCGTTACTTTTTTTTTTGAATACCACGACTACAGGTGAATGAATTCTGCCGTTTTTTTTCGTAGCAATATTTAACATTGATTGTGCAAAAACATAAGAAGACAAAAATTATAATAAATGTTGGAATTCTTAGAGAAAAAAATTATTGAACTTTGATTTTCTATGCAAAATGTGAAAGAAAATAATTTTTGAAAAAGTTAAATCATCTCTTGTATGAAAAAAAGCATGAATACCTAAATAGCCAACTTTTTTTAATCCGCGTTAAATGCGGATTTCAAAATGGTATAATTTATTATTGCATCTTGAACCAATAGGAAGTTATTGGTAAAAATCAGCAACAAGAGAGTCATTTTAGCAAAAACATATATTTTTAAAATTAGCTAATTAAACGTGAAAATAATATCATGCGTCCAACATGGTAGATTTTTGATTGATTGCCTGTTTTTATGATATTATCCTAGTGATAAATCCAGGCTTTTAACTTGTAATGCCGACTGCAGCATTACTAAAAATGTCAACAAAGTGCAAAAAACGGCTACATTTTCAAGCTTGTTTTGAATTATACCTGGTCTATTGGGCCCTAACAAAACCATTAAATATTTTCGCAGTTGCTTTACGTTTATTTGTTATTTTCTTCAAACAAATAGTCCTTTGAGTTTTGAGCCAACTTTCAATCACTTCAAAGCAAATCCTCAAACTGTTTACCACCCATTCTAATACAGGTTCTGCACCTCCGAATAAATGAAGATCTTATAATAATATTGTTAATTTTTGCTCAGAATCTTGTAATGCAGCTGCCTCCCCAAGATTTCTCATCTCCTCTAAGGACCTGATGGGCTTGCTGTACACGATTTTCTTAATGCAGCCCCAATAAAAAAAATCATGTCGATTTAGGTCTGGTGAACGGGGTGGCCATAAAATTGGCCACAGACCTCATGTCCATCTGCCTGTATCTCTGGCATATTTGTAATGCAGCGGCTTGCACAAGATTTCATACCTCCTCTGAGAAGCTGATCAGCTTGCTGTATTCGATTTATTTAATGCACCTCTTATAAGAAAATTAATTTGGTAATAACCACCACCAAAATGTTTGATGGTTTTTTTAAAAGGCCAATTGAAGAGGTATAATTCAAAACAAGCTCTTAAATGTAGCCGTTTTTATGCACATTGTTAACATTTTTGGTAATGTTGCATTCGGCCCTAGAAGTTAAAAGCTTGGATTTATCATTAGGACAATATTGTAAAGACAGACAATCAATCAAAAATCTACCATGTTCAACGCATAGTATTATTTTCACGTTTACTGGGCTAATTTTGAAAACTTTTGTTTTTGCTAAATTGGCTCTACTATTGCAGATTTTTACAAATAACTTACTATTGGTTCTAGATACAATTATAAACTATACCATTTTGAAATCCGCATTCAACACGCATATTTTAAAAATAGTTGGTCACATAGGTATTTATGCATTTTTTCATACCACAGATGATTTAACTTTTTCAAAAATTATTTTAATTCAAATTTTGCATCGAAAATCAAAGTTCAATAATTTTTTTCTCTAAGAATTCCAACAGTTATTAAAATTTTTGTCATCTTATGTTTTGGCACAAACAATGTTAAATATGGCCACAAAAAAAAAAAAAAAACGGTAGAATTCATTCAGTCGTGGTATTCAAAAACGTTAAGTTACGCAAAAAATAATGTACTGAACAAAAAAATGCACATATCTTTTCTTTTGGTTGGGATAGACTTTTTTTTTATTATTTTTCAGGACGGTCATAAAGTCTACTATGAGGCATTCCAAGGTTATCCATTATTAACTGGACACCCTATATAAAATTAATTTTTAAGAAAACCGCTCCAACGATTTTTATTTTCTTTTTCATAAATTCATATTTACCAAATAAATCAGATGGCATAACTGATTTTGAGCTCTTATTCTCAAAGCCATTAAAATAATAAATTTATAGTAATTTATAGTTAATTTTTTAATTTTTTTTTTTTAATGCTACAATAATATTTTGGAGCCAATTTTTTTTGGAGTACAAGTACATATTATGTGCTTGTACACTAGGGTGGATCGTTTTCAGCATTTTTTTGCCAAATCACTGTGTGCAACTCATAGCATATGCTTAATAGTTTTCTAAACTTATCCTCATAATTTATTTTGAGTCGCCCTTGGAAAAAACAAAACCGGGAAGGCATTGAAAATTTGTAGTTTTTCACAAAAAATGATATATCTATTATGAATTTAGGGTGGGAATATTTGGCGACAAAAAAAATAACGGATTATTGTAGAGGGGCCAAATACAAGTATTTTTCACCATGGGGAGGGGTCTATCTCTTTCAGTATAGGCAGGAGGGTCAATTCTATTAAAAAAATTATTGAATATAATTAGAATTGTTCGTGATGTTAGATGTTAGAGGCCTAGCTATAATTGAAAACAATCATTGAAAATATTAATTGTCAATTTTGAGAGGTTTTGAAGAAATAATAAATGATTATTTTGATGCCAAAGTAGAACTAATTGACTTAAAAAATATTTCTAGGTTAGGCGCCAGTTATAGCTATCATTGAAAACCATCATTGAAAAAGTTGGCTGCTGATTTTGAGACCCTTCGAAAGTTTAATCATTGAATATTTTAATGGAGAAATATAGCTTACGACTTCAAAATTATTTCTCCTCCAAAAAAAATGTATTTTAACCCATATCTTCCCCATAACGTAACTTTTAATTTTTTCAATGATCATTGGTAAGGTAGTTCATCATTGAAAAATTAAAAGTCACGTTATGGGGAAGATATGAGTCAAAATGAATTTTTTTTAGAGGTCAAATAATTTTTAAGTCGTAAGCTATATTTCTGCATTAAAATATTCAATGATTAAATATTCGAAAGGTCTCAAAATCAACAGTTAACTTTTTCAATGATGGTTTTCAATGATAGCTATAACTGGCACATTAAAAAAACTTCAATTTGGCACAACTTTTCTCATAAAATGATTTTTAGTTTTTCAATGATCAATGACCATTGAAAATATTAAAAGTTACGTTATTATGAAGATATGGGTCAAAATCAATTTTTGTTGAGGAGATTTCATTTTGAAATCGTAAGCTATATTTCTGCATTAAAATATTCAATGATTAAACTTTCGAACGGTCTCAAAATCAACAACTAACATTTTTAGTGATGGTTTCCAATGATAGCTATAACTGGACCCTAAGAAAATAGAAGACATAAAGTCATTTGGTTTTCAATGCTTGATGAAGAATTAAAAGAAGCACTTATCCACTAAGGAGTTCAAGCCAATTTCTTAACTAATCTCACATTGTTGAAAGAAAAAATAAGTTCGTATTTTTTTATTTTTTTTTTTTTAAATTTGAGTTTGAAAATAATTTTTATCGAAAACTATTAACAGAAATAACTCGATTCAAAAACTCAATAAAAGAACAGACTTCTAGCTTTCAAAAAATGTATCATTCCTTAACATCAGTGTTTCCGTTCTTTTTAAATAATTTTTTTAAACGATTTATTTTCATTTTTAAGTATTTTTTAAAAAGTTCCCCTCCCACCTTTACTGAAGGAGATAGACCCCTTCTTCCACATTGAGCAAGCATATGCTATGAGTTGCACACAGTGATTTGGCAAAAAATGTTGAAAACGATCCACCCTATTGTACACCATCAATTTCTAGCTACGTTAAAGTTGTTAGCTACGAGAGCAAGTTTGTACGATCCAGTCGTGCCCATTTTTTAAATTGTAGGTACCTACATATACCTACGTATTTTTGTTATATCAACATCTAAGACGAAACTGGATTTTTTTGATTGAAGGAGACCGAGACGAGAATAGAAAAAAAGAGGCTGGGTGTGACCCACACTTGTAACTTTTCCCATTGGTGCCCTTGACAACCATATAGGTGCATATTTTCCTTAAAAAATCGGTAGTTAAAGCTCCTTTCGGTATGGAGATATTTATGAATTAAGCCAAATATATCACCATACCAGACTATTGCCCACAAACAAAAAAATCCATTAATCAGGGGAGTACTTAAAAAATTTGGTGCAAAGTATATAAAAAGTTTAATTAAGTGTCAGATGCCAAATTTTGATTTTGAAACAATTTTAGGGTAAGAATTTCTCAATTTCTCAAATTAAAAGTCGTTTTTGGCATCATTTTGGTTTTATTCGTGTTAAAGGGTGGTTTTAAAAATCTCAAAATTACAAAACATAATGATATGGTTGATAAACATATATTTTTGGTAAAAATTTAAATTTTATTAAATATATTTGAGTTGAAAAAGAGTGTTTAGTCGTTTTTTTTTTGCAAAAAAACTGTCTCTTTGATTTATTTTTTTAAATATATGTAGACAAAAATAGACTGGTGTCGGAGCCTTTATTTTTTCTTGAAATATTTGAGACAAAAATTATTTTTCAACTGTTTTCCTTCTTTAATAAAAAATGAAAGTTGATTTTTTTTTTAATTTTTACCAATTTTTGATTACGTGATTACGTGTAGAATAAAATTAATCCGAAGTCGATATATTTTTCCGTTCTCGAGATACTCGAGACTTTTTAAGTGACTGTAGTAAAAAACCGCTTTTCAGCACGTTATGGCAATATTATCTGTAAAATAAAATTCATCCGAAGTCGATATCTATATTCGTTCTTGAGATTTGGTGGACAAAAATAGTACCTACCCCGAACGTATGTACATACACACACACAGACATCTTGCTAAAAACGAGGGATTCTGATTCTAGAGACCCCAAAACGTGACGATATGTCAACATTTTCAATTCCACCAATCGCACCAGTTACAATAACTTCCAATGGGTAATTTAAAAGCTTCGTTCCATCTCATGGCCAGCCTCACTAGATTTTGAAAGTTGGAGATTCTGCGACAAATGTTCAAAAAATATAAAATTATGAGCCACAATCCAAAATTAGGGCTGGCCACGAGACGCGAGACTCTGCGAGACTTTTGTAAGTCTCGTCTCGGTCTTGTTAAAATCGAAAATTATCAGTCTCGTCTCGGTCTCGTGTCAGTAACGTATAATTAAGTCTCGTCTCGGTCCCGTCTCCGAAAAATACGATTTCCTGACAACCTGTTGATTATTTGAACGAAATATTTTCGATTATAGTTTGAATACGTGCAAAAGAAAATAAATATTAAACTGAAATTGGATTTTTGAATTTATAAGACTATCTGTAAATTTCGGTCCAAATATACAGTCTCGTCTCGATGTCGTCTCGGTTGCTTAAAAGCCAGTCTCGTCTCGTCTCGCCTCGGTGTCGTCATGCGATACCGAGATCGAGACCGAGACTTTTCTCGTCTCGTGGCCAGCCCTATCCAAAATGAATAGGATTCCAATTTTCAAATGGTTTAAGTGTCTTCATGTTCATAGACAAAATTATTCGGAAACATTAAATACAAAATATTTTAAACAATTAAGCCCCCCTAACTCATTCGCTCTCCCAAAATGGAAAAATGTTCAATACATGAAATCCAAAATGAAATAAAAACTGTTTTGACTCGGATTCATAGTGATAAAAAACTGGAGCTAAAACACTAAAAAGAAACAAAACTCAATATTTAATCCGGACCTGTTAACACTCTGAATACGGTCGACATCATGTTTTTCGTCGTCTATCGTTGCAAAAAGGAAATACTTTTCCCCTTGCTCTTTGTGTGTGTTATGAAATGTTTGAATTAAATTGCTCTATTTCTCTATAAAGTTGTAAGAGTCAAAAGTTCAGACTTCTTTTTTATTTTATTTGAACGAATAATCCTAGTCCAATAGTCCAGTATCGTTTCACTTATACACATTTCGCATCCATAAAAAAGGTCAGGGTAACTACATACATACATACATATATTTAGGTCTGCGGATGAGTGTAAGATTTTGATAAGAAATTTTCCGGAATATCGAATTCTTTTCTTCTGTATGTGCTGTGCAAAAGACTGTGCAAAATAGTTTTTAAGGATATTATAAACGCAAGCAATTGAGAAAACATGGATATAGGTAATAGGTATTTATTTACTCAAGGCTGCAATCTTTTTAATTTCACAAATTACATTTTCATATTGTGAGAGGATCTGTTTATTACATAAATAATTTTATTGAATAAAAGTATATTTTTGTTTAGCCTTACGATGGCAATGGCCGCAAAGAACGTTGCTGTTCAAATTAAAAATTATAGACATTTTCAAGATCTTCAGTTTAATATGTACAGTAGGTTTTCGTTATTTCCCAAACTCAAACAAGGTAGTTATTTAAAATTATTATCATTTAACAAAAATCAATACAAGAAAATAGAATAAACCATTTTGTAACAGAAAAAAAAAATCAAAACTCGAAATGAGTGCGCTAACGACATCAACCTTCCACTTTATCCTAACGGGATGAGCTTTGGTACACTAATATGCCATGTGCTAAATTTATTTTTAAGAAATGTTGCCATGATGGTAATAGGGTAAAAGGCCACTTTTGTCGTCTTTGAGTTAGGAATGGATTCTAAAGTAATTTTGTATGTGCTTTCTAAATCTGTGATGCGATTTGCGCCATGTCTTTCCAATCCCAATATATCAAATATTGATTCTCTTCCATCCACCAAAATCAACAGTTTGTAGAATTGTTTTGTGCCATAAACCATTTTTTGGCGTTTGGGACAACCTTTCCATATAACTTTTCGCAATATTTTTGTGAAAATTGTTTTGTTCCACGTGCAGTGCCTATCACGGCGACAAGAGATAGAGAAAGTACATAGAAAGTTGAGAATTGACCAGCGGGAAATATCGTCCCGGATGAATTTTATAGCTGGATTCATCAATCAATTCACTAGCCAAATAACAAAAGGAAACGACATGCAATGATTTAGTGAGTGAAGAGTCCTGCGAGCTTTCCTCAGTTCATACATTTGAACCCACTTTCTGCTTTGTGTTTACAAAACAACCCTTTCTTTCGTTGAATTAAAAATTGGTTTTTTGATAGGGAAAAATATGCGATGAAAAACTGCTGAAAAGTAATGTACAAGTTCATCAGCTCATCGTCTATGTCCACTAGGGTGGTCCGTATAAGGGCCATTGTCTTATTTTGAATGTCGCACCCCCCCTTATTTGTTCTAAATAAATAAAAAAACAAATCCTATAAAGTTTAAGCTCATTTTATTAACGTTAACCCGGCCCCAGATGTTTGAAATTTTATATGGGAAATCCCATTTATTTTTGTACATCCAACTTTAAAAATTCATAACTTTAGTAATGATTGATAAAGAAAATTTAATTTTTGCACACATGTAGTAACTTTTGTCATGTTTAAAAAAATGTATTAAAAAAAAATGAAAAATGCGCGAATTTTCGATAACCAGAGCTTAATGCCAAACTCTATCAAACACTTTTGAAATATCAAGTGCAATAATCTTACTTTCTCCGAAATGATGTAAGTTTTTTTCAAATGGATCCTTGTGAAATTGATAAATATGATTAAAAAAAAGCATTCTCTTAATTAATTTTAGAGTTTCGTATTTCAATTCAAAATTCCGTAAACAATTGGAAAAACAAATAATTTCAGTAAAAAAAGCAAATATTAACTTGCGTTCCCATTAAGAAGTTTATATTACGATTAACAGCTATAAGTAGGTATATCTTAAATCCTGCGTGTATTAACTTTTTGAAAAGCAAGTGGGTTTTAAATACACACAACAAAGAATCTTTCTCATTAAATTTGTAAATTATGTAATTTCAAAGCTGAAAATCGATGCAAACTTTTTTTTGTGCTTTTTTACTGCTGAGTGGAAATTGACTATGGTGACATAAATTTCCAAATCAGCCAACGTAAACCGTAAATTGCTTCTTTGTTCCCTTTAAGCTTGAAGGTTTATACATTGAATGACAAATTAAATTATTTTTTTCCTCGAAGCTAAATAATATATATTTTGGTACAAGGTACACCCATATACTATACCTATGTATGTACATACATCATCATCATTTTTGCAGATACTTTCGACAGAATCCAGACCCGCATTTCAATTGACAATTCCCAATCGCATTACAAAATCAATATTTGTATTATCCCAGTGTTCCCAGTCCATATAGTGTACCTATTCTGGTAGCAGTTTTGAGATGGTTTTACCTTTTATCTCATTTTGTGATGACAATGCGACGATGAAACCGCCACGTGATGTGAAACCAAAAAAAAAAAAAAAAAACAAAAAAAAAACAAATATGTATGCTGCGTAAAAGTTTAGGTATCTTTTTTTGGATTTCTTTCTTTCTTTCACGTGTAATATAAAAAGAATTACTTATATATACATTTTCTATTTATTTTACAGCCCCAGCCAAACATAACTTTTTTTTAAAACGTACTAGCTAGGTTCATAAATAATAAGTACAGAAAACGAGATATTTCAGTTTTAAGATACCTTCATTAATTTTACTTGAAGAATAAATGTAGAGATAATATAAAGACTTCAAAGACACTTTATTGATTATGACTGTCTTGTTTGCGCGTGTAACAATATCAGGCATTTGTCTTTTTGCAACACCTTTCATTTCTGGTAGAGGTATTGAACCTACAATTAAATAATTTGCAAGCCTTAGGTTATGTAATTTATATCAAAGCTTCATGTTTCACTCGCCGCCGCCGGCCGTGGCGGTCTACCTGGATTCTAACCAATTTCGAATAACTTAAATAGAATTTCGATGAACCTCTGGTTCGTATACTGTTTGACTAATTGCATGTGAATAACTATACCATGGTGTGGCGCTCTTGATATTTGTTCGTCACTGTTGAATCAGCGAGTGGTCACGGTAGCTAAATAAGGAATTAAGCTAGCCTATAATGGCTAAATCAAGTATGAATCCGGTAAAACTACAGCCAAAAAAAGTAAAATCACGGATGAATGCTATAAAATCAATAGAACGAACTGTTAATTATATCTATAAGCGAATTTGGTAAAATCAAATCAAAAACTTGTAATCTAATCACTAACGAAACTGTTTCCAGTTTCGTCTGTGGTCTAAGCATTTTCTTGGTTGAATCTCGTAACAGCCTTAACTTGTCGAATCCCAGTTGACAGCTAAAATTGTTAAGATCGGGGTGGAATCTTGCAGAATCATTGCTGAAACTACTGAAATCACGGACAAATTAGCTAAAATCACAGCCAAATCAGATAAAATTACAGTCAATCTGGTAAAAGTACAGCCGAAATTGGAAAAAATCTCGAACGAATCCACATAAATAAAGGACGAATTCAGATAAATTTAGTTAATAAATAAAATTACAGCCGAATGTACGAATTCCGTAAAACTATAGCCGAAACTTCTAAAATTACGGACGAATACGATAAGATTCGGCGTTACCGCCGAAACTGATAAGATCATAGACGAATATGCAAAAATCACAGTCCATCTGGTATAATAAAATTCAAAATAGGGAAAATCACGGACGAATCATGTAAAATCACTGTTTATCTGGTAAATTCAAAATATAAATTTGTAAAATTACGGAGAATCCACAGAAATCACAGAGGTGATTTTGGCGAAATCAAAGCCGAAACTATAATGGATGAATCTGAAAAATAAAAAAAAAAAATTTGAGAAAAACTGGTACCGAGTCCATAAATCACACTTTATATGTTAAAATTACAGATGAATACGAACGTACGAACTCCGTAAAACAAAAACCTAAACAGGTAAAATGACGGACGAATAAGCTAAAACCACATACGAACCTGGTAAAATAACGGAAAAATACACTAGAATCATGAACGACTACCTTAAAATCACAGAAGAATACGGTAAAATCATAAATGAATTCGCAGAAATCAAAAACGGATCTGGTAAAATCAAAGCCGAAACTAGTTAAATCACGGGCGAATTTGGGAAAATCATGGACAAATGACATGATTAGCAATTCTTTAGCATAATGTGTTGAATTCCAAACAAAGCTTTCGTGCAAAAAGATTTTGTTTCAATTGTACAACTAAGATAAAGCAAACATTTTTCACTTTAGAAGTCATTTAATGCATAGAAGAGATGGACAAATATTTTTCAGAAGAGCGGGCTTTCGCACGTCTCTGAACTTGCCAGAGCAACAGTTCACCTTGGTTAGGTTACGTTAGGTAAGGAGGGGCTTACACAGCACAGGCTGTTGCGTTCACGGGGGCCTAGCCTATTGGTCTATTGTGATCCCCTTACAAAATAAAACAGACATGTTCCTAAACTAATCGTTCAGTTGCGACTTGTGAACCAGCCTGTTCTATCTATGAATTTTCTCATATCAAGACTTGCGCTAGATCGTCCAGTTCTCCAACAAACTTGTGCCCGAAGTGACGGAGGCGATTTGTTTGGAGGTTTGGACAATCGCAGAGCAGGTGCCAAATGGCTTCAATTTCTTCAACATCCTGACAGCTCCTACAGAAATCAAGTGCGAATATGCCCAGTCTGGTGGCCATGGTGCCAATAGCGACATGACCGTTAGAACACCTATCAAGGTTCTAATTTTCTTTTTACTTAGCGATAAAATATACTGAGTTTCCTTTTCATTAATTCTAAGCCATAAACTTCTAGAGATAACGCACTCGATCCTGGACATCCAGGAGTTATTGATTTGCTCTTTCGTTATTAGGTCAATGTCCTTTTAATAACGCCAATCGGGATTTCTGGTCCCCTGTATTTAGCTACTACTATTTCTATTTGATACTGACCCTTTCCTTGCCAGTTCATCTGCTATATCATTCCCTTCTATATTGCTATGTCCAGGAACCCAGCAGAGTTTGACTTGGTTGGAGTTACAAATATTTTCCAGTACGCCTCGGCCTAGAGTAACGGGACCAATGCAATGCGAGTCCCGGAGGGTGGCTATAAAAAGCAAAACATTACAACATGTAGAGTTTTATATTCGTCAAAAATATTGTTAAGACATGAAATTTGATGCACAAAATAACGTGGCTGGGCTGAACAATTTTCGTATTATGTAATTTTTGTCCAAGTCCTAAGGTTGGAGCTAAGGCTTGAAAAGAATTGGACAAAAAACCAAGTTGGGGACAGCGAATAATGGACATGTTTCATGCAACGAAAATTTTGCCCTAAACACAAAACCCAGAAAATTGGGACAAAAAAATAATATTGGACAAAAAACATACTCAGAGTTAAACAATTAACTCCCTAAAAACTAATAACCTTATTTCAGATAGTTTTGAGGGCTCAAGTCTGTGGACTATCAAATTCCGAAGTTGGGGCTAAAGCTTGAAGAACATTACCATGTCAAATGCAACAACAGTTTATACTAAAAACTTAGTTAATTTACCGAAAGAAACGCAGTTGAGGCTACAAGAATTGGAGATCAACAGGGTGTCAGGCTTAGGGCCGGTTTCTTCACAGTGGGTTAAATTTAGTATGTGACTTTCATATGCTTTAAATAACTAAGCCAAAATTGGCTGATTAGTGAAATCCATGATTAGCAACTCATACTTTGAATTTTTTAAACAAAATTTAATCAACATATACATTTGAGGATTTCCCAGCTCCACTAATCATGGATTAAAGATAATCAGCTGTGAACAAACTGGCCCTTAGTGTAAATGTTTAGTACAACAGGAATTGTTTCTTACGGCCTTGGCCGTCCAAGGCAATTGTACATACAAAACATTTTTGGATTAAACAATTACATACAAATTCTCTAGTCAAGGAGCCAAATTCCAAAAGCCTGAGTTTTCTCTGTGCACTCAGAAAATCATGCAGGTACACATTTTTCCAGTGACAGTTTGAACAAAACAGGAAGGTAGGTACTCTCCTCGTTGCTAATTTAGGAAAATGAGATCTCAGAGGACTGATACTGTAAAAGCACATAACATGAGCTTTTACCAGTAAGACCACTTAATTATCATTTTCTGAACTAGCCAATTATAAACAGTTTTCAAATCTTGTTAAAAATGTGAAGTTTAAACATACCCACAGAAAATTTAAAAATATATATCTATAGCCCAGCCAATAATTACAAAAAAAGTGCTAAATTCGCAAAGTTTGATGTACTTCTGCATGATATGTTGTTGGGACATGTTAAAGTAGTCTATAGCTAAGTTTGCAACTTCGAAAAACCTTTGCTCGCTGCAGGAATAATGCAACAGTGAAAAAAACGCGAAAACCACCATTTTGTCCGACATTTTGCTTTATAACTTTGGAATTATGCAATATAGCAAAAAACCGTCCACTATAAATTTGTTTGTTATAAACTTTTCTACAAGATCACATCAGTTTTAAATTCATGGATGTTACATTTGTGTTGCTATCTAAACATGAATTAAAAACAAAATTCTGAAAAACTAAGCAATTTTGAAGAACTCAAAGAATAGGTCAAAAATTGTCCAATTCTGCTTAAGATTTGGAATCCAATAGTCTAGAGTATTACAAGATGAAATTCCAAAATTCGATCCAAATCGGTCAAATAGTTTTGGCAAGAAACATGTGTTAACTAGGTGCAACACGCCATGTTTGCATCATTGCTGTGGTCAAAGTAGGACATTTAAGTTGGCACTGATTTTTGTTCACGTACTTGGAACCCTTACTATCATAAAATATAGTTGTGATATTTATATCTTTTTTAAGTAACTGCACTGATGTGAAACGAAAAATCGCACACAAAAATGACATGACGAAATCCTAAATGAAAAATTTCGTTGAACTTTTCGTTCTGTGGTACGCTGTTCGACCAACGAAATTTGATTATACCAGATCGATTTGACAAGTATCCACTCTATTTTCGCACAGAATTAATTGCCCGGACAATTATTTGTATGGGGAAAAATGATATTTGGGTTTGTTCGTGTTTGTATTTGTTGTTACTTTCATTACAGCATGGCTGTTGTTTGATTTTCAAATTGATGTAAAAACTAATTCCTCTTAAAAATTTCGGCTAGTAAACTGATAAACAACGTTGAAAATATGACAATCGTTTTTGGTTCAGTGAGTGGGCTATAGATATAATTTTTTCAACAGCTTTTGAAGCATACATTAAATATTTTATTTTAATAATTCTATTATTAAAATAAATTTTTTTTAAATAATATATTTTCTATTTTCTTTATTAATTTTCAGATGGACAATCTGAGTTCGATGTGCAACTTGTTATGCAAAAGTATGCGGAGAGAGGTTCCAGTGTCACATTGCAATGCAAACATAATGTAAGGCCGGACATTTTATTCAAGGTAAGCTTAACATACATTACATCATTTTATATACATATATTTTAATTAATTGATTTGAGAAACCACATTGACGTGGGCTAAAAAACACCCACGTCTTCGTCCTTGTCCTCTCTGTCTCTGGTGTCTAGTTTTTACAATTTAGCTATAAATTAATGGTCGTTATCGTCCTCGTCGATATAGAATTATATTGAAACGTGGCAAGGTGTGGCTCTAAGGGAATGTGTTTTTGTTTGTATAACTTAAAGTTATTTTTTTTTTGTTTGGTTTGTTTTGGTATTGCTAAAATACCATCCCATAATAATAATAATAATAAATAGCTGACCTTTAAGGAATTGCCCTGGTTTATTTTCGGTCACAATAAAAAAAATAAGAACATATTGCTTCTGCCAATACTCTTATACCAAATACCCACTCAAACTGTATTTTTGTTTTTTGTTTAGACTATTGGGATTCATTGTTGAATTATATATAATTTTATTTTTTTTTTTCAAAATTTCTGCTGACACCTTGGCAATTTGGGAATTTATTTAATAAAGTTTAACGACGGATGTTATTTTTGGTAGATAGTTATATGCTGACTGTGGAAGAAAATTTTCTATATTGTTTTGCGGAAGCATACGTGCATACAAAAATGTGGTACTTCAGTAAGTTTTTTTGTTTCAGATTGCCAGCTAATCATTTGGATTTTATGAACATCTTTCTAATAAAATAAAATGGCTACACGTATAGGTACTTATTCTTAAGGAAAGTTTGTGCACTTGAAATAAAGAGAAAATAAATTCAAATGCTTTATTTTTAGCAGACGTGCTTAAATACAAAATAAACCAAAATGGTAAATTTAAAAAGAAAAAAAATTACCTGTCAAAAAATTTATCTCAAGGGTTAAATCAAAGGATCTCATTTCAACGTAAGTTGTTCTATTAATGCTTTTCGGCTACCTAACTCTGCTAGTGTCTTTCAAGCTGAAGTACTGGCGATCAGGGAAGCATGCAAGCTACTTAAACAAAATCCAAACCAGAACCGAAATACAGCTATTTTCTCAGACAGTCAAGCGGCTGTCAAAGCCATTAATTCGCCAATAATTAGTACGACAATGTCAGGAAGAGCTTCTGAGTCTAAACACTACTCAGGGTCACTCTTATCTGGGTTCGGGTCACAGTGGCATTGAGGGGAATGAGCGGGCTGACGAGCTGGCCAGGCAAGGTTCAGCCCTTCATAACTCACTTGCGGAAAGAGTCAATATTTCTCTTGGAGTTATGAAGGGCAATATATTCTCAGTTTTTCTCTCAGAATCTAATCGTAGGTGGAATAGTTTAACTAACTGCATTATTGCTAGAAAAATCTGGCCTACCTATAATAAATCCCGAACTATTAACCTAATGTGCAGACCCAGGCGAGACATAGCAAGGATTGTTGCAACATGCACTGGACACTGGCCAATAGGAGAACATGCGGCGAAGCTTGGCATCCCCTACAATACTCACTGTCGTAGTTGTGGGGACCAGCAGAAAAAGGAAACAGTCTTTCATTTCCTCTGTTAATGTCCCGCTTTGGCCAGAATGAGGCAACAATCGTTTGGGAAGCCCTTTTTGACGACCTTCACGAACTCTCCGGAACGAAGATCAAAGATTTGACTTCTTTCCTCAACGCGACGAAATGGATCTAGGATTTACTTCGGTTCCTCTTGCACCGTCTTCTTTCCCCAAACTCCTATGACTGCGAGCTAGCAGACTAACGGTTTTTGAAGGTGGCTCATGGTGCACGAGGACCGGACGATCACACAATTGGTCCGATCTCCGCTTCAATACCAGCCAACAAGTGCCTAGGTGGCACAGTGTAGATGGGTCTTAGTTGCGGACTTCGACCCTTTTGAGTGTTTTCCTATTTTCAAGTTCAAGAATGTTTCAATGGATCTAGAATTTACTTCGGTTTCCTTTTGCACCATTTTCTTCCCCAAACTCTTATGACTGTGAGCTAGCAGACTACTGGTTTTTGAAGGTGGCTCATGGTGCACGAGGACCGGAGGATCACACGGTTGTGCCAACCTTCGCTTCAATACCAGTCAACAAGTTGCCTAGTTGGCACAGTGTAGATGGTTTTTAGTTGCGAACTTTGGTCCTATCGGGTGTTTTTCCTATGTCCAAATCCTTAATAAGTTTCATCTCATGTCTAAATCCAATAAAAGCGTCTGGTCATACAGGTGGGTGGTACTTTCTCTGGTAACCACAAGTCATGTTGTGCAAACAGACGGAGGTGTACAGAGATTACCATATCCGAGTGTGCGACTAGACGATCACCCTAAGGGATCAGATCGTATACGTCCCGGGCAAATCAGCAAATTGCTTAGCGTAGCAAACTGCAGCTGAACTCGGGCGTAGGCGATGATCCGTTGGGAGATCTATCACCAAATACCCTGTTTTTCTTTAAAAATGTTCTTTTAACCCACAGGTCAAACGAGTTATAGTATCAAAACGGCGCATTACAGCGTTAATTGGGTCATCGAGCAAGGATGCTTGTGACCGCCATCTCTACCTACCTATTAATGCTGCTGGGAAAAATTAAAAGAACGAACATTTAGCCTTTTTTAGTGTTTTTTGTGACGCTGATTATGTAGTCCTGTGAAGTTAGCAAAGGAATTGTATAAAATTGAATAAAAAATGAAAATTCCTGGTAGCAAACGAAGGGTTCTAGAGATTCTCATTCTTTTTTTTTCAATAGTTCTGGCCAATAAAGTGTTAATAATCGAAAAATAAAGTTTTTTTTTTTGTTTGCTTGCTTCACGCAGCAAGGACTTTTTCTGAGTTCTGAGCATGTTTTTCAACTTAAAATCAAGAGTTCTAGACTTCCTGGTGGGTTTAAGAAAGAGTTCCACTTTAGTGTGGTCAAATGCTTTGGTTATGCTTTAACCAGTATCTTCGCGCTCAGTGAACGTAGTATCAAATATTCAAAAAATATTTTTAAATATCTGTGAACTGTTTACTTTTTTTTTTGCTGAATGTTATTTCTAATGCCACGACATAAGGCGGTAAGAAAGCTGTAGAGTCAATTGATGACATTTCGAAAAACTGCCTTTGACTTGTATCAGAGGTAGACTTAGACAATCTTCTCAAAAAGGTTTTGTCAATGCACTATTTTTGACGTTCAATAATTTAATAAACTTCTATTTTGATAAGTACAGAAATCGAATTGGAGTAAATTGTTATAATTTATCTTATTTAAACTGTACTTAAGTAAAACATGAGTTTAGCAAAACCAATATGAAAACGCCCAAATTATAATTTTTATTATGAGAATTACCTAGAAAAATGTTACCATTTTTTTTATTGTATAGCTATACTGGTCCTTTATTCTGAATGTCTGTGATTTTCTGTGCATTTTGTTCCCAAGTTCTGTCAATTTCATTTCTTTTATATGAGCTTGACAGGAATTTGGACTAAAAATCACAGAAATTCACAGAAAGTAAAGGAACAGACGTAATAAGTGTGTTTTTTGAGAGAGTGACTAGCAAGTCAGTAAAAGTTTTACAAGGAAAACACAAACAAAATTCTCTATTATAATTTGTTTTGTTATTGTTTAGCTGAGCTGATATTCACTCTTTCAAAAAACACGGATTATAACAGTAGCTATGAATTTATTTAAAGAAAAAACGCAAATTCAATTTACTTAAATGTGAATACACTTTCACCTACCCCTATTACCGTTGAAGTTGTTTAAATCGAGTCCATAAAGTGGATTTTTGTCAAAGTGGATTTTTACAAAAAAATATTTTTTTACAAAGAAAGATAAAATGTATTTCATAACTAGGGAGTATTTTTCCATTTTTTTTTTTTTTTTTTTTTTTTATAACTTCTGGTGGTTGATAATACGAAAGGCTTTAATTTTGTTTGTTATTTTGTGATACCATACAAATTTTCACCAAAATTGAGACTGAGCGCCCCCCCCCCCCCTCCCCAAACAAAATCCTGCGTACGCTACTGCGTTCAGGAGACATAAAGGACTTCATATTCAGTCAACTATTTCCACTGACCATAAATTTGCTAAAAAATAATTCACTTTTTTTCCACAAGTCAAGTTAAACTCATAACTTTTCTTCAATACTTTACCTTAATTTTGTTTAGAAAAAAGAGAATCCTCGACTTGGATAAAAAAAATTACGACGTTATGTACGGAAAATTTCATTTTAAATTTAATAAACGCGACCGCACAGACAGTTTATAAAAAGTTAAACTGATTTTTAATTTCACAAATGAAAATTTTGACAAGAACACACTTGATTTAAAATTAAAGCAGAAATTTCTTGACTAATTTTCCAGTCACTTTCCAAAGCTGCCAAATCGCAGACTAGATACTTACCTTCTTGCAAGTCCTCTTAGACATCTGAAGTACCCATTGATAGCTGTGAATGAGCCCAACTTTTGCCATCTAATTTCTAATAAGCAGACATTTAAGAAATAAAAAGAATAAAGTTGAATAAAAAAAATTGAAAATAAATAAAAGTTAATAAAAATTGGGTTCGGTAGAGTTCTGGTTTGACGAAGAAGATGACGATAACGACCAATCAAGTTTTTTTTGGAAATTTTAAGAAGATAAAGACATCTAAAAAATGATTCGAATCCCTTAGAATTGGAGGAAATCATGTAAGTACAGAATTCTTTTATAAAAACAGAAGAAATTCTTAATACACCTGGTCCATTCCAGATTTGTCAAAAATGTTCGTTCATTGAAACACGCATTTGAATACATGTTGAGCGAGATAGAAGGGAAATTTAAACCATTGAGAAGGTACACAGCAGTTCCAAATATCAGATGACAGTAGCTATGCTCTTAAGCCATATTTGATGAGCCCATTTCATAACCCTGATTCACGCATATTGTTTAACGAACAATAAAAAAAAATAAATTGGGTGGCACAACGGCTCGTGAAGAACCAGGGCCTAGTGACTAACAACTCTCAACCATTCCTGTGTGCGCCTGTCGACAGGAATGGAAGGGACCTACAATTTAATGCCGAATCCGAACGGCTAGACGTGAAGCACTTATTCGTGACAAGTAATACTCTTGGAGGGTTTGTCAATAATTCGCAAGAGGCAGTAGCCCTGAAAAAAACTTTTTATTTGTTTTTTTTTTTAGGTGGACGAGGCTGGGAAGCGAACCCAGACCTTCAGCGTGACAGTCGAACGCACTAACCATTACGCTACGGGCTACTACTACTAACGAACAATAAGAGTTTTAAAAAATAGGTTTATGTAGGTGTGTGTTAAGAGCACGTGAATTGCAATATAGCCCAAGAAAGGCTAGGCGCAAATGTTTGCGCCGCTTTGCATAATATTTGTATTAAGTTCAATATCCCTGAACCTGAAGAGTCAATTAAAGATGGAAATGACAACGGTGGTTAAATCAAGGAAGGAGCTGAGCATTTAAATGAAACTTCAGAAAATCAAGCAGCAGCAGAAATTCGAAACCGGATTATAAGAATTCTATAATCCTTCAAAGAAAATAATAAAGCAAAAAAAGTAAAAATTATTGTTTTTTAATAACAGACAACATTACCAAAAGAAACATGATTATGTAGTTGTAAGAATGCATTTCAAAAGTCCATCAAACATTTGCTTTTGTTTTTCAAACTCCAGAATTTCAACTTTCAGTTTTAATTTATTCTTTTTTGAAGCGGTCTTTATTTTTTTCAACTTCTTTATACATCTGTAGCTTTTCTTTCTTTAATTTGAGAATTTCCTCTATATTTCGTGCATTCTTTTTAGTGTACCCAGTGTTCAATGCTTTCCATATTATTTTTGATCTGCACCATATTTTTTGTCATATTTTTTTGAGAAGAAGTTTGTATTTCTAACAAAGTTTTCCGTTCCTCTTTGCAGTTTTTCAGTTTTTGAAATTTTTTTAGTATTTTCTCTGTTTGAGGCTCTACGTTTTTGTGTAGTGTACGGAGATTCTTCACTGGCATTCAAAAGAAATCTATCTTCGGCACAATGTCAACCAAACCAAATTCTTGACCGGGTGAATCAACGCAGGAATCGTATTCCAAGATTCGGATCATAGTTTCTTCGATATCAGCGAAGTGGTGAAGTCGATTCGGCCCATCTCCAGTTGATGATATCTCTGTCATGTTTTCCGTTTTCTTCTTTTTGGTTTTACATTTAAGATTAATCCAGACCTTCAATTAAACAAAACATAACAAATATTTATAGAAATGCATTGAAGTAATTACACGTTGCCATTTGTTCCACTCTCTTGCAGGAGGACCTTAGCCATTTAAAATTCAATTTGGAACCCTGTCCCTTGGCTACGTCCAAATTTTGGATTTGTTGACAACAATTTTAGTCCTTTTTCCGAAAATAAGACAATTTTAATGTTTTTTAGTTGTAAAATTATTGTATTAAAAACTTAAATTTTTGCCAGCATCAACTTAAATTTTGTGATTGATAAAACTTATTTACAAATTGAAAAATGGTTGACAACGATTGACACTCCTAATATGAATTAAAATTCAAACGAACCATTTACAATAGGCTTATAAACAATATTGAAAAGATTCACAATCACTATACGGATTTCAGAAAATTTTTGATAAAAGCCAATATTCAATTTGAAATTGACAATCCCAATAAGGGCGAATAACTTGTTTTGTAGAACTAAATTTTCAAAAGTTATTCCCAAATTAAGGTGCCCATTGACTATGTAAATAATACAGCTGTGTTAACTTGGCCGATTTTTTTTTATTTTTTCGTAAAAGATGACCAATTAAATGACCACTTTTGACCACCCAACAACTTTTTTTGACCACCCACAGTTTTCGGAAAAATCGATTTTGCAAAATGGGGGCCCAAAAGAACGCTGCCCCCAAAAAATCGATTTTTTCAAATTTGAAAAATACTTTCAATTGGTTTCTTTTTGGACATTAATGACCACCCTTTAACTTTTTTTGACCACCCCTAAAAATATTTTTTTTTTTTAATTTTGAAAAAGAAAAATATCAAATTTTTTTCTTTTTCCTCAGTTTTTTCTTTTTGTATTTTCAAAGTTTAAAGATGACAACTGTTGGTAACACAATTATAAAAATTTCACAATCCTTAGAATTATTCTAACTCAACCAAAAATATTTTTTTTTTTGAATTTTAAAAGATGACCATTTGGAAAAAACATAATTATGGAAGATGACCATCCCTTAAAATAGCTCTAACTTTTGAAAAGAAATTTTGTTTTTAATTTTAAAAGATGACCATCTTGTAAAACATAATTATCTACTATGACCACCCTTAGGAAATATTCTAACTCAACTAAAAATATTTTTTTGGAATTTTAAAAGATGACCATTGGAAAAAAGACAATTATCGAAGATGAACATCCCTTAAAATAGCTCTAACTTTTGAACAAAAATTTTGTTTTGAATTTTGAAAGATGACCATCTTCAAAAACATACTTATCTACAATGACCACCCTTAATAAATATTTTTACTCAACCAAAAATATTTTTTTAGAATTTTAAAAGATGGCCATTGGAAAAAAGACAATTGTCGAAGATGAACATCCCTTAAAATAACTCTGACTTTTAAACAAAAATTTTGTTTTTAATTTTGAAAGATGACCATCTTCAAAAACATACTTATCTACAATGACCACCCTTAAGAAATATTCTAACTCAACCAAAAATATTTTTTTGGAATTTTAAAATATGACCATTGGAAAAAAGGAAATTATCGAAGATGAACATCCCTTAAAATAGCTCTATCTTTTAAACAAAAATTTTGTTTTTAATTTTGAAAGATGACCGTCTTCAAAAACATACTTATCTACAATAACCACCCTTAATAAATATTTTTACTCAACCAAAAATATTTTTTTAAAATTTTAAAAGATGACCATTGGAAAAAAGACAATTATCGAAGATGAACATCCCTTAAAATAGCTCTGACTTTTGAACAAATATTTTATTTTTAATTTTGAAAGATGACCATCTTCGAAAACATACTTATCTACAATGACCACCCTTAAGAAATATTCTAACTCAACCAAAAATATTTTTTTGGAATTTTAAAATATGACCATTGGAAAAAAGACAATTATCGAAGATGAACATCCCTTAAAATAGCTCTGACTTTTGAACAAAAATTTTGTTTTTAATTTTGAAAGATGACCATCTTCAAAAACATACTTGTCTACAATGACCACCCTTAAGAAATATTCTAACTCAACCAAAAATATTTTTTTGGAATTTTAAAAGATGACCATTGGAAAAAAGACAATTATCGAAGATGAACATCCCTTAAAATAGCTCTATCTTTTAAACAAACATTTTGTTTTTAATTTTGAAAGATGAACGTCTTCAAAAACATACTTATCTACAATGACAACCCTTAATAAATATTTTTACTCAACCAAAAATATTTTTTTAGAATTTTAAAAGATGACCATTGGAAAAAAGACAATTATCGAAGATGAACATCCCTTAAAATAGCTCTGACTTTTGAACAAAATTTTTTTTTTAATTTTAAAAGATGACCATCTTGAAAAACATACTTATCTACAATGACCACCCTTAAGAAATATTCTAACTCAACCAAAAATATTTTTTTGGAATTTTAAAATATGACCATTGGAAAAAAGACAATTATCGAAGATGAACATCCCTTAAAATAGCTCTAACATTTAAACAAAAATTTTGTTTTTAATTTTGAAAGATGACCATCTTCAAAAACATACTTTTCTACAATGACCACCCTTAATAAATATTTTTACTCAACCAAAAATATTTTTTTAGAATTTTAAAAGATGACCATTGGAAAAAAGACAATTATCCCTTAAAATAGCTCTGACTTTTGAACAAAAATTTTGTTTTTAATTTTGAAAGATGACCATCTTCAAAAACATACTTAACTACAATGACCACCCTTAAGAAATATTCTAACTCAACCAAAAATATTTTTTTGAAATTTTAAAAGATGACCATTGGAAAAAGCATAATTATCGAAGATGAACATCCCTTAAAATAGCTCTAACTTTTGAACAAAAATTTTGTTTTTATCTTTGAAAGATGACTATCTTGAAAAACATAATTCTCAATAATGACCACTCTTAAGAAATATTCTAACTCAACCAAAAATATTTGTTTGGAATTTTAAAAGATGACCATTGGAAAAAAACAAAATTATCAAAGATGTCCATCGCTTAAAATTGCTTATTTCTTTTTAAAGATGACTTTCTTAAAAAGAATTAGAATTAGAATTATTCCATTGACCATCACATTCAAAATTCTGAATAATCCTTGACTTTAAATAAAACATTGCGACAATTTTGCACAACAGGGATTGGTTTGTAAGTTTTTCTCATAATAAGAAATTTGTCTACCTGTACCGTCATTCAGAAATGCATGGGGTTTTCCAAGCTATGTGTCACCGGAAATGATCTCTTACGGACATTTGCGCGGGGTAGAGAGGTATTTCTTGTCCAGAGAGAACTAGTAATGCTGAAAAATGTACAGTTAAGGCAACCCTTGTCATGTATACAGACATTTAAAATTCCCGTGAACCACAATAAAATCTATTATAAATCTATAAGCGTTGTTGTTGTTTTGTTTGAATTATTACTGTCACAATGTTATATTAAATACGGTGGTTTCTTCCAGTGGTGATCTTTTACAATTTTGTTGAGTTAGAATAATTCTTAAGGGTGGTCATTGTTGAGAACTATGTTTTTCAAGATGGTCACCTTTCAAAATTAAAAAGCAAAATTTTTGTTCAAAAGTTAGAGCTATTTTAAGGGATGTTTATCTTCGATAATTTCCTTTTTTCCAATGGGCATCTTTGAAAATTCCAAAATAAATATTTTTGGTTGAGTTAGAATATTTTTAAGGGTGGCTATTGTAGATAAGTATGTTTTTCGAGATGGTCATCTCTCAAAATTAAAAACCAAATTTTTGTTCAAAAGTTAGAGCTATTTTAAGGGATGTTCATCTTCGATAATTATGTTTTTTCCGATGGTCATCTTTTAAAATTTCAAAAAAATATTTTTGGTTGAGTTAGAATATTTCTTAAGGGTGTTCATTGTAGATAAGTATGTTTTTGAAGATGGTCATCTTTCAAAATTAAAAACAAAATTTTTGTTCAAAAGTCAGAGCTATTTTAAGGGATGTTCATCTTCGATAATTGTCTTTTTTCCAATGGTCATCTTTTAAAATTCTAAAAAAATATTTTTGGTTGAGTAAAAATATTTATTAAGGGTGATCATTGTAGAAAAGTATGTTTTTGAAGATGGTCATCTTTCAAAATTAAAAACAAAATTTTTGTTTAAAAGTTAGAGCTATTTTAAGGGATGTTCATCTTCGATAATTGTCTTTTTTCCAATGGTCATATTTTAAAATTCCAAAAAAATATTTTTGGTTGAGTTAGAATATTTCTTAAGGGTGGTCATTGTAGATAAGTATGTTTTCGAAGATGGTCATCTTTCAAAATTAAAAATAAAATATTTGTTCAAAAGTCAGAGCTATTTTAAGGGATGTTCATCTTCGATAATTGTCTTTTTTCCAATGGTCATCTTTTAAAATTCCAAAAAAAATATTTTTTGTTGAGTTAGAATAATTCTAAGGATTGTGAAATTTTTATAATTGTGTTATCAACAGTTGTCATCTTTAAACTTTGAAAATACAAAAAAAAAAAAAAAAAACTGAGGAAAAAAAAATTGATATTTTTTTTTTCAAAATTAAAAAAAAAATATTTGTAGGGGTGGTCAAAAAAAGTTAAAGGGTGGTCATCAATGTCCAAAAAGAAACCAATTGAAAGTGTTTTTCAAATTTGAAAAAATTTTTTGGGGGCAGCGTTCTTTTTTTCAAAATCGATTTTTCCGAAACCTGTGGGTGGTCAAAAAAAGTTGTTATGTGGTCAAAATTGGTCATCTTTTACGAAAAAATAAAAAAAAATGCGACAATTTTTGGGGCCAAGTTAACACAACTAATTAATACACATGTAAAAATAGTATTTAAGGAAGATAATATGTTGTTAAATAAAATGAGTATTCATTTGGATTTAGACCCGGGTGTTTAACTCAACATTTGTGTACTATTTGGATTTACAACCCGAGTTTTACTCAATTAGGGTGTTACACCTTACAATTAAAACTCGGGTGAATTCCTATCACGTTTTTAGGGCTTGTCGCACTGGTTACAAGCGGTGCGTGTGTTAAGTGTCAATGGGCACCTTAATTTGCGAATAACTTTTGAAAAATATGTTTTAGAAAAAAAGTTATTAAATAAAAGTTTAGAACTCTTTGTTTGCTATCGGGAACTCTAATCAGAATTCCTTTTTGTTTTTTTTTTTTGGATTTTGAAAATTTTTGGTTCGTAGTCAATGGGCACCGAAATTTTGCGAATAACTTTTGAAAATAAGTTTTAGAAAAAAAGTTATTCATAGAATGTTCAGAACTCTTTGCCTGCTATCTAGCTAACTTTAATCTAATATTTTGCTAACTTCACAGGACTTTGTTTATGTTATATACCTATAGCAAAATATGGTACATCGAGATTCTAAGGTTCCAATTTTTGCTATTAAGATTTTTTCGTAGAATTTGACTAAAAACTATTTTAAAGGGTGCCATGTTTTCTAACTTTTGAAAAATATGTTTTAGAAAAAAAGTTATTAATTAAAAGTTTAGAACTCTTTGTTTGCTATCGGGAACACTAATCAGAATTCCTTTTTGTTTTTTTTTTTTGGATTTTGAAAATGTTTGGTTCGTTGTCAATGGGCACCGAAATTTTGCGAATAACTTTTGAAAATAAGTTTTAGAAAAAAAGTTATTCATAGAATGTTAAGAACTTTTTGCCTGCTATCTAGCTAACTTTATTCTAATACTTTGCTAACTTCACAGGACTTTGTTTATGTTATATACCTATGGCAAAATATGGTACATCGAGATTCTAAGGTTCCAATTTTTGCTATTAAGATTTTTTCGTAGAATTTGACTAAAAACTATTTAAAAGGGTGCCATGTTTTCTAAGATGGTGATCTTTTAAAATTCAAGCTAAGTATTTAGGGTTGGGGTCATAATTCTGTATGTGAAAAAATTCGGTTTCCAAAATTCTATATTTTGAAATTCCTGTATTTCAAAATTCTTTATATATTTCGAAATTCTGTTAATGATAAAAAAAATTGTTTTGATAATGAAAAAATTGAGCAATTTCAAAATTCTGTATATCATTAAAAAATTGTTTTGATAATGAACACACTTTTTTTCATTATCAAAACAATTTCGTTATCATTTACAGAATTTTGTATTAGATAAAAATATAGTCTAAGAGCCCAAAGCAAATTTAGGGGTGTGCAAGTGAACCAAAAAAAAGGATATGAGTCGAAAGGTGAGCTAATGAAAGAAATGCAAGTTTTGCAGTCCCTGGGGCAGCTTAAGATGCGTTATAGCAATTTAAACCTAAAAAAATCAACTTTGAGGATGATTGTATGAACCAAAAAATTGTTTACCCGTTCCTAGGTATTGAGCTCCTGATAACAGATCCGTATGTCCAAGACCGATTGGAGGCGGCATTTACCCTGCCAAACGGTTTGAAAAACCCTCAAAATGAACATTGAGGATGATTGTATGAACCAAAATATTTTTTACCCATTCCTAGATATTGAGCCCCTGATTACAGGTGATTGGAGGCTACATTTACCCTGCCAGACCGTTTATAGGACTCGAAAAATTTAGAAGAAATGGGTAAAAAAAATTATTAAAAATCAACGGTAAGAACTAAAACGCCTTTTTATTTCTGTATGTAAAGTCAGAAGTCCTTTCTATCATTTCCTCTTTAAATTAAGTTCTTTTAGTGAACAGGTTTTTGCAATTTTAATTTTCAAACTCAAAATTTTGATAAAAAAAAATAAAAATAAATGTTCAAAATACTGGATTTCACGTAATTAGGTACTTTTTTTTTCTTTCAAAATTTAATTCTAAGAGCAATCATAGTCAAATAATACTGAAAACTGGATGGTTTTAAGACTTTTACTTTTCAAGATATTACAAAATAAAGAAACCAACTTCTTAGTAAAAAAAAAGAAAAAACGAAGTTGGTAATAATCAAGGTTGTTAACATGATCATTTGTCCGCATTCTTCTTAGTTTTATGATAAAGTTTGTTTAATATCTTGAAAAATAAACATCACACGAATTACCGGACACCCTGTATAAAGATTTCGGTTCCATCAAGTTTCTCGAAAACAGCTTTAACGATTTTTATTAAACTTCGCAGATTTTTTCTAAAAAAAACGGATAATGAAATAAAGTCTTAAGGTTTTTTGAACAAAATGGTTCTTTGTTTTTGCATATTCTCGAATATCTCGTCAATGGCTTAGTTGATTTTAGTATACCTACTTCTAAGTTTGTTTGTATTTGTATATAAATAGGATTCAAGTAAAATATTATACCAAATCCAAAATTCCAGTACGATCCATATAGTCGTGCGTTTTTGCATTGACCTTAACTTAAATATCTAATATTTATTTACATACATACTCTTAAATTTATACTATACATTATCGTCCTTCCTTTCAAGGTCTTATTTCATTTAGGTAGGTATTTTGAATTTTGTGCAAATATGTGGGTACGATATTTTTGTTTCTACATATATGGGTTTCATGGTAATAATTTGGCTTTTGTTGTTTTTGAGTACGGGTATCTTTTTTTTTATTTTTTTTTTTGAATTTACATACGAAAAACTTTTGGGCTTTTTCTTCACAAAAATATCCAAATACGTTTCATCTCATAAATAAAACCAGACCTACTCGTAAGTGAGGACCTAATATAATATGAAAGATTTTTCTTTGTTACGGGTTGAAATTTCTTGCGGATGAAATAAAGCTGAATAACACCGAGGGCGACGAGACGACAACGACAACGCACGTTGGGTTCTTACAAACAAATTTTCTTACATACAAATTACATTTTTGGTTCATGTGTGTACCTATTTACACCTATACATATACATATACATAGTTAGATAACATGAAGACAATGTTTTTCTTTTGAATATCATAAAATTGATGTTATAGAACAGGGTTGTCCAGACTGAAATGGTTTACGGGCAAATACAAAATACAATATTGACTGGGGGCCACACAAATTCTGTATAGGAACCTAGATAAATTGTATATTTGAGTATCTTCCTATTTTGATTTAAATTTAAATAAAGTAGGATAATTTCACAAAGTATGAAGGTATTGTCCATTATCGAACTCATTTTAAAACCATGTCCAAAATCGTAGTTTGCTATTTTGAAAAAAAAAAAAAAAAATTACCACAGCAAGCTTAAGGAAAGATAATAAAGTTTCTGTTTTGGGCATCTAAAAGGGGTTGGATTTTAGGTCGTATTGGCAGATCGTTCTTGCGTTTTCGACAGAAATAATGGTATAGCTCCCAACAGCCCATACAAATTGGGGCTGTAAAAATGAATTAAGCTACTGACGCAGTGACGCCCCTCATGAACAATAAGCCAAGCGGACAGGAGCTGATCCGCGGTACAAAGAGGCTAAATCCGCTGGTTACGATGCATGACTGGACAGTCATTAAGACTGAGGAACCGCAGAAATACAGTGCATCTTATCTTCGGTTGCTCTTGAGAGAGCCGAGTTCAAGCTACGTTTTGGCATAAGTAGGTAGGTAGGTAGAACTAGCGGCCACGGGCAGCCTAGCCCATAGCCCAATTAGCGCTGAAGTGCGCCGGTTTTGATACCATAACTCGTTAGAACCAGTGGATATAATTTAAATGGGAGGTTGTGGGCATATCCTCAGGATATTGTCCATTTTGGTTTCAATTTAGAATAGGATTGAAATGATTTTCTTGTTTGTGCAATGACTGAGTAGCTTTAGCACAATCATCAGAAAGCGGATCACTTACTCAACCAGATCAGCACCCGCACCATCCACAGTTTTCCCAACTTAGCCAATTTGTTGGCTGACACTGGAGCGTCCACTGATCCACAGTCCGCTATCTCGTGATCATAGGGAATCGACGGAAGGCGGTAGTTGAAATTTGTCCTAGAGCCATTTCGTCGCGTTGAGGTTTGCTTTGATTAATTCCTTTTCTTAGTCCACAACTCGTGGCGCACTCGCCAACCTTCCTAAAATATAGTTTTGGCATCAGGTGTGCAAAAATTAAGATTAAGATAAGTTAGTGACAGTGTTGAGATCGGCGGATGTTATTGATGGAGTCGAGGTCCCTAGCGAGTTACCGGTCCCTGACTGTGTAGAATCGAAAGATAATTAAAAAAACGCGCTGCTGAAAGTCATTCAGATTAACCTGAAGCACTCAAAATGTGCCTCGGATAATCTGAGAGTTTTCCTGAGTGTTTATGTAGGTACCGTTCAAGAACCGTGAGTCAATGGCTTTGGAGTGCAAGGCCTCCAAGACAAGCAATATGACATGATCTATAAAATCGTAAACCCAAACTTGTATTTTAGCTAAAAAAAAAACACTTAAAAGCTTTTCTGTGTCCAAAACTTACCACTCCCGATTCGACAGTCGTCAGGTTGGAAGCAAAAATGGCAGACGGCTTACTCTTGGCATCTGCTTACTTTGGGGTTTGTGCATGACCGGCAACAACCACCAGAAGAAGTGTGCGAACTCATAGCCGAGGCGAAGGTACAAAAGACGAACCTCCTAATCGGATGCGATGCAAATGTAAGGCACACCCTTTGGGGAAGTTCTGTCTGAGACAAACGAACGAGGTGAGTCTCTTTTTAATTTCGTTATAGAAAATAATTAAACTGTTTGTAACAGAGGTAATACTCCAACTTTCGTCTTTCCGAGCTCGAAAAATTTTGTTTGTTGGGAGAATGTGCTTGGTGTTACTATTGTCAACAATAACTTTATTATGTTGGTGAAAAATTGGAGGGTATCTCTTCTGAACTCGTTTTCGGATCACATGTGGATCCTCTTTAATACAGGTTTTGAGTCTGAAACCCCACCTACTTATAGAAATCCTAAAAGAATTGACGGGAAGAAGTTCAGTAAAATTTATAATTCTATACTGCGATATACACCAAATCTGAGTCCAAAATCGGTTGCAGATCTACTCAAAGGTAAAATCCTTCGAAGCATCTATGATCAAGGCGTTCAAGATATCTTGCCCAGTTAAATAAAATCAAAAATATCTCCCTCCATGGTGGAACGAAAAATCAGTCTGAACTCAGAAAAATGGCAAGGACAATTTTCAACATCTGCCACAAAAATTAATTCTATTAACCGTATAACACATCAGGGATATCCTACTTGGATGTCCTCTCGAAAACTCTCAACAAGAATACTTAAAGTGTAAGTCCACTGAAACGGTCTGAGCTTTTGAGTCTGAACACTAACCTCAGGGTCGCTCTTATCACAGTAGCATTGAGGGGAATGAACGGGCTGAAGAGCTGGTCAGACAAGGTTCAGCCGTTCATAGCTCACTTGCAGAAATAGTCAGCATTCCTCTTGAAGTTATGAAGGGCAATATATTCTCAATTTTTCTAACCGAATCAAATCGTAGGTGGAATAGTTTAACCGACTACAAGATTTGTTCTACCTATACTGTATCCCGAACTATTAGCCTAATATGCAGACCCAGGCTAAACATAGCCAGGATCGTTGCAACATGCTATGGACACTGGCCAATAGGAGAACATGCGGCGAAGCTTCGCATCCTTTAAACCACTCTTTGTCGTATTTGTGGGTAGCAGCAGGAAAAAGAAACAGTCTTTCATTTCCTCCGTAAACGTTCCGCTTTGGCCAGAATAAGGCAACAATCTTTTGGTAAGACCTTTTTTGACGACCTTTATCATTTTCGTCCCTGAACTTCTATGACTGTGAGCTAGCAGTGGTTTTTGAAAGAGGCTCATGGTGCACCAGGACCGGACGATCACACCGTTAGGCCGATCTTCGCTTCAATACCAGCCAACAAGCTGCCTAGTTGGCTTTTAGTTGCGAACTTCGTTCCTATTGAGTGTTTTCCTGTGCACAAATGCAAGAAAAGCGTCTGGTCATACGAGAGGGTGGTATTTGCTCTGGTGGCCACAAATCAAGCTGTGTAAGCAGGTGGGGGTGCGAAGAGATTACCATCACATCCGCATGTGAGACTAGGCAATCACCCTAAGGGATCAGAGCGTATGCGTCTTGGGCAAATCAGCAAGTTGCTTAGCTTAGCATACTGCAGCCGAACTCAGGGCATAGCCGATGATCTATTAGGAAGTCTGTCCCAAACACCCTTCTTTTGGTTTTTAAAACCGTCTTTTATCCACAGGTCAAACGAGTTATGGTATCAAATCGGCGCACTTTAATTGGGTCATGCTTGTGATCGCCATCTCTACCTAACCCACCTACCTACGCAAAATGATACGTTTGCCATATGATTGAACCAGGTGGCACAAGCAAACAAATACAAGAACATTTTCAAACACAAACGTTTTGTTGTCGTTCCGTTATTGCGTTTCGCCAAGTTATGACGACAGTGGGCTCTTCATTTAGACTGCCATATCATAATTATCATACATGGACCAAAATTTCCTTCTCAGAAGGATTTGACAGTTTAACTGAAGAGCCCATCACTGTCATATCTGGGTGAATCGCAATCATTAATGGAACTTACCTCACATGGTATACTATTAATTGAATTATTCGCATTGTTACATTACTTCTAAATTGACCATCTCTAAATAATATTACTAGGAACTTGGTAAAAACAGGTCTCATGCGGTCCGTAGCCATTGTATATAGATATCTGACCCTGTTTAGATTGGGAAGTTTGAGTACGGACTCGTGAGTTTACATTACAAACTGTGAGGCGCCTCAAAATACATTGAAACAACAACATCAATAACTTCTTCATTGAAAGAACAACAAAGCAGACTCACGAGTCCGGTTTTTATATTTTCTACATGCCTCACGAGACCTCTCTTAACTCGCACTTCTCTTTCCTAGAAACTGGCGTGAGTCCGTACACAAACTTCCCCATCAAAACAGGGTCTATACTCTATAGTACTATCAAAAAACCAAAACGACGCACGGTGGTGGTGCCACTGGCCTGGGAGGGCATTTCCTCGGCGTTAGGCAATAACGGCAAGGCAAAAGCGCCCAAATCGATTTGGAATTATCGCCCAAAAATAAATTGAAAAATGGAAATATTGCACAAATAAATTTTTTGACCCCAATCATAAAATGGAAATATCGCCCGAAAATTGAACATGTAAATTGTTTTTGTAAAGTTTGGGGGTTCTTTTCTCAATTTTGGGCGATTTTTCCAAACAAAATTTCAACGGATTTTATTGTCAATAGTTTCATTTAACAAGAGTTTCTTAGGTGGCCCGCTTCGCGGGTTCGAAGATTTTCCCTTTTCGGGTCCTCTGTCCCGCTCACGCGGCTCCGTCGCACCGCTTAGGGTATGCTCAGTCGCCAGGCAGGCACCTACGTTGTCAGTTGGTGTGCTTCCAGTTTATTTGTAATAAACAGTACCTTGGGTGAGCCGCTTCGCGGGTTGAAGGATTTTAACTTCCTTTCCGGGTGCTCTGTCCCGCTCACGCGACTCCATCGCTCCGCTTAGGTTATGCATAGTCGCCAGGCAGGCGCCTAAGTTGTCAGTTAGCGTGTGACAACATAGGCGCCTGCCTGGCGACTGAGCATACCCTAAGCGGAGCGACGGACTCGCGTGAGCGGGACAGAGGACCCGAAAAGGGAGTTAAAACTCTTGAACCCGCGAAGCGGGGCTCTTAAGTTACTGTTTATTAAAAATAAACTGAAAGCACACCAACTGACGACTGACCATACCCTCCGAGGTATTCAGAGTTTTTGTGGGCGATATTTCCTTGTATTTGGGTGTAACTTCATTTTTTTGTAATTTTTTGTGGAAATGCTTACATTTTTTGGGCCTTATTTCCAATTTGTCTATTTAAACATAAAATTTAGGCTTTGTTTCATCTAGATAAATATAGCAAAAACCGGTAAAAACGCCCAAAACTGGAAACAAAATACAACAACAATTTGTTCAGAATTTTTTTGGGTGATAATTCCAAATCGCGTTTTTGCCTTGGGTGTTATTGCCTAACGCCTATTTTCTATGTAGAAAATGTAGAGTTAAAAATACATTGAAAATCTCATTAAATCTCTCTAGCGATAATACACCACCTACAGGCGTAGACTATCGCACCAAAAATCGACTCATTATAATGGTAATAGTGCCTGTCCACATTGGATTTTTAATGCTAGGTGCATGCAGTGAGACAGGTAGATTGTATGTGAGTGAAAAAGAGATCGGTAGATTCCACCCAAATTGCACCGATGCGCCATTCAACATGATAGATTTTTTATTGTGTGAGTGAAAGATAGATAGATTTCAAGAGTGAGAAATAGGGATGGGTAGATTGAACTGAGAGGATTTACTCTTAATCGTATGGACACAACGAACATATTAACACCAAGCATTAAAAATCTAATGTGGTATGTGGACAGGCACATAGGTTTTATATACAATGTCGTACGTCTCAATTTGAACAATCCTGTTATATAAAATCAAAATTCCCCCAATTCAAATTAGTGTTCGTTTCTTTGAATTTTGCACAACTGCTACTTTTTCTTCATCAGATTTGAAATCTTTTATTAAAAAATCTTAAAACAACAGCTAAAATATGTATAATGGATTACCTATCTTGAAGAAGAACGCCATTAATAATATCTCCAATATTTGACACACGACACAAAAAATGTTCTTCTCATAAAATTTAATTATCGACCTGTCTTGTGGTGCTGGCGTTTTAGGTTGATAAGGGCAAATAATATGCACACGTAGGTAAGGTATATACCTCAATTCTACATAAAAATGCGTTATGCGTATAAGGTAGGGACTTTTTCTTGCTAATTTGACGGATATAAAATTCGTTTTTGCTTTGTTCATATATGTATGTAGGTAGGTACTTATGTACATGTACCTAAAGTGATAATGTCTGGCACGTGGGTTTAACCACTTACGGTGTCTAAAGTTGTTGACACATCGAACCTCCTTTAAATATTTGGCTAGACACATTCCCATCAAAAAATGAGTTTTCTAATTTAAAATAAAATTATTTATGTGCCTACAGATACTACATAGTATATTCTCAGGTTGAGAACATCCTGGAGAGAGACAAACAGAGCGACGAAAACAAACAAAAATGTTTTCTATATTTTATGAGACAGCACTGCTATATAAATTAGATAAAATCTGTTCTTGGGTGGTTGACAAAGTTACCACTGAGGAATTTTAAAAAAGGTTATTGCAATAAAAAAGTGTTCTAAAAATAGTACCTCTGGCAAATTCTTTTAAGTAAAAAAAAACTGCAGATTTATATTAATTTTATGAAAAATCAAATAAATCATTTTTTTTTTTTATATTCAAGAAATCAAAGGCGCCACCTTAAAAATATTTAATAAATAATATTAAACAATAATTTAATTTAATTCAATTTAATAATTCAGAGAAATCAAGATTTTAGACCTATCGTCGTGGTTCGGAAGAAAAACGGCACACTTTCCAAATGACATTTTCTAGTTTCGAGTATACATACATATGTAAACGTACATACCTATACTCTGTTCAGTTTATATTTTCAGTAGCCTTATGGGAGAGCTTTTTCAAACATACACGTGCCGGCTGGTGTTTGCATGGCACTCAACTTAAGATATTGTATGTGAAATAAAAAACCGAACCCCTGACTTCCATTGAAATTGTTTTTGTAATATTCCATAAATCCACTTACATTCCACCTTGACCTGGTTGCTACCCGGTTGTGAGCTGTGAGGAGACTGATACAAGATACACACACAATTTGCCGCTCGCTGGCTTAATGTATTTTTTGTTTATTAAAAAAAACACATTGATTCAGAGTTACCATACGTCCGTGGATGGAAATTCTAATACCTTTTTCTTTGGTTTTTGCTATGGGGCTTTCAGAAAGGAGAGCATATATTTTATGTTTAAGGAAAAAAGGGTTGTCACTTCGTGTTTTTCTGCTTCCATCTTTTCGTTTTATTTTTTTTTTCTGGAAAAGGGTTTAAATGCTGCCATACAATATTTGTTGGGTATGTTTTTTTTTAAGAAGAATTACTACTTGAGCAAGTTTTTGATGGAGTTCGGTTTATTAATTAATTGCAATTTTGAAATGCCAAATAGTTTTTTTTTAACGTTTTTGAAATTAATTCCATAGAGCTTGTTTGGGCTCAAGTGAAAGGATTCCTGGCAAGCCAAAATAAGTCTTTTAAACTGGTAAAAGTAAAAGTTCTTCTAAAAACAGGACTTGCGAAGGTTGACGCTGAAAAATGGCTGTAATTTATTTATACTTTTTTTCTGCGATTTATTTCTACGTTGAAAGAGATAAGGTGGTGTAGAAAAAGATAGATTTATTTTTATTAGCATATACTTTAATTTTTTTTTAAATTTAGTTTACGATCTACATTTTTTTGTTTATGAAATCTAAATTAGCAGTTGGTAACCCTATCGACATTTGAATGAGGGAGAAGAGAGAAATATGTCAATTTATAATGCTCGATACGGCAAAAATCACCGTCTTCTTTTTTTGTTTTTACCTAATTGTTTTAAAATTTATTTTTTTTAAAGAAGGGCCTACGGATAAATAAAAGCACTATACCTACACTTCATGCGGAAATAAGTCCGTCTGACATACAGTTTCCGTGAAAAACAGTCGTTGACAAATAGCCAAAAATCAGTAAATATTCGATAAACATGCGGCGATGGATCAAAGATGGAGTTTGGTGTTGATTCTGGAATCTGTTCTGAGTCTCTTAATATTAAGATCACTCTTATATATGTAGTTTCTTAATTTATCTCACCGAATCCAACTATCGATCGGTTGTAGCATTGAGTTTATACACATAGAGGAACAAAT
Organism: Melangyna quadrimaculata; assembly: GCA_949320155.1. Lineage (NCBI taxonomy): Eukaryota > Metazoa > Arthropoda > Insecta > Diptera > Syrphidae > Melangyna > Melangyna quadrimaculata. Next base: position 374,852,930 of record OX439483.1, read on the forward strand.
TTGGAAAGCAAGTTTAAAGTTATTATTTCTACCTACATTGAAGTTTAATTGCAAAAAATTTCAATGACCCGTTTTTGAAAAAAAAAAAATGTATAATATTAAAAAAAAAAAAAATCAAAAACATTTGTGGGCGTATTACTTAAAAAAACAGTAGGTACCAAGTTTTAAGAAAATCCATACAGCCGTTTAGGCTGTAGGTGCGTTATTCAATTTTTTTTTTTGAAAAGAAAAAAAAAAAAAAAAACTGGTATGCAGTGTTATTGAAAACGAGTAACAAAACGTGTAAAGTTTAATCAAAACTATGGACGTCTTGTCAAAAATCAATTTCCTATAAAGCAAGTAAAATCATAATGGAATTGAATACTTAATTATATCCCTTCCATCGCAGAAATGTATGCACATCAGACACCACTGATGAAAGCCCAATTTCATTAGTTTTTGTCAAGAGTCCTTAGAGTTAGAAATGATATAAAAAAAATGTTGCAAAATAATTGTGTAGGTAGGGTAGGGCGGTCATAGTTTGACCTCTTTTTTCTGGAAGTATAGAGTATACAACTATGAAACTGGGATCAATTGAGGACCGTTTTCGCAAAACTCAACAAGCGCCAAAAATCGAAAAATGAGATATGGGTATCGAATTTTTTTGTATCTCAAGGCGCATCGACTGAACCAAAAAAAAATCACAAAACTCAACTAGTTCCATTCAAAAAAAACTTTGAAATCTAAGAGGTTTCGCAAAACTCAACAACGTGCTAAGAGTTTTCGCAAAAGTCAACAAAAATTAATTTGGTTGCTAGGTGTTTTTTTACGTAGTTGACTGATTACTTTTCAGTTGCAAAACTAACGGTTTGCCCTCTAAGTTCCGTTTTTATGGGGAAAAAGATAAACACGCGAACTTGATTTTGTTGTTTTTTTAGAATATTACTCCAGTTTATGAAGCGCGTTTGACTTATCAAGTAGTAAGCTTATATTAGATTTAGTTTCCTGAAGTGTTTTAGGCTATATATTGAAAATGCAGGAAGGTAGTGAATATGTTTCGCCGGTTGTTCCTATCGAAAAAGGCGGGAAAAATAGAAAGCCAAAGAAAGAACCGTGTAAAAACTCATTGCAAGGGTATGTTGCTAAGTTTGATTGCGTTCATTTAAAAAATGACAAAATACAAAAAAGTGAATGTGAATCTTCAATTTTGTCTTTTGATGACCTAAGTCGTAAGTTTGCTTTTTTAGAAATCCATGCAGTGTTAATATATTGTTTTATTTTTGTTAGTATATTCACATCATCTTAAAAGTTGTTCATCAAAAGTTTACCAAGACAAGTTCCTTTTAAAATACATGCAAATAAGTTACTCTATAAGGAAGCGGACAAATAAGGAGATAGCTATAAAACCTCATGCTACAGCAGTAAAATATTTTATAAGGAATAGGGCTAATAAGCGGATTCATGTTTGTGCCCAGCTTTTCAAAAATGTTACTGGGGCTTCTCAAAACAGACTCTCACTGCTAGCAAGGTAAGAAATTTTTCAATGTAAGAAAACATAAATAACTTTCAATGCCTGTTCCTAAGATACCATCTGCATGCTATGGATATACCCAAGAAGAGACGAGGTGGAGATAGATCCACAACCACCGATGGAGAGGTCTCCGAAGCAGTTCGGAAGCATATTTCTTCTTTCTATTGTCGTGAAAGTCACTATTCCCGCAATAAAACTAAAAGAAGTTATCTTCCACCGGAACTCAACATACAGAAAATGTTTGATATGTTTGTTGAGTGCCAGGAACAAAATGGAAGACCAAAATGTTCGCTTGCGAAATACAAAAAAATCTTCTACTCCAATCTTGGATTTGGAAATCCGCATACTGACACATGCTCAACTTGCAAAACTTTCGATATGCAGTTCATGAAATTTAAAAACGACTCAACTCGGCTTCAAGAAGAACGGACAAAAAAGAAACTACATATACTTCGGGCCAAAAAGTTCCATACGATTATGAACAAACCAAAAGAAGGCACAGTCGATATAATTTTCGATTTACAACAGAATCAGCCGCTTCCGAAACTTTCCGTTGGCGAGGTTTTTTATTCGCGTCAGGTTTGGCTATACAATATGGGTATAGTAAACCACAAGCCAAAGCAATCTAAGGAAAACATAACATTTTACACCTGGCTCGAAACAGATGGCCCTCGTGGTGCCAACGAAGTCGCATCCATTGTAATTAATTTTTTGGAAAATTTGGAAAATGATCTGAAGCAATCAGCTGCCGAAAACGGTACCGCAGAAGTGCCATCGAAACTGCGCCTTTTTTCTGATTCGTGCGCTTCACAAAACAAGAACACCATAATGATGACAGCCTTAATGTATTTTTTGGAAAAAAGTACCATTTTTTCAGACATAAAGCATAATTTTCCCATAAGAGGTCATAGTTATATGCCACCGGATCGGGTATTTGGACGCATAGAAAAAAGTTACCGTAAAAAGGAAAATATTGTTTCGCCGAATGAGTACTTCGAAATACTCCAAAAGCACGGAAATTTACGTCAAATAGGTGTGCACTGGAAAGTGTTCGATTTTAAAAAAGTATCAAAGCAACTTTTCAAGACGAAGCTGCCTTTTAAAATAAGTTCCTCTAGAGTTATCACTAACAATAAAGAGGACAACAAAAAAGTAGTTATTGGCGTGAGTAACACTTATATTGGCCTACCGATCATTGTCGAGCCACTTAAAAGAAACATTTCTTCTGTGTATGATGAATGCTGCCATCTCGATATTGTCCCAAAGGCGAATAAAGTGTCGAAAAAAAAAAAAAAATGATAGACGTGAAGAAACTTATGCAGTTTTTCGTCATACCGGATGATGCCCAAGAATTTTATCGCGATATTCTTTCTGGAGTCGCTGGTGACTCCATTGAAGACCAGGAAAAGTTTTACGATGAGCAAGAAAACTGCGTCTAAAAATAAAACATTTCTATTATTTCAGTTTTTTTGTTTTGTAAAAAAGAAATTAATAAAAGCTTTTTCAAAACGCAACAAGTGTGTACTTGTTTTATTTTGAAAAAAACTGTTGATTTTTATCACTCAATATTTGGTAAGTTTGATACTTCATTATTGTGATTCTTCCGGTTTACTGCGACAAAGTTACCTTTAAGGGGAAATGCGTTTTTGCATTTTCAATAATTTCTTTATTTTTTGATTCACACACAAAAAACCTTCTCCTGAAAAATTTGCAAAATGGACTTGTTGAGTTTTGCGAAAACGGTCCTCAATTGAAGGAATGGACTTCTAAATGGAATTTAAAAAATGAGTCTGGGGTCGACCCACACTAGTAATTTCCCATTGGTGCACTTGAAAACCATATACATGTGTACATATTTACTTAAGTGGTGGTTGGTAAAGTATATATTATATAATGTTGTATTTTATAGTGTAATAACTTTGGGTTTTTGGATATAATCAGTATATAGGAAGGTATAGATAGAGATACAGGGCAAAATGTGACATTACCTATACCTATATTTTGTACTTTAGCTATTTATAATAGTACAATTTTTATAATTTTTTTTGGTAAATAGCTTACAAAATTCTTAGAATCTTACATATAAAACTTTTTTTCCTAACTCTTCTCGGTATGGAGGTATTAATTATTAAAGCCAATTATTTCAAAACAGACTATTGGCTAAAAAAATACCAAAAATCGGGGTAGTGTACTTAAAAAACAACAAAACATGGTTTAAAGAATATAAAAAGGCATATTAAGTATCATATGCAAAATTTCCATTTTGTAGCGATTTTGAGTTTTTTGAATTTTTTGAATTAAAACATTTTTAAAAAGTTATTTCTTGCAAACATTTTGATTTTTAAGGGTGGTTTTAAAAATCTCAAAATCACACAACATTTAGGTGGTATACTCGTAGGTATATATATTTGGTAGAATTTTGAAACCGATATCATTGTTTGTTTTTCAAAATATTTGAGTTTTTGTTAAGAATTTTTAATAGTTTTTGTTCCAGTTTTTGTGCTCTAAAAAAAACTGTTTATTGAATTTTTTTTAAAAAATTATCAGTTGTTTTTTGTTCTTGAAATATTTGAGACGAAAATTATTTTTCAACTGTTTTTCTTAGTTAAAAAAAGTGTCTGTTGATTTTTTATTTTTAATATTTACCAATTTGGTATTGTGTAATTATGTGTAAATTAAAATTAGTCTGAAGTGAATATCTTATTCCGTTCTCGAGATATTCCAGATAAATGACATTTTACAGCTCCTTTTTAAATTGCTGCAGTAAAAAAACAGTTTATTGAATTTTTTAGAAAACATTTTGAGCACGTTATGACAATATTATCTGTAAAATAAAATTTATCCGAGGTCGATATCTTTATTCATTCTCGAGATATGGTGGACGAAAAAAGTACCCCGAACGTACGTACATACCCACATTGTATAGCAACAAACGCCCATAGGGAGAGGGGAGAAAGGCCCCTCCCGCCACCAAGAGATTGTTTCACTTTATTAGCTTAATAAAAGCAAAAACTTACATACTAACTTAAAGATTAACATTAAAAACTTACACTAACTTAAGATAATGGCTAGGAGGGGTGCGAGGAACGGTAAAGGGAGGTTTTGAGGCTGTCTTTGGTTAGATGGAAGTCGAATAGGTTGTGCATGCTGTTAGAAGTACGTAGCATACGGTTTATAGATTCGTTGCTACCGTAATTGGTTCGATGAAACTTGATTTGGAACAGAGGTATGGATCGGAGATTATTGGAATTTGTTTGCAGGTAGATTTTTTGAAGAAGAGCTGGACAATCGATATTGCCTGTTAAGAGCTGATGGGTGAAGACAATATCAGCCACTCGGCGGCGAAATTCGAGGGATCCATATTAATTAACTTTAGACGATGTTGGTAGGGAGGCAGGTTATGTGCATCAGACCAGGGAAGGCCGCGGAGGGCAAAACGAAGGAATCTACGTTGAACAGCTTCAATTCGCTGAGAGTGATTAGTAATAAGGTGACCAGACTTGACTTGCATATTCGAGGAGTGGCCTAACAAATGTGGTATAGAGAGATTTAGTGACATAAGGGTCGGAGAATTCCTTTGACCATCGTTTCACAAAGCCCAGTGCGGAGTTAGCTCTCTTGATGGATTTATCAATGTGAGAACGAAAATTCAATTCTCTATCGCAGATAATTCCTAGATTGCACAGTGAATCAACCGAGGGGACTGGCACATTGTCTATAAAATACGTCCTAGGAGGGAGTGGAAAGCGCTTACGGGAGAAGGTGATAGCTTGACATTTGTTAACATTGAGCTCAAGAAAGATTTTAAGGCACCAGGTTGAAAATCGGTTAAGGTCATTTTGTAGTAGAATAGAGTCGGCAGGGGATGTTATGCACCTAAAGATTTTCTTATCATCGGCGTAAACTGATATAAAAGAGTCTTTTATTATACAGTCGACGTGGTTGATAGTCAAGATGAAAATCAGTGGGCCAAGGTGGCTTCCCTGCGGGACGCCAGAAGTTGCATGTTTGGGATCAGATTCAGAGGATCTAAAGATTACTTTATACTGCCGATCTTTTAAGTATGACTGAACCCATGAAAGGAAGATGGGTTGAAATCCTAGGGCATTCAACTTGAAAAGGATCAAAGAATGGGAACATTTTGTCAAAGGCTTTGCTAAGATCGGTTGCAATAACATCGACCTCATTACCGTTTTCAAGAAAGCATAAGTTTCCTGAAACATATTCTAACAAGTTAGTAGTAGTAGACCTGCCCTTATTGAACCATTTGGGATCATCGGAGCTAGAGTTCATATAAGTTAAGGTAGACGGGTAGCTATCAGATTTTCTTTTAGCATTTATAAAATGAAAGAATCTTTTGGGGTCTGTTATAATACAAGATTGCATTCGATTCAGGTAATCCTGGTAAAGAGAATCACAAAGTTCAGAGAAAAGAGAGGTGGCATGAGATGTTAGGTAAATCCGCCAGAGTTTATTTCTTTTATTTCTCAAAGACCGAAAGTCACTATTGTACCAGGGAGGAGATGAATTTGCGCTTTTTTGTTGAACCACAGGGACAGAGGAAGTAATACAGTTAAAAACAATAGAATAGAAATTGCGGAGGGCGATGTCGATGTCAGCGGTGAGTGTGATGCTATTGAAGTCAATAGATCTAAGCAAGCCGTTGAGTTAAGGGATGTTAGCTTTCCGAATTTGGATGTCAGTGGATTTTCAGACAGATTGGGTTTTGGGAAAACTCGTAAGAAAAAGAAAGGAAAAGAGGAGGATGGTACGAATCTAATTTAGAGAGTAGATGATCACACGCGGATACCACACAATTGTCAGCATCAGAGGAAAATATGAGATCGAGTTGGCAACCTAAATTATTTTTAACACCACTTAATTGGTAAAGATCTAAGTCTGAGAGGCAATCGGTAAATAGAATTTCTTTGTCGGATGTGGGATTTAGGGCTATGTAGTAAGATTCTTCATCAGACAGGACCCATTGAAGATTGGGAAAGTTCAAGTCACCAACAACTATGACGACGTCGGAAGGTTGAGCAGCATCAAAAATGGAATCGAAGGCATCAACAGCTAGCAGATAGCATTGAATAGGCTGGGAAGGTCGGATATAATAGCAAATGGTGAAGAGTGAGGTTTTTGAAATATTTGATTTGACACAAACAAACTCAAAAGAGGTTGAGAGAGAGGTTTTAAATAGTGTTGAATCATAACGATTGTGAATTGCCAGTAAGACACCACGGCCACAAGTCTCAGTATAATTCGAGGAACCATCGACACGAAAGATATTGAAATGTAATGGAAAAAGCTCGTTATCGTTTATATCAGCAGACAAATTTGTTTCAGTAAGCGCAAAGATGTCAAAGGGGAGCTTATGTGAGTTGAGAAAGACGGAGGAGGTTTTGGAACGAAGTCCTCTGACATTTTGGTAATATAGAGACGAGCATTTCGGAGGATGATATTGGGGTAAAGGAAGTCTATTTGAAGGGATAGGAGCGAAAATAGGAATTAGGTTAGGGTCGATAATTTTTTTTTCAGGGTGTTTCGGGTACTTTGAAGGTGAGAAACGCGTTTAGAGCCAATATGGGAAGCATAAGCAGCAAGATCCTTAGAGACTGTAGCAGGAGAAATATCGAAGCCTTCATGGAAGCGGGTGTAGATCTTATGAAGGCTGGTAGGATCTGTTGGCAGGCCTTCTTTTTGAATTGATACAATCAGGTTGGTTTTAGTTTTGCCTTCAATGCAAACAGAATCAGGTTTGTCGTATAAGTACGCAAGGTAAAGACGAACGTTATCGAAAAGTTTATTATCTCGTAAACGAGACATCATATAACGTCCATCTAAGTCATTTGAAGTAGGTGGAAGGTCGGCAAGTCGAGAGGTAAGTTTCACAGAAGGGGGAATCATTGGGTCAAAGATTGGGGGATGAATAGTAGAAGAAGAAGGATCAGTGGTTTTAGCAGAGTTAGAAGTGGAAAGAGGTGGTGAAGAAGGTGAGGAAGCAGGGTTTAAGGTATGAGAGTGTATGAAGTTTGGAAAGTTTGTAGAGGAAGAATTGGTGGGAAGAGGGGTCTTTGAAGAAGTTTCGAGGTTGAAAGATACTCGTTTCTGACGTGTTACTGGAGGGTTTGTTGTATTTTGCGAGATGGAGGAGGGGGTAAAACTGGGGAAGAGGTTAGTTTTGAAGCTCCAGTTAGGATCAGATCTGGGAAAGTTAACGGGATTATTTTTTTGACTCCAATATGTTTTTTTAAAATTAGAGGATAGAGGGGTGGATTTATTAGAATTATAGATAAAGTTTTTATATTTAATATGTTCCTGTTGATCCACCCATTTGGATCTGAGTAAGGGCAAAAAAGCCATTGGTATTTTAATGGGAAGCTAATTTTAAAGTTGTTCTGGTGTCTGGATCGCGATTTCGAGGTCTTCTGGCATCCGGTAAGAGTAATGGAAAATCTTCTTTTAAAAATTCTCGTTTGGCAATACGAGAAAGCCAACTGGGACGGTCTCAACGGTTTCTTCAGTAACTTTAACTGGTCACTGTGCTTCCTCGATAGTGACGTAGATGCCAGTGCAGATATGATAACAAACTTAATTCTTTGTGGAATGAGAAATTTTATCCCGAATAGGGTAAAATCTATCAAACCCAAAGAAAACTCATGGTTTGGTTCGAGCTGTAAAGAGGTTATTAGGGTCAGGGAAGTAAGTTTCCGTAGTAACAAAGCCAACCCTACTGAGGAAAACCGGAAGAAGTTTCAACAAGCCAGGAAGACCTGTAACGCTCATATTCGACGAACCAAATTTTTGCATGACCAAACATTAAGGCAAAAAATACTACAATGTCCCAATAGTAGTAAAAATTTTTGGTCATTTGTAAAAAATATTCGAAATACTACTTCGTCTTCGGTTCCAACACTCGTCTTCAACGACACACCTGCTGTCAGCTCGCAAGATAAAGCCAATTTGCTTGCAGCACAGTTTGCTGTTAATTCGACGCTGCCAGCAAGTGATAGAACTCCGCCTGTACTTGAGAGCGTAAACGATTCTATGGGTCAAATCTTCTTTCGCACTCGTGCAGTTGCTAGAGTTCTAAAAGACCTCGACATACACAAATCCGCTGGCCCGGATAGTATCCCTCCCATTGTTCTGAAGAGGTGTTCTTCAACGCTGGCAAAACCACTGCGTAAGTTTTTCCATCTGTCCTATTCTACTGGTCTCTTTCCGAGTGGATGGAAAACAGCATTTGTCCAGCATTGTCCCTAAAAAAGGCGTATCTTCTTCACCCTCAAACTATCGGCCAATTGCATTAACTTCCCTTCTTTCCAAGGTCATGGTAACGCTGATTAATTTTCAGCTCAAGAAATATCTTGAAGAACGAAAGCTTCTTAATGACCGGCAGTACGGCTTTCGTAGCAATAGGTCCACTGGTGATCTGATGGTATATCTCACCGAACAGTGGAACAAATCTTTACATCGCTTTGGAGAAAGTAAAATTATTGCGCTTGATATTTCTAAGGCGTTTGATAGAGTTTGGCACCAAGCTCTCTTATCGAAAATGCGAGCATTAGGTTTCGATGAATCTCTTCTTCGTTGGATTAGAAATTACCTTTCCGACCGATCAATACAAGTTGTATTGGACGGTTTCAAGTCTGAAATTCACAAAATAAATGCTGGTGTGCCCCAGGGCTCCGTTTTGTCTCTGACTTTCTTCCTTATATTCATAAATGATCTTTTGTCTGAAACTTCTAATCCATTAAACTGTTTCGCTGACGACAGCACCCTCAGCTTCTCATATTCGTTTTCAGATTCACATCCATGTCCTTCGGATGTGGAACTAGAACGGCAGCGTATGATTAGATCATTAAATTCTGATCTCGACAGCATTGTCCAATGGGGAATCAAAAACCGAGTAGAATTTAATGCTTTGAAAACTCAATGCTGTCTTCTGTCATCAAAACAAAACCTACCTCCCATGCCGCTATCCATGAGCGGCACTTGTATTGAAGAAACCGAAAAGCTTACGGTCCTCGGTATGTGTATCACAGACCACCTTCTGTGGAATGAACACATATTCGACGTCGCCAAAAATGCAGCTAAATGCTTAGGTTTTCTTCGGCGATGCAAGAAATTTGTCTCCCCTTCTGATCTGGCTGTAATCTATAAAGCATTTATCCGTCCGAAACTTGAGTACAATTCTCATATTTGGGCAGGTGCCCCAATAACCCACTTGAGTATCTTAAATAGGATTGAAAAAAGAGCTTTGAAAATGATAGGTGACAGAAATATAACAGAATCATTTGCATCCCTCGAACACCGCCGCCATGTTTCATGTCTAACATTATTTTACCGTTACTTTTATAAACACTGTTCTAGTGAAATAGCCAGCTGCATTCCTCCCCTAAGACAATTCAACCGTAATACTCGTACCTCTAGGAATGCACATCAGTTTACCCTCGAGTCCAACTTCGGACGTACAAGTATAGAGATTCTTTTTTTAGCCGCACTACCCGAATGTGGAATGCTTTGACCGGCTCTATCTTTCCCGACCATTTTAATATTCAGAGGTTCAAAACCAATGTGCATCGGTATCTCCTCTTAAATCCTTCCCTATTTTCCCAACGCTCGCACTGTGTTTAAATATTCTAAGGGCAGCCAAAATCCCTTTAGTGCGCGCTCAAAAAAAAAAAAAAAAAATCCAAGCAGCATCAGCATGAGCAGGAGCATTTTTTAAAAAGAATATAGCATTTTCAGCATTACTATTAAGTCTTTTAATCCTGTTGTTCCATTCGGATAGGGTCCAAATTGTGCCAAATCGGTTGATGGTAGGTAATGGCTGAGATGTTGTGTTGGATGAACGAGCCGGTTGTTGACAAGACTTTTCTGGAGGAGATGTTGCCGCTTGTGTTGTTAAATGTGGTGAAATGCAGCACCGTTATCATGCGGAGGTGGTGATGCAGCTCCGATAGCAGGTAGTGGAAAAGGTTGACAGATGGGAAGAGGCGTGGAAGGGTCAGTGTCCAAGATTTCAGCCAGTAAGGAAGTGTTATATAAAGAGGTAGAAGGTTGGAGTTGAATCCCATCGATTTTACAGGATGCCGTCTGGATGTCATCTGCAAGTTGGGTAATGCAGATTCTAGTTTCCATTAGCTCCGAGCTAATTAAATTTATTGTACCCACGGCGTTTTCGAGTAACGCGAGAGGTTGGCGGAGACCGGGTATAATTATGTTAGAGGTACTCTGGAGGTGACAATCCAGATCGGAGCGGAGCGGAGCAGGGCTAAATTTTCGTTAACGGATTCTACGGAATTACAGGCAAAATGAGAGTTTAAAAGAGTTATCATTTCATTTTTTAATAAGTCACTACGATTATTGAGTTGATTTACGCGAGTGTCGTTCATAACAAGGTTCGTTAGAGCACTAAGTTGTTTTTCAATGGAGGATAGTTTGGAAACAGATCTTTTATTAACGCAATCGATATTGTTACTTAATTCATGGAATGCCTTAATTAAAAAGACATCCATTTTATTGTAGCTGACTAATGACACTCTTGTAAAAAGATTTGTTGTCAGTTAGAATTGGCTTTATATTGGAGTTGAGATCCTGTCTCAGATCGACACACATGCTTTCGGGCGGCGATTCGTTGGAGGCGGTCACTTTAATCTCCAGGGAGTCAAGTTTATTCGCAACAGAATTAATTTTCTCGTTGTTGCATTTAATCGCGAACAAAACATCCGAAAGAAAAAATTTTTTACACTCATTGCATTTGAAAAAGAAAAGACTTATTATATATTCTTTCAAGTATGTTATAGCCCTTTTACTAAGTCCGATACAAAGAGGGTGGAATGATTTGCCACAGATTCCGTTGCAAACTACCCTTTCAGCATTTTTATTGTCGAGGTCACAATGGGCAAAATCAAAACGACAACTTTCCATAGTTATTTGCTTTTGGGTAAGAGAAAAAACAAAAAAAAAAAAAAAGAATGCAAATTAGCGATTTACAGTTAAATTTAAAAACACTTGCGGAATGTGTGTCAATTAATTGAGGGTCGATTATTGATGATACCGGGAAAAAAACAATTATTGGGGCAAATCGAACACGAGTAAAAAATTGTTTATGGGGCTATTTTCACACGAGTTGTATTTTTTTGCTTTTTATTGTTTATTTATTTTTTTTAATAAAAATAACTAAATATCAGGGATGGAGTTTTTGTATTTCCACATACAGACATCTAGCTAAAAACGACGAATTCTGATTCTAAAAACCTCAAAACGTGATTTGTCAAAATTTTCAATTCAACAAATCGCACCAATTACAATAACGTCCAATGGGAAGTTAAAAATTGAAAATGTGTAACAGCATAAGAATTATATAGCGTCAAGAGCACCACGTCCAAGTGGTCTAACTTACCCCACTAGCGGCGCAAGTTAGACCAGTAGGAAGGGTTATTTGGACACCGGCCTAAAAAGTGGAAAAATAATATCTTAAAATAGCAACAAGTCATCATTAATTAAAAACTGATTTTTATTTTAAATAAACTTTATTTGATGTTTAAATTCTAAGCCCACTTAAAATTAAAACATTGTTTAAAAATAACAAGAAGAAAGAATAATTAAACTTTATTTTAATTATTTAATTATTTATTTATTTAATTATTTTTTAGTAGGCAAAAATACCTAAATATTTAAAAGAACTGAAAAGAAAAGAACAAAAACCAAAAAAGAAATTAACGAATTTAAAAAAAACCTCTTCTAGGATAAAAAAGGATAGAAAAATATTTAATACGTACAAAATTTAAGTACAATTACGTATCGTAATCGCTTTTACAATTAATGAAATAAATATGACTATGTGTCTAGTTTTTAAGCCTTTTGTGTGGGCAAGCATAGCACTCAATACAATATAAAGGATGAATTCTTCAACCAGCGGGCCAAGTTTGACCACCACCGATCCAACGCTCCCCACACCTATAGTTTGACGCACATATTGCGTCACTAAATAAAAACCAATGAAAACATTCAAATTTTAGTCACGAAATATTAACATATAATAACGTGGCTCAAGAAAATACAACTTGTTGTGAGACTCGCACGTTTTCTATTATAAAAAAAATCACAAAAAAAAACAAACTTTCTTTTTTTTACTTTGGCACTTTAAAAACACAAATCGGTGTAAGGCTAAAGCTCTACTGACAAAATGCAACTGAAATCAGTTTGGCACGTGCTTATTAATGAACACGCTTTATTCGTGAATCGTGATTAATCATGTTCGTTTAGGGCTTTAATTTTCCGAGTAATTCGCGTGGTCCAACTTGCCCCATGGTTTAACTAGCCCTGCCCCACCCTATATATTTCGTATCATGTTTAAGTTCTTATTAAATAGACAGGAAAGGCTTCAATGTTACTTTTACGATATATAAAAATTATATTAATTTAATATCTACCTGTAAAGTATGTCTAAAGAAACTATAATAAAACATAAGAGCCAAGATCAACTTTGACAACTGAAGATTTCACTTTTATATACATACCTATCACTCTAAATCTGAATCCCTTCAATAGTTTTTTTTTTTTTTTTTTTTTATTGAAAAATAAGTAACAATCGTTCTCTTTAAAATAGAGTAGCACGAATCCTTTCCTTTCGAAAAAGGATTTTCGATACGTCTTCTCCTGCATCATATCCACTACTATCACTTTTATATCTTTCTCCACAAAATGGATGGGATTCACATTATTGATTTAGTGCGCTGGCTGCGACTAAAGCAAAGCTACTTAGGTAATGGTTTACTGGGTTCAATTGGAGTTCGTCGTCTTTTTGATAAGGTTGCCACAGCAAATTGAATTTTAAACTCAGAGAGTAGATCTTGTGAGTTGTTTTGTTTGAAAGGATTTCTATCTTTCATTCTTTGAGTGTGCGTCAATATAAGTATAATATATAGGTACGAGTAGTTACTTGAGCAGCAGAAGTTAAGAAGCATCATCCTGATGATAAAATAGATTCTCCCACTATCTCTGCCTGCCTCCTTAAAGAATATAGGGAGATGGGCTTAACCATTGTGCTTAATTTCGTAATTTCGTCAATCCCCACAGGAAGGTAAGCAGTATAAGCACACCTTCTTTGTTTGGGGTCTGGTTTAACGTTATTGAGTCAGGCATATCTACCTAGCTAGTGAGGAATTTATTAGTGAACTTGTCCATCGTCGAGTCGGGGTTATCAGTCGTCACACTTTAGGGATTAGTGGGGGGTTATTTTGAAATTCAAATTGACTTTCTGTGTGTTAGAATTAGAATGACCATTATTTCTGGTTATGGTTTTGTGGTGGATATCTAGGGTCGCATTAATGTAATTCTGGTTTGGTTTTTCGAGAACTAATTACCTAGCCAAACAAGCCAAACATGGTGGCCGTAATTGGTTTGTTTCCAGTTATATTTATTTATATTGCAAGTTCATAGTGGCGATCGATGAACAAATTTAGAATGTGGTACTTACACATAGAGCTATATGAACATTAAACAATATTCTATGTTATATTAACGAAAGTTAATTGCGGTAATTAGTGATTGCGTTACCTATTAGAAGGCTCAAACTCTGAGTGGTTTGGATTATGTTGATAGAAAAGCCACACGAATTGTTGGCCAGGGAGCAAAGGAGAGTATGCTTTGTAATTCTTATCGATTTTTGTTCATGTTTTGATGGGATCAATTTATATTTGGGCTATTTTTAAATGCTTTATACTGTATGGCAAGAGTAGGTTTCGTGTCAAAGAAAAAAAAATCTACAAGTCTCAAGGAACAAGATTCATCTTCAAAATAGATTCTAGAACTATTAATTTTTCTTATGGTAATGGTTTATTCTTATGGTTTGTTAAATCAGACAAGCTTTTTGAATTTGGGGAGTTCCTATAAAAAATAAATGTTGAACTACTTTTGAACGAAAGCTGATTTTTTTTGTTAGGCTTACCTGTAGAAACGGTAGCCAAACGATTACTATTGAGACCATTTTCGAAAATATTTTTTTAAATTTGTATATAGCTTTGCTATAAAAAAGGAATGTTGAATAACTTTTGACCTGAAGGTGGACAAACGATTATTTTTGATGGATAATCATAACCAAGTGGTAGACAAATGAACACACTTAGTTCTATTCTTTTAAGTTATCATTTGGGAGGGTAGGCAAGCTTTATGGTAATAGGGGTGTTGCTATAGGAAAAAGAAATGTTGAATAACTTTTGAACTAAGAATGGAAAAAAAAATTTTGTTAGCTGGACTTCCCTGGACAAAGGGTGGACAAACGATTACACTTCAGACCACTTTTCTAAAACAGTTTTTAAATCTTTGTATTTTGAGCTATACAAATTAAAAGTCTTAAATTTTTTTCCTGATGGTGGAAAAACTTAAGTGTCTTCAGAACAAACATACAAAAGATGTGGACAAACGAACACAATTAGTTCCATACTTCTGAGTTGAAAATGAGGGGCAGTAGACGAAATTTTTTGTTTTGCGATAGTTGCTATAAAAAATAAATGTTTAATAATTTTTGAACTGAAGGTGCACAAACGATTATTTTTGGTGGAAACTCATAAACAGGCGATAGGCAAACAAATTCACTTAGTCTTATTCATCTAAGATATAAATTGAGGACGGTAGACAATTTTTGTATTATTGTTATTATTGTACTATTCATACTAGACTGCTAAGACTGAGCAAATCTAATATGCGTGGGTTCGAATCCTATGGTGTGCATAAAAAAGTTTTTCATAATAAAATTGGATTAAAGCTCAGCACCACAAATAGGAGACTGATGAGTGCAAAAGTGGCAAAGCACGAAATAGCTATTTCTCAGCCAAACAATTGGTGGTAGCAACTTTAAATTGTTGTTGTTTAAAGATTCACAGACAATTTTTTTTTTTAATTTGGGGGTGTTGCTATAAAAATGAAAAGCTTGCTATATTTTTGTTCCTGAAGGTAGAGACAATTATTTTTTCTTGGAATGTCATAAACTGCCGGTGAACGAACGCAAATACATAGTTTAATCCTCCCGAGTCATCTATTTTGGGGCTGTAGACAAGTTTTTTTGTTTTTGGAGAGTTGGTATAAAAGAGAAGAGCTTTATAACTTTTTTCCTGAGGATGGACAAACGATTTTTTTTTTGGTTGAACAAGCAATGGACAAACGATTCTGATAAACCCCATCCAAAAATTTTGAGTTCGGGGTTCCCACTCGCTACAGCTTGTTACTTCGTATTGGATGATGTCTGTGAAGTTGGCTGGGCAACTTTCACCTAGAGATACGGCACCAACGCAGTTGTTTTTGCATTTATTTTGCAGTTTTTTGTTATATTTATTTTGCATTTCTATTCCCGATTATGGGTGAACAATAGTGGGTGTAATCGAGTGACCTGCTACCAGGTCAATAGTGGGTGTAATCGAGTGACCTGCTAACTGCACAGTGAAGATAGCAGGTCACATAGTGTATCCCGAGAACCAAGCATGCTAAAGACTTAGAAGTAAGGCTCCAAATTTGCAGTTTATTTTTCATTTCAAGAATTTCTAGTTCCAAATTTTGAAGTCCTTTATTTAAACAAAATTTCATACTGCCCTGCTAACTTCATTGTGAAGTAAGCAGGGCATTGTGATTCGTTTTTTAATAAATGACTTCAAAATTTGGAAATTTTCTTGAAATGCCAAATAAACTGCAAATTTGGAGCCTTACTTCAAGTTTCTAGCATGCTTGGTTCTCGAGATACACTTTGTGACCTGCTATTTTCACTGTGAAGTTAGCAGGTCACTCGATTACACCCACTTTTGGGTGAACTGCAAAATCGGGAATAGAAATGCAAAATAAATGCAAAAACAATTGCAAATTACTGCGTTGTTCCCGTTGCTCTTGGTGAAAGTTGCCCTGCCAGCTTCACAGACGTGATCTCAAGCCGATTCAAAAACCTATAACTTTAAAAACAAAAAAGGCCATTACAAAGTACTATAAAGGTTCCTCATACCCTTCCACTATATGTATATTTGTCAGGCCTTGGCAAAATCAATGTTTTATTTATTCACGAGTAGTTATAAATAGTGCATCTCGTGGAAAGGATTTAAAACCAAATTCATCTGAATGTTCAATTCCGGTAGGTATCACGAAACGAAATTCTGTATAGTCAGCTCGTACCCAAAGTATACAATTCATGATTTATATAATAAATCACGTGTTTCTGTTTATGGCGGCTGGGTGATGTAATATATCATAGTTCAAAAGACACTGTTGCTGAATAATAATTTATTTTGAACATGCACAAGCAGTATATATATAGGTATAGAAGGAAGGTATCCTAATGCAACTCAATCAGTTGTTTTATATTCATAAAAGCATACACTGATGGTGGACCCTTCCCGCTCGCTTTAACTTCAGGCATTCTCCTTAAAAAAAAACATCATAAAAGTTCATACGTTTTTATGTTTTATATAGATAGATATAGGTACATAACTTAATTAAAATATAATTGAGGTATTTGGAATTTGTGATAAAATTATTTACTAGACATAAGACCTAGACATAAACCTTCATATTTTTGTCGTCGTGTGTTGAGCCGAGGACCTTCACTTTCAAAGGAAAATAAAAAGTCCCACCTGCTACAGTAAAGCAGCCTATAGAGGTACCTGCTTCTCAATCCTTTTATTCGAAATGATTTTCAACCTTCTGCTTTTTGTTCCATAAGTATTCGTCTTCTAGCTAAGGCTGTTTTTGCGTCTTATCAGTGGGTGCGGTCGGTAGAAGACCCAGATGGGTTTTTTGAGCACGTTTCGTGGGAGCAGATTGAACCTTCGACTCATTGAGTTGGATGCCTAAGTACTTCACGTTCTTTTTGTCTGCTATCGTAGATCCTTCCGGCCCGCAGTTACAGAACCAGGCTTCTCCATTCGGCTGCACTGCAAATACCTCTGCTAGGCCTCCTGAAGCACGCTACAATTTGAAGGTGTTCATCCGGATGCTACATTTCGTATAGAAGGTATAATAGTCTGTTGATGTATTAGTCAACCTAATGTAAGCCAAAGAGAGGAGAAATCGATGTGGCATTGTATATGGGAGTCATCAGCATACAGGAGCTTTTCGAATCCAGTTGGCACACGCCAGTCAGATGTCATCAGGATATAAAGGAAGTGGCCTAGCTTCGAATCTTGCACAACTTCGGCTTTGATGTTCTTCACTTGTGAGTCAGTTATCCAGTTGATTGAAGAATTTTCTGAAAGAAAGAAAAAAAAACAGAATTTTTGAGTGATGGATGTCATGATCAAAGATCCCTAAAGCATAATTATCCACCGCTAACAGGGTTCATGTATCTGCACCACACAACAGAACCACCGTTATGAGTGTCTCGGTGATGTCTTTCCCGACCTTTATGGGCCAGCGTGCATTCTCCATCGTCATCCTGCAGAAACAGATGAGTATATCAGGAATGCCAAAACTAGAAACTGCTCTCTATGGATGCAATCACACGCGGCCTTGAAATCTATGAAAAATTGGTGAGTGTTGATTTGAATTTCTTGCGTTTTTTCCAAAATCTGCAAGGTTGTGTAAATTTGGTCGATGGTGGACTTTCCTTTCCTAAGCCCACTCTCATATGGATGTATCTGGATGTTAATTAGCACCTTAAGGTTTTCATATAACACGGCAGACAAAATCTTGTAGGCGATGTTGAGTAGAACGATTTCTCTATAATTGGTGTAGTTTAGAAATTATAAGATCTCCTTTCTTGAGTATCGGGAAAACAATGCTTAGGTTCCATTCATCGGGCATGCTTTCCTCCGACAATATTTTACAGATGAGCTGGTGGATGCTCCTTAACAATTAATAGCCTGCTGCTTTGAACAACTCGGCAGCAAGGTTGTAGGCAGAAGTGATCTTTCCATATTCTGAACCCTAGAACGATAACCCTATTTCATGTCCCATAAGAGTTACATGTAATTGTTTCGTCGATTCGACGTAGGTTACCTTTCTAGGGTTAAGATCGATTGGGAATCTATCCTGATTCCTGAAGTTCCCTTGCTCATCCTTGTAAGCTTCGGTTAAGGCTGTTTAGCATTGAATGATTTTTTTTACGTTTTGGTAGGACTTCCGAACCTAATAGAATTCCTCTATCTCCTCGATCATGCACCTCTCATTCTCCTCTAATTTTTTCTGAGAAGCCAGTTGTCGTCTCTTATTATCTACTGCTCATAGAGCTCGCGAAAAACTCTGATCCTTCTGTGCAGAGACGCTTTGTATGCCTCCTGCTCAGTTACATGTGCTTGCCAGCACTCTGATCGCTTTTTGGCAATGTTGCCACTGGTTCGCAATACTTAATGCTGGTGGCATTGGAGCTCTTAAGGGGTTATTCGAAACTTTATCAGAGAAGTACCTAAGTCTTTTGCAATTTTAGCCATCCGATGTTAAACTTCCTCAATGTATTTCCTCGGTCTTGCTGTGTTCGATTAACGCTCAGCCATATTTTGGCTACAATAAGGTAATGGTCCGAGTCAAAGTTGGGCTTACAGAAGGTTTGAACATCCATGATACTGGAGGAGTGCCTTGCGATGATCGCAAAATTGATTGATCAAAAGATTTCCACGTTCGCTTGTGGATGGTGATGGAAAGGAACTGCGTTTTAGCAACGAACATGTCATCAGCCTGATTTCGTTCTTGTAGGGAGTGTGTCGTGCAGGCTGTGCTTTCCGACTATGTCGCCAAAAACGTCTTCGCCAGAAGCTCGCAGAACACGTCTTTGGTGTTCTCATCTGGTGCATGCTTGCATATAAGGCTTATGCTGGTGTTACTGCGGATTGCCACGAGGTGCTCGATCATATTATTGAAACTCAAGCATTTCGCCTAAGTATCCCCAACGACGAAAGCAAAATAAACGATTCTCTTGTTCACGGTAGCAAGTCACAGTTGTAAATATTGCAGTGTTCAACTTCCGTTTGCCCGGTCTATATCATCTCATTTATGGGATTGCGGTGATGTCTGCTTTGCAGCAGTCAAGGGTCTCCACTTATTCTGCGGCTACATGGTGTCCTATAAAGTTCATTCCATGTAGAGATTGGAATTGATTTTCCTTATTTCATTTGCTTGTTTCGTCATCAATCGTTATTTCACAACCAAATTACCTTACATGCCCGGAAAGTCATTCCGGACATACGACCCCGTACCTGGAGGACAATATACTTATAGTGTAACATAAACTCCAAAGCAAGGACGAGGAGCCGGATTAACCTCTCCTTAGGCCTTAGCTCCGAGTACATGTCGAAGAATGTGGTATTATTTGTTCACTAAGTTCAGCCTGACTGAAATTGTAGACGCCACCGTTGATGCTATATGGGAAGTTCTTCCGCTGCCGCCTGGATGAAAAGATAAGTTCCTTAGTGAAAATCATCCTCCTCTTTCCATTTGTAGGTAGACATATTTTATTTATTATTTAAATTGTAATAAGTATTTGCGTGTAAAATACTTTTATGTTTTCCTATTGATGACAAGGCAATTAATTAAAAATCTAACCAAAAATCGGTATTTAAATAACAGTAAACCTTACATGCCTACAACAATCACAACTCCTGCAGGACTAAAAGACTATAAATAAAGTCTTCCTTATAACAAACCGCATACATATCAATAAATAAATATGTATCTATAAAGATTCTCTTAAGCCTCAATAAACTTTAATATACGAACATTGCCAACGGTAATGCGAAGTCGTAAAAAAACAATAATATGGCTCTTCTAAAACAATTTATTATCAGAGTCTCAGTCTCAGTCGCTCAGTTCAGTATCTTATATACAATGTCGGAACATTCGTATTCTCATTAATCTGAAATTAACTGCCAAATGCTATGCAACCTCAGCGTGAAATCAGCCTGAGCTTATTCTTAAAGTGATTGCTCCCAAAAGCGACATAATTTATCCATATAATACGATCTATAGAATCAACAAAACGTTAATCGAGCCTAAGACAGAGCCTACTCAAGTGGAAAGAAGTCGATTCAATCTAAATTCAACAAATCCTTTTGCCTATATCAGGCTTAACGATGAGGTAAATGTATACTTACCTCTATAGTCTATTCTTACATACCTCTACCTTAACCAAAAATAAAATACCGCATCGGGATTCTTGCTTAGTATAATCGGGTGAATCCTTTTTTATTTTTTTTTACCCAAGAATGAAACATTACAATAATAATTGTAGAGATATAAACGGCCTGCAGGATTGTTTTTCATGTGATACTGATTCTCTGAATAAATAAATTGAGTATTCAAAGCTTTTATTAATGCATTATTTAGACATTTGACTGGCATGTGACATTTCTCATTTATGTCTTCCTCAACAAACAAACAAACAAAAAAACTAGTTTTCAAATTCAACATTCTTTTTTAACCTTCATTTACAGGTGACATGGCTGAAAGTTGACAAGGGCAAATTTTTTGAATATATCAACGGAAGGAATCCACCGTTTCGAAATTCCAGTGTGGAAGGCGGCGAAATTGACGTGAGTATATTTTTTTCCCTTTGTAATTTTTATTTCAGGAGTGTAGTTAGTATTTTTTTTTAATAGGCCATATAATAATTTTTAACTTGCTTGGTAGGAAATTTTAAATAAATTTAAAATTTTTATAAGAGAATTCCCAAAAAGGTCTATAAGAGTTCTGTCGCTCGTCGGTCTTAGGTGCGTCAGTGAGTTTGTCCATCGACCAGCAGCCTTAAAGGGTGGTCTGATCTGTATCCGATTCGATTTTGAGAATTTTTATTAATTCGATTACAAGATGAGGAGAAGAAAATAGCAACACTATGATGCTCTGTCTGAAATAACTTGCTGAATGTGAATAGTCGTCAGAAACCTTAGACCTTCTAAGTTAGACGAGCTCGTCAGAAGGATGGCGTACGGGCGGCGGATGAAGTATGGAAGAGTTTTCCGACCCCAGTGATGAGAAGGCAGCGGAAGATTTCCCTGGATGGAATCAATTCCAGTAAGGACTAACTACTTGGTTATTAATCTTATATGAGCTACTACGAAATATTCGGACCTTAGAGTTAGAAAGGGGTCTTTATCTCCAGAATAGGAGTTGTGCGTCGGGGAACACTTTCATAAAATGTACAAAATTTCCGATTCGGCAACAAATACACCAGCTCATCTGCAAAATTTGGTCGGATGAAAGTATGTCCGATGAATGGAACTTCGGTATAGTGTGCCCATCCATATAAATGGAGATGCTCTGAAATGCACCAACTACAGAGGAATTATTCTCCTAATCGTCGCTTATCCTGTGTGACCGCTTAAGACCTTTTGGCAATGATCTAATCAGTGTGGTTTTAGGCCAGGCAAGTTAACCGTCACACTCCGACAGATTTTAGAAAAAACCCAGGAATTCCAGATCGATAAACATCACCTCTTTACCGATTTTAAAGTCGCGTATGATAGCGTGATAAGCAACGCATTATACAGAGCCATGTCATATCTCGGCATCCCTGCCAAACTCATCCGCTTATGCAGGATAACGATGGAGAAATCTCACTGCTCCGTCAAAATCGGTAAAAACACCACCGATTCCTTTGATATTGAGAAAGGATTGAGGCAAGGTGACGCGTTATCATGCAACCTATTTAACATCGTTCTTGAAACAATTCTACGCAACCCACAAGTCAACACCATATGTATAATTTATCGACATAGAAATTTGCGGTAGTATGAAGCAAGCAGGTGCATTTGCGAGCATTGAATCGGAGGCGGCTAAAATGGGATTGGCGGTTAATGAGGACAAGGCAGATATCAAACGAAGAATTATTCTGGCCAACCGCTGTTTCTTCGGTCTAAGGAGGCATTTAAGTAGTAGGACCTCTCTCAGAGAACCAAGGACACTTTATACAAGACCCTGATCACACCAGTCCTGCTCTATGGGGCAGAAACATTGATAAAATCGGATGAAAGTCTGCTAGGATGCTTTGAGAGAAAGAATCTTCGTGTGATTTTCGGTCCGGTGTGTATCGAAGGAGTGTGGAGAAGGATATTTAACGATGAGCTATAGGGGCTATACAGCGACGTTGACCTGGTCAAGAAGCTGACAGTACAGCGGCTGAGATAGCTGGGGTACGAGGAACGTATGGACAGCAACGCACCCGCCCGACGAGTCCTTGAATCCAACCTCGATGGTGTACGCAGCAGAGGAAGAACCCATAACAGGCGCCCACAAATAGAGAACGACACCAATAAACTCGGTGCGCTCAACTGGAAGCGGCTATCTAACGACAGAGCTGACTGGCCTGGAGGGGCTTGTTAGTTGAGGCCGAAGACCATCCTGGGATGTGAAAGACATCTAAAGTAACTAAGTAAGTAAACAATGACAAGCTTCTGATATGGATTATTTTAATTTATGGCAAACGAAACAAGGAGAACGAATTTTGGATCTGCACGTGGATAGTAATGTCTTTCTACAGAACGCGTGCAAAACAATTAGTGAAGTACCTCGGTAGGCAAAAGTCTGGTCTAACAGCCATCCATGTAGCACAATGAGATGGAGGAGGTATACGAAGACTGAAAATCGTGTGGCATCTACTAGGTCAGATGTTTCAAGGAGCAGGGCAGATCTTTGGTTGCGGTTTTGTGACAAGGGGACGACCTAAGCGAAAAGTCTTGGGCTTTAGGCGTTTAAGTGAGTGCATGATTACAATCCGCATCAAAGGCAAATTCAGGAACTTAATTCTGATCTGTGTTTATGCCAAGCATGAAGAGAGCGATGACTTAGCCAAAGAAGTATTCTACGATCTCCTCGAGATAACGTACGAGATATGCCTGAAGTACGACATGAAGATCGTTCTTGGTGACTTAAACGCAAAATTCGAGAAGGAGTGCATTTATGTTTCGACAGTCGGAGGACTCAGCCTGCAAGACGAAACTTCAACGGAAGGCGAAATGTCATCATCTCTGCTGACCACGTAACTTTTAATCTCTCAGCAAGTCTGGGATTTTCGGTCCGGTGTGTATCGAAGGAGTATGGAGGAGAAGATTCAACGACAAGCTATACGGGCTATACAGCGACGTTGACCTGGTCAAAAAGCTGAAAATACAGCGGCTGAGATGGCTGGGGCACGTGGAGCGTATGGACAGCAACGCACCTGCCCGACGAGTCTTCGAATCTTCGAGGAAGAACCCGTAACAGGTGGTGCAATCAAGTGAATGACGACATCAAAGCACTCGGTGTGCGCAACTGGAAGCGGCTAGCTAGGGACAGAGCTGGCTGGAGGGGCTTGTTAGTTGAAGCCGAAGCCCATCCTGGGCTGTGAGCGCCATCTAAAGTAAAGTAAGAAAGTCTGCCACTAGCATCAAGTACAGGGAACCTGTGTAAACACTGTCAACAAGTCTTCAGGACACTGATGTACTGAGTTTCATTTGGCGACCACAACGAAGCCCCTGGTCTGATAAAGAGTCAAGAGTGCCGATTGGCGCATGCAGCTAAGAAAAGAGGCCTTCCAGCAAGGCTTCAGACAAGAACAAAACTTGTTGTGAGAGCAGCTTGGGAGCTCTATGGACTGAAAAGAAAGGAGGAATATCGACCTCCCAGGAGGAAAAAGAGAGAGGATGAGAAGTGGGTGGTCGAGTCTAGCGAGGGTTGTAGCGCCATGGGGTGATCTCCGAAAATCCTGTCAAAAGGTGAAACGATTAACTCAATGATACAAAAACAGAACGGAAGCCTACCGCCATGTAAATGGTAGTAGATACACAGTGCTGAGGATCGGGAAAGTACACTTCTCTTGACAGCTAAGCGGGGAAAACAGCCCCAATAGCTAAGAAGAACATTCCATTCAACTTGGACGATGATGGCTTACAGTCCTTTCCACTCGGCCTAACTGAAGCACGACTAGCGATATCAAAACTTAGGTCGTACACGGCTGGTGACACGGATGGCCTACCAGCTGAACTATTAAAATCAGTTGGAGTTTAGAGATGAATTGGTAAGGAGAATACACCAACTTGTCTGCAAAATTTGGTCGGATTCAAGTATGCCCGATAAATGAAATTGGAAGTTATTGAGGACAAGACGAGTTATATACTATCATCCAGAAAGGAATCTCATCGTCGACTCGGACAAAATATCACAATGGATATATAACTTTGAAGTTCTCAAGTACTTTGTCTACCTAAACTCTACTACTATCTCGCAAAATGGCATCAGCGCAGAGATCAATTACTCTTGTCAACTGCTGTTTCTTCGGGTTAAGAAGGCTTTTAAGTAGTAAGGCCCCCTCTCAGAGAGCCAAGGAGGCTTTAGGGCAGGAGCTTAATCATCCCGGTCCTGCCCTATAGGGCAAAAGATTGGAGATTAAACAAATCGGATGAAAGTCTGCTAGGATGCTTTAAGAGGAAGGTTCTTCTTGTGATATTTGGGCCGGTGTGTATCGAAGGATTGTGGGGGAGAAGATAAAACTACGAGCTCTACGGACTATAAAGCGACGTGAACCGCGTGAAAAAGCTGAAGAAACAGTAGCTGAGATGGCAGGGGCTTGTAGGGCATATGGGCAATGCACCTGCTCGACGAGTCTTCGAATCCAACCTCAATCAACTTGGTGTGCGTAACTGGAAGCGGCTAGCTAGTGACAGGAGTGCCTATGAGAGGTAGATAGTTGAGGCCATAGTCCATTCTGGCTGGTGAGCGCCACCTAAAGCAAGTAAGAGACTTAGATACTAGAACTGAGACTGACATTTTAAAATTTTAATGAGACCGAGACGAGCCTTACAAAAATTTCGTTTTGTTTTGTCTTGTCTTTTCTCATCTGCACTCATTTGCTTTGTTTAAGTCAAAATCCTGCCCTGTTTCTATCGCTGCCTGTTTCTGGTATAGCTTGTTTGATAGCATATGTTAGGAAATCAAAAGTGATTTGGTTCACAGTAGCATAAGTAGAAGTACACCTTTTGTGCGGAACCATTCCTTCAAGGACTGTTGTTATCCTCTACCTCTCTTGTGTGATTTTTTTCTGCCTCAAGCTCATCCTGTATTGATATTCCCGAGTTTTGCTGTGCCGATTTTACATTTGTTCTGTGCACCATTATGACCCTAAGGCAATGGAACTGGTTCATTTAGGTACGCTTGCCATCAGCCATTATGGCTTTAAGGATATTACAGACATTCATGTCAGCTTCTGGTAGGTTTAGACATCAGAGCTGTTACAGCAGTGAGAGAGAGGATACGTAAATCCTGAGTACTCTTATTATCTATTTGTAAACAACAGCACCTGATTTCGTATCTCCTTGCTGTCTTCTTTTTTTTTTTTTTTTTGTTGTTGTTAGGATATGTTTACTTCGTGTAACTGTACATATATGCTGAAAAAAATTTCCCATTTAGCTTGGAGCCATTTATACAGAGAACAAATAACTTTTGTTAAAGACGAAAGGTTTATAAATTGTATAATGTAGGTTTATATATGTATTTATATTGAAGATATTTTCCTTAATTTGAGGCAACGAGATATTCTCAAGTATGAACATTTAGATGTTGTAATACACATTGTAATGTGGAATATAATACAAATTCAAGGTTTCTACAGATAAGAGCGTAGGCAGGCAGTTTGTCATTGTTTTGCTGTTAAACATTTTCATTTCATTCTATGTACCTACGAGTATATGACAATGAGATAAAAATTAAAATGTGTTTTGCTGAAATAAATAAATTCACTGATTGATGTACAGATATAAAATAGGTTAGCTGATGGGTTATCAATTCTATAATAGGATGTCAAAAATTAAACACAGGGATCAACGGAAATTGAAGACACATTACAAAAAAAAAACAAAGGAGGTCTTACATAATTATGTAGGGTGATTCGTATAGGATGCAACAAAAAGCTATAGCATTTAGGTAAGGCCAATGATCATATCGATTTTAAGTCAGACACTAAGAACCAGATGGTTATTCTAGGACTTTTCCTTTTTAAAATATTAAAACAATAATCCCGGGTAAGGCATTCCACACTGGGTAGTGCGGCTAAAAAAGAAATCTCTATACTTGACAGTTTACGTCCGAAACTGGGCTCAAGGGTAAACTAATGTGTGTTCCTAGATGAACAATTATAACAATTGAAATTTTTGGAGGAGGAATGGCACTCGCCATTTTACTACAACATTTTGTTTATAAAAAAAAACCGTTAATGCAAGGCAAGACAAATTTCGGCTGTGTTCAAGAGGTTTACAATCCGTAGTAATATTTC
The DNA here is from genome assembly GCA_949320155.1 of Melangyna quadrimaculata. NCBI lineage: Eukaryota > Metazoa > Arthropoda > Insecta > Diptera > Syrphidae > Melangyna > Melangyna quadrimaculata. Next base: position 374,879,656 of record OX439483.1, read on the forward strand.
TATCACCTATCATTTGCATAAGTCTTCTTTATATTTTATCTAATATGGTCAAGTGGGTTAGTGGAGCACCTGCCCAAACATGAGAATTGTTCTCTAGTTTTAGACGAATGAAGGCTTTATAGATTATATCCAGTTAAGAAGGGGCTACAAATTTCTTGCATCTCCGAAGAAAACCTTAACACTTAGCGGCATTTTTGGTGACTCATGTCGACATCGAGTATGTGATCGTTGCACAAAGGGTGGTTTGTGATACACCTATCGAGGACTAAAAAGTTTTTCAGTTTCCTCAATGCAAGTGCCGTTCATGGATAGTGACATGAGGGATGAGTTTTGTTTTAATGACAGTAGTGAGCTTTGATTTTCTGAAGCAGTAAATTCTACGTGGTTTTTGATTTCCGATTGGAAATTCCTGTTGAGATCAGAGTTTAATGAACTTATCATACTCTGCCGTTGAAATTCCACATCCGAAGGACATGGATGAGAATCTTAAAATGAATATGAAAAGCTCAGGGTACTGTTGGTCGTCAGCAAAACAGTTTAACGGAATAGAAGGTCCAAATAGCATATCATTAATGAATATGAGGAAGAGGGTAGGAGAAAAAATGGAGCCCTGGGGCACAAGAGCATTTATATTGTGGATTTCAGACTTTAAACCGTTCAATACAACTTGATGTATTGAACGGTCCCCAAGATAATTTCTAATCCAGCAAAAGATGGGTTCATCAATACAAAATGCGCACAATTTCGATAAGAGAGCTTGATGCTTCATCAAATATTAAGTGCAATAATCTTACTTTTTCCAAACCAACGTAAAGGTTTGTGCCACTGTTCGGTCTTCGGTGAGACAGACGTTAAAGACGAGCGTTGGAACCGCAGACGAAGTAGTATTTCGAATGTTTTTATACAAAATTTTGACTACCATTGGGACATTGTAGTATTTTTTGCCTCAATTTTTGCTCATGCTGAAACTTGGTTCTGCGAATATGGCCGCTACAGGTCTTTGTAGATTGTTCAAACTTCTTCCGGCGGCGTTCCTCAGTAGGGTTGGCCAACTAAGGAAACTTTTTTTTCTGACCCTAGTAACCTCTTCACATCTCGAATAAAACCATAAGTTTTCTTTAACTTACTTTAGATGGAGCTCACAGCCCAGGATGGACTTCGGCTTCAACCACAAGCCCTTCCAGCCAGCTCTGCCACTAGCCGCTTCGAGTTGCACACACCAAGTAGGTTGAGATCGTTATCCACTTTTGCGCGCCTCCCGTTATGGGTTCTTCCTCTGCTGCGTACACCAGCCGGGTTGGATTCGAAGACTCGTCGGGCACGTGCGTTGCTGTCCATACGCTCCACGTTTGCCAGCCATCTCAGCCGCTGTATTTTCAGCTTTTTGACCAGATCAATGTTTGATAGATTTTACCCTAATTGGGACAAAAAGTCTCAATCCACAAAGAATTAAATTTGTGATGATATCTGCCCTGGAGTCTACGTCACGTATGTATATATTCACATAGTTTATCTATCTTTTAGTGATGTCAGATCGTGGGCGAATGCTTTTTTGGGGGAATTTTGCATAGCAAAAAATAAGCTTAAAGCGCGAAAGGGCATCTTAATGACTCTCAGTGCCAAAAAGATAGCATTTCTATATTTCCATACTTTTAATTCATTTTATACAATAAATGCTTCCATTCATCCAAATAACTCACACTTTCAATTTTTGCAGCAACTCATTTTTTTATTTGTTTACTGAATACACTCATTTTCAAATTTCCAAACGTAAAAAAAATGTCAAGCTATGTAACTGTTTTCGTTATTTTGTTTTCAGACGCAGATTATTTTTCTGTTCAGGAGTTTCGCTATCTGATAAATTGATAAATATGTGCATGCATAATATTTAATTATTATTTAGTTCTAATGCTTATGGTAATCCTCAATAGTAAAATGTCTGAAGAAACGATTCCAGATATACTGGCAGGATGATCCCAATTTTTCTACGTGTTTAAACCAATGCGAAACGATGACTTTGTATACATAATTTCGTGGGCAATGTTGTGGGCATTTTTGTAAACAACTGCGTGGGCGAAAAGGGCATTATCATTCATATGTGTGGGCATGTCAACTGAAAAAGTCTGGCATTACTGTATCTACTAGATAGTTGTCGTCTAGGCTCGGAGCTAGGGGGGCAAGTAAAGCTGAGAGCCAAATCGGGCTTAATATAGCCCCCAATTGCTTTACGTGTCAGTTGTACAAACAAACGTGTTTCGATATATGACCCGTGCGTGGGGCGTGGTTCAGACGGATTAAATGGGAATCAAAGGTGGTTTCAGCATCTTATTTTCTATTATTTATCACATTTTCGAACACTGGACCACAGTTGAAGTTGACCTGCGTTGTACTCTAGAATAAAATAAAAATATCACTTCTATAAAAAATATGTGCGTTTTTTAATGAAAACTCTTGTGGGAAGACTCTAGCTAATTTTACAGTGCTTAAGCTTAACACTAAGACCAATTATAGTTAGAAAAACTAGGCCCTAATGCTCAAACTGCAAGAGCAACCTTGCATTTTGTCTTAAATCTTTACTGTTCAAACCCATCGAATCGTCACTTGTTTATAAGGCTCCAAACTGATTTTTGGTTTTTCGAAATCTAATAAATTTGTTTCATCTTATGAATGATGATATTGAATGAAAACAAAAAAAAAAAATAATAACTTGTATACTTACTATTTGAAACACTTAACACAAAACACTTTTAATATAACTACAAAATATATAGCTTTAAAGTTTGTTTAATTTTATATTGAAAAAAAAACTAACAAAAAAAATTAATATTTACATTATTATTCATTTTTTTTAATAAGTGGTGGTAAATATTGTCTTCTAACAGACGCTTCATCAATTTTGTCCTATGATGAACTAAAGTAGGTATCTTTTTTTACCACTTCACCAATTGATGTTCCAATTCCCAGACCAGAGACATAACCACTTCCTGATTCTAGGTTTTTACTTTCACTAACTTTTGATGAATTTAGCCCATGATCAATTTGTGTTGAACTTAGCACTGAAACACCATCATTTAAACCGATATTTCCAGATCCAGTAATAGACTGAGATCCGCTTCCATTTAATTTTGATGAGGATATAGTTACATCGGAAGCATAGCTTCCAACACCGGATCCAGTAGTTTTTGATGATCCAATTCCAAATGAAGTATTAGATCCCAAATTATTGTTTACAGAGTTCGATCCCAACAACGATCCACTTCCAATACTGTTGGCTGATCCAGTTCCAAATGAAGAACTTGATCCTGAAGTTTTGCTTGCAGACCCTGATCCCAATAATGAACCACTTCCAGCAATTTTTGAAGATCCTGTCCCAATTGAAGAAATAGAACTTGATCCTTGTAATGAACCACTTCCAATTGTGTTGGATGATGCAGTTTCATATAAGGTATCAGAGAATTCTAAAGTTTTGCTTCCAGACCCGGTTCCTAAAAATGTCCCGCTTCCAACATTGTTTGAAGAACCAGTCCCAAATGATGAAGTAGAGGCTTTGTTTCCAAGGTTTGATCCTAGCAAAGATCCGGTTCCAATTGCGTTGGCTGAACCAGTTCCGAATGAAGAACTAAATTCCGAAGTTTTGCTTCCAGACCCAGATCCGAACAATGATCCACTTCCAACACTGTTTGAAGCTCCTGTCCCGAATGAAGAAGTAGGTACTGATCCAGTTCCAAATGAAGAACTAGATCCTGAAGTTTTGCTTGCAGAACCGGATCCCAACAATGATCCACTTCCAGCTATTTTTAAAGAGCCAGTCCCAAATGAAGAAATAGAGCTTGATCCTTCTAATGAACCACTTCCAATTGTATTGGTTGATCCAGTTCCAAATGAAGAACTAGGTCCTGAAGTTTTGCTTGCAGACCCGGATCCTACCAATGACCCACTTCCAACATTGTTTGAAGATCCTGTCCCAAATGAAGAAGTAGAGGCTAGAGTTGATCCTAGCAAAGATCCGTTTCCAATTGTGTTGGCTGATCCAGTTCCAAATGAAGAACTTGATCCTAAAGTTTTGCTTTCAGACCCGGTTCCTAATAATGACCCGCTTTCAACATTGTTTGAAGATCCTGTCCCAATTGAAGAAGTAGATTCTTTGTCGCCAAGGTTTGATCCAAACGTAATATCAAAATTGGTTGGAGTTGAATGACTTCCTGAGTTGAATCCAACATTTAAGCCTGTTTGAGATCCTTTTTGTATATTATTTGAATATCCAGAATCGGATCCAAAAGATCCTCCAGCTTGTTGCACTGATCCACCAACTAAGGAACCAGTTTCACTGAGTTCTGATGATCCACCCACAATAACATTTGATATTCCAGAACCTGATCCAATCAATGAACCACGTGATGCTTGCAAAGTGCTACTTCCAAAACCATCGTCCTTTCCTGTATTGTAAGAGTTAATTAAAGAGCTACTGCCTGAAGCACCGTTTGCACTTGTTTTAAGGACCACATCACTGTTAACTGGGAATTTTGAAATTGGGGCCAGTATTGAATTACTGCCAAGTTGGCTTGTGTATACTGTGTTTAAATTCGAAACAGAATTACTTCCAAGAGAGTTCGACTGACTAATCAAGGGTCCAGTTCCGAAAAATGTTGATGAGCCAGAACTTGATACAGTTTGTGGTCTACTTTCATATTGATTTATTGTTAGTGATGGAATTTGTGAGCCTTGTAATAAACCACTTCCAATTGAACTCGATCCTATCAATGATCCAGTTCCAACTGAATTTGATGCAATCACTGAACCACTTGATAAGCCAGTGTTTGAATTGTAAACATTAGGTAAAACTGCTGAATTTATTAGACCTTTTCCAACAAGTTCCGTTGAACCGATATGTGAACCTTTGATTATATTCAACTGACCAACACTGGATCCAAGTAATGCGTTATTTCCAGAAAGAATATTTTTACCTCCAATAATATGTGACGAACTGTCAATAGCTGATACGACATTTGAACTATCAGCATGATGCCCATCTCCTAAGAGTGTCGATGAAACAATACCTGGTCCCACTACTGCTTCAATTCCCTTATACGCCTCTGCACCACTGGCATAATTCAAGACCGGAACAACACCTCCGTTAAAAGATTCTGAACTTCCTCCGGTTGCTTCATATTGCGATTGAATTTCAAGCTTAGCACGTTCAAGATCCTCTTGAGTTCGGTATTTAATAATTCTAACCTCAGGTTGTGTCTGTACATTCTCTTGAATTTGTTCAAATTGTCCAACCAATTGGGCTGCATCAGCTTCCTTGCTTAGAACATAAATAGCCGTTTTCTGTTCGATAGCTTGTTTAGCTAGCTGCAGAGCAGCATTGGTAGTTGCTGTATTTTCGGGTGCAGTGATAAAGACGACTTGTAGATTCTTCTTCAGTACATTGCTCAACTGCTTGGTAATTTGTCCACTTTCTTGTTGCTCTTCGGGGGCTTCGAAATGAAAGAATTGCTTACTGTATTCAACAGTTTGTGGAACAGAGTTAAGTTCATCCAAGCCAACAACAATTTTTCTATTCCCTTCAGCAGAGTTTTGGATAATTTGGTTGCCAATACCGATGTTACCGCTTTGGTAATTATTGTTTAAAAGAACACCATTATTGACTCCTTGAATGCCAGATCCAATAATTTGGCCAGTGTGAATAATTTTCCCCGAGCCGATTCCACTATTTCCAATAATTCCACCTGAATTATATAATTGGTTACCAGTTTCAATAATTCTTCCAGAATTCACTAGCTGACCGGAGGTTAGTAATCCTCCAGAACTAACTAGTTTCCCAGTATTGAGAAATCCACCAGTTCCAGAAAGTCCCTGATTATATACTAAGTTTGCCGTTGGAAGAAGTCCTCCGTTATTAGCAAAATTATCGGTCCTCAATATATTGCCATTGTTGATAACTCCTCTAGTACTAACAAATCTTTGCGAACTGACAATTCCTCCATTTCCTATGCCATTGTTAATGCCGTAAATTCCAGCATTTGGTATTATTCCACTTCGAGAGCCAACAAATATATCTGCTTCCCTAGTGTGTACATGATTTTCAGGTTGGACAGTACCTTCCGCACTAACATGTCCATTCTTTTCTTGATCAACAGGTTCAGCAATACTTACACGCTCTTCCTTGATGGTTTCTTCAGTTCTTGTGGTTGAGATTGGGTTTGCATTTGCTTCTTTTAATTCACCTGCACTCAAAACATTTGTGAATGCTTCCAGTGTCTTAACACCAACATCAGAAACAATTTTGCTATCTTCTTTTACTCTCGCAATGCCCTCTTCCAGCTTAGCGACTCCGATGGCTTCAATTGGTGCGACATGGTTGCCTGTAAGTTCACTTGATGAAACTGATTTATGTTCAACATGCTTCACACTACTTTCAGTAGTAGTTTTTGTTGACGGTGCTGGTATTTTGACTCCATTTTGGTGTCCCAAACTTGCAGCACAAGCTGTTGCTATAAACAAGCTAGAAATCTAATTAATGGGTTATCATCACGAACAAAATTTTAATTATTTATGTTTATAACTCACTATTATATAAGATCTCATCTTGTGCTCTATACCTTCGTTGTCGCACACTTGATTGGAAATACAATAATTTTTTGAAAAAACGTTTGATTTTTATATGCAATTCAAAATAAACCCAACAAAACAAAAAACACCTTAAATTGTAAAATGACAAGAGTCGAATTAAAGAATGATCTTAGATTCTATTAACATAATCTTCAAACCTCTTAGAATAGGTCAGACGATGTACATATGTTTCTTTGGAAAAAAAAAATCTTGATGAGAACCTTATTAGCGTGCTATATGAATATGTAAATTAGATTGCTATAAAGAAAGAATCAAAATTTGTCGCCCAAAACTAGTATTAAACTGGTCAAGCCGTCGCGTCGCGTCGCAAACATAAATGTAGGTATGCCTGGGAACAGGAGCTTATAATTGTATTCCTACACAAAACTAACTATTCAATAGGTATTGTCTTTTTATTTTGATAAATTAAGATGTTTATTTTTGGATTCAACTTTAGTTTTAAGTGGAGAAATACATTCCCTCACTTTTGTGTCGATGATGGAATTTTCCCCAATTTATTACAAAAAAAATTATTCATGAATTGCCGGGTCTAAATTTAATGAAATTAAGTTCTAAACTAGTCAAAAAGGTAAACCCAAGTAAAATACAAATTAGTCACTCAGAAAAATTAAAATAAACCTATTCATCGAAATTAAATCTTTATTTTTGATTAGAACCATAATTTTTAAGCAAACAAACTGTCTAATGGATGAGAAAAGACGAGATGTTCTTTTTCACTTGATGCAATAAATAAACAGACTGAAAATCCAGAAATTAAAAGTACTAAAATATTATAGACAAAAATAATTTAGTATTTTGTTTATACTTGTACAAGTACTTACGTGTATTCTGGCAAATAAAATAAAGCAACTTTCTCTTTCACCAAACCGGATGGAGATGTGATTTTACGATAGCTGCGTCTGCAGCTTATCGCATTTAAGTAGGATTTAAATTCGTAAATGTTCACAGTAAAAGGTAAGCAAATAAGTCGAGGAACAACTTCTAATTTGATGATTTTTTTTTTGTTAATTTATAAAATTTAACTTGAAAATGTTAATAATTTAAAAATTTGCGCTACTAGCCGGACCTTCTTAAATCTTCAAAACCTGATTTAAGAAACCAATAAGTGGGCTATTGATTATGTCCTAGAAAACAGGGCAATAAGGAACTTAGAGGTTACCGGGTTTTAATACCATTGTAAGGGTTATTGAAGATGAGAAAACCGTGGAGTGCTATTAATTGAGACGGTGCAATTTTGAAAGGGGAGGAGTAGATACAATCCTCTTCGCTTTTTGCATATATGTAACTCGAAAAACAAGATAAATTTCGCAAAAATGCCGTTAACTGTTAAAAAATGAAATTTAGTATCGAATAAACTATTCGTGCTAAAATTGAAAAAATAAAAAAACAAAATTGCAAACAAAAATTAAAAATGCAAAAAATTGATTTTGTTTTGTTTATTTTACTTACTTGCCTTTAAATTTTTTCCGGTAGAGATAGGTATAAAAATAACTCCTTTGAAATGGCCTATTCAAAAAAATGTTTTGAGGCAAAATTAAAAAAGATATATTCACTCAAAGTAAGCCATTTTTTCGATTTTTATTGCGCTGTTGCTTTGAAATTATTTTAATTCTTATTTTTTGCAACACAACTTAAAGTTAGGGCGTTAAGGGAGCCAACCTTGCACTTCATTCTGACGGGATGAGCTTTGGTACACTAATGGTCCACATCCTAAATTTACTTTTAAGAAGTGTTGCCACGGTGGCAACACTGGCAGACCGGAGATAAAAGGGTTGCCGTCTGAACATGTTTTAACACGAAATTTCACATAAACTAGCCTATAAGTCGGGAACCAGACTTCGGTTGATATCGTGAAATGTCTCGTTGGATTTAGAATACTTAAAGTCATAGGAATATGTTAACTTTAACCCCCATCTTTGTACCCGGGGTGAGCAAAATACCCTCGGCGGATAAAGGTTATTATTTGTTAAAAAATAAGGGTTATAAAATGAATATTCATAAAATTTTAAGATGAGCATCGACGTAAAATTTCATACTCTACAGCATATCCGAAGTCCATTTGTATACACGTATTAGTTTTTTGTATAATCGATTTCGAAATGGGGGGAGGGGAAGGTGGAAGTATATCAAACCACTATAAATTTGTCTTAGAATAATCTAAGCATAAAGCACATGACCTTAGGGTAATTTTTAATGCATAATCTTTTGCAATCAAAATAATTTCAATATAATTTCCCTAGAAAAAGTTATAAGCTTTTTATACAATGACGACTAAATTATCAGTGAAACGAGCATAAAATTACCAAATTTCAATGGTATGGTGATGAAACTTGGCATACATCTCATTTGCCACAAGAAATAAGAATCAAAAGAGTATATAAAAATAGCTGGGGCTAAAGGGTGTTTTTTTGATTAAAAGAGAAAAGTGAATAACTATTACCAGTAAACCCCTCCCAAAACTGGTATGTTAGTGAAAGTCGGTAGAAATGTTTTAATTCTTGTTAGAACCAAGACTCTAAAGGATTATGGAAATATATTGGTTCAGGGGGTGTTTTACTTAGGCGGAAGGAAAATATGCGTTATAAACCCAACATTTTATTTTTATGTAATCGAGGAACAAATTTATAATATGGTACATGATTTTATAGTATTTTTTAACGCTGAATCCAATTTAATTAAAATTAAGACGATACAATCACCATTAAGAAAGTAATGGTCGTTTTAATGGAATCATTAATGTATTTCTTGAGTAGAGCAGATATAACATTTTCCCTCAAAAACCACCTTTGACAATAGATATTTGATTTATCTTTTCTCATTGTTGGTAACAATAAAAAACAAAACATTCCTACCATTTTTCATCAACGTACTAATTCCGGTGGGGGGGGGGGGTTTACGGGGCATAGTTTTAAACTTTTCTGTTTCACTCAAAAAAACACCTTTTAGCCCCAGATATTTTTATGGACTCTTTTGGTTCTTATTTCTTGTGACAAATGAGACATGTATGCCAAGTTTCATCACCATACCATTGAAATTTGGTAATTTTATGCTCGCTTCACTGAAAATTTAGTCGTAATTTTATAAAAATGTTATAACCTTTTCTAGGGAAATTATATTTAAATTATTTTGATTGCAAAAGATTAGGCATTACAAATTAGAAATTCTACGTCGACACTCATCTTCAAATCATATGAATACTCATTTTATAACCATTATTTTCTGAAAAATAAAAACCCTTATCCGCCGTGAGGAACACCAGTGAAACATTTGCAGAAATAAGTACCAAATTCATAAATCATTTGCAAGAATTCTATACCAGTTGCACTGTAGTTTTTGACGGTTATCTAAGTGATTTAAATATTGGTACAAAAAGTGCAGAAAGGTTGCGCCGGACCAGGAGTTAAAATTAAAGATGGATTGAAAGCACTTCCAAACTTGACCAATTTTTGTCAAATAAGAGCAATACAAAAAATTTTATTACAAATACTTGATGCAAAAATTTTTGGTCGCCAATATAGAACCGAAACAAGCCCACGAACATGCAGATGTATCCATTTTGGAATGTGTAAAAGATAAGCCATCCGCAGTCAAATAATGTGGTTCTAGGTGGCCAAGATATTAATCTTCTTATTATATTGTCATTGCTTCCAGAGCAATTTCAAAATGTGTAGATACTTTTCGTAGGGCATGAGACAAGACTAAGCGAGACTTTTGTAAGTCTCGTTTCGGTCTCAAATCGAATTTTTTCAGTCTCGTCTCGGTCTCGTATAATTGAGTCTCGTCTCGGTCTCCTCTCTGAAAATACGATTTCCGGACAACCTGATGATTATTTGAATGAAATATTTTCGATTATAGTATGAATTTGTGCAGATGAAAATAAATATTTAAATGAAATTGGAATTTTTAATTCATAAGACTCTCTGTTAATTTCGGTCCAAATGTACAGTCTGGTCTCGTTCTCGTCGCGGTTGCTTAAAAAGCACTCTTGTCTCATCTCGTCTCGGTCTCGTCATGTGAAACCGAGACATTTCTCGTCTCGTGGCCAGCCCTAACTTTTCGAAGCCCAAACATAAGAAACGTACCTGCCAAATTGTATGATCGAAATAGTTTTAATTTTCCGCAACAACAACAAGAATATCTTGGAAATATGCATGCTTTTAGCGGATGCGATTCCACATCGGGATTTTTTAATATAGGAACAAAAATTATAAAATCTTTTACTAAAAATATGATATCATTGAAATATTGTATAGACACGTTTTTACGTGAAGATGCTAATGAAGAAGAGATAGGTTCTGCATCTGAACTTCTTGCAGCATCGTTGTATGGGGAGTTGAATAACACACTAAGTAGCTTTCGCTTTCAACTTTTTTGTGGGCTTTCAAAAAGTGCTAAATTTTCATTGGCCCAATTACCACCAACCAACTCGTGATGCCGTCACACAGCACGGCTTCAGGATTTATTTCTAAGTACACCAGTGACATGAAGTAAAAAAAAAAATTGAATCCTCTCGAGTGGGGGTGGAAAGCATCTAAATATCGATTGGAACCTAAAACAATGTATCAACCTTCTGCACCAGATGTTTTGCTGACAAAAATGACATGCGGACGTAAAACGGGTTGTCACGGAAGCTGTGGGTGTACAAAATTGGGGCTAACGTGTTCTATGTTTTGTATGAATTACTTGGGTGCAAACTGCGAAAATTTTAAAGAAACGCACAAAGAAGATGATATTCTCGAAGACATGGATGGCGATATTCAAGAGTTTTACTCAAATCTAGAAGTGAACATTTTTATTTTTTTTTTCTATAATTTTCATTTTATAAAAAGTAACAAGGCTATAGTAATAATCAATTATAATTGATAAATAAGCCAATTATCTTTATTTTAATAAATAAAATAAAGTTTTTTTTTTAAAAAAATAAGAATTAAAATAATGTCAAAGTAAACGCAGTAAAAATAAAAAAAAATGGCTTACTTTAAGCGACTATATCTTTGTTAATTTTGTTTAAACAAATTTTTTGAATACGCCATTTAAAAGAAAATTTTATAATCTTTGTTTTACTTACATAATGTAATTTATATACCTTTCTATACCGGGAAAAAGTTAAAGGCAAATAAGTAAAATTAACCAAAAAAATCAATTTTTTGCATTTTTTTATGCAATTTTGTTATTTTATTTTAGAACATTAAAAACTTATTGAAATTTTTTGAATAAGCTAATTTGATAGTACATTTTATTCTCTATAATAAAGGTTAACAGAATTTTTGCAAAATTTAGCTTGGTTTTCGAGTTATATGCAAAAAACGAAAAGGGTTGCGGTTTTCTCATCTTCGATAACCCAAACAATGATTTTTACAATAAAAACCCGGTAACGTCTTAGTTCCTTCCTATATGACATAATCAATAGCCTTAAGGGGAGGGACAGTTTTATGATAACTTGAACTCATGTAGAAGTATAAATAATTAAATTTTTAAAAAACAGCCATAACACATTAAGGGTATATTCATGCAAACGTCGGTAAACACTAGATAGGTTAACGATTTGGATAAATTTATCATTTGGTTAGTAGACTGTCAAAATTTGTATGGGAAATGGTTTAGACAATTTGGTTAAAATTATCCAAGGATTTTGATGGGGAAAACTAACTAAATTTATTTGGTTAAATATATCAAGACGTCATTGTGACTTTTAGTATCTCAGAGAACTTAAAAAAAAAACTCTGAATGTGTTATGTTACCATCGCATCGTGATTAGTTGGCGATAAAAGTTGTCACTAAAAACGTAGTATACCTTTACAAGACAAAATCGCCAAGGAAAGATTCGCATTGGTTTGGGTGGTTCTTTGTTGTCGGAAGCTGTCAAAAGCAGATGTCATAAACCAATGATAGCTTTCTGAACAATCAAAATCAGAATTGATCCATAATTCGTTGAATCTCGCTTTTGTTCCTGACTCTAGAAATGTCGGTTTCACTTTCGGGAGTTGTTTCGGGGCGATCTTCACTACTGAAAGCAATAGTTTACTCAAATCAAGAAATGAACATTATGGGTGCACCATATAATTTGTTGTAATCCCTCCATTTTCATCCGACCACTACCGTGAGCCTACGACTATTGTAGTTCCATTGTGTATCTTGCATTTTTTATCGTTCCGAGACATTCGGCTCCAATTTCGAGTTGGTTCGGGAGAGGTTCACCATTTAAAAATAACTTCGCAATCTAAACACGTCTAATCTGTCACACTGAATCTGTCAATCAAACTAACAGCTGATTAGATAGATTGATAGATAAATAAAATAATTTTATTTTCAATTAATAGTTTTCCAAGAACATGGTAATTTTGGTTTTACAAATTAGATTTAACAATAACTTATAAGTTGTATGTTAAGATCAAAAAAAAAATATTTTCTTTATTAGAAGAAGCTAAGCATTTTGACAATGTTCGTTTATTATAAGACTATGATAATTAGGTGACTTTAACAAAAATTCTCGAAATCCTTCAAATATGGGGCAAATGCCAATAAAGTGGTGTAGACATTTTCGGTAGCATCCTGATTACATATGGTATGCATAGCATATGCATATGCCTAAAGTATCATTCCAAAACGCTTTAGCATTTAAGTGCAAGAGACCACACCAATCTCGCAGCTTTGAATATTAAATGGATCAGCTGTCGTGAATATTTCGGAACTTCAGCGTTCAGGTAACAATATTCGTCGTGAAACTGTGACTGGAGTACCTACATTGCTGGTGAAAGCAACTCAATATTTTTCAGACAGCTTTGTTAGCAGCTTCTTTTGCACATAATTCCATTCTGAACGCAGAGTTTGTAGACTAAAATCCATAAGTCTCATGCAGGAGGTTCTTATCCGGGTTGTCCTCTACAAACATTCATTATGTTTTTTTATGCATTTGATTTAGATTTAAAGATAATAGTGACTTACAAGACACCTCTTAACCAATCATGTGTGCAATTTTTTTGGTCAGAATAGAAGTGTCCTAAAATTTTTTGCCAGATCCAAATAACTTAGGTATCAAACGGCTTAAAATTTATATATTACAAAAAAAGACGAACTTATACTAAAATCCATTTTGATGTTTTAAAGTTTCTTTAAAATCCTTTGAGTCGTTTTCAAAATGTCTGCACCAAAGTTGATGGAAACCGCTTACCTAACTTATTAAGCTCATTGTACTGTCACCACCTGATTGCAAGAACTGAGAGGTAACTTGGGTTTGTAAGTTTTGGAGATAGCCATACTCGCTTTTACGCTATAAACAGAAACTTCAAACTCGCAACATTTGCTAAGCTCACCAGGTTTAGGCAACTCACCAATTTTTAATTCCTTAGCATAAGTGAGTTATAAGACTGCAAAAATCGCAAAAACCGTAACTGACTGACTCACTGACTCACTGACAGATCATCAAAATTATAAAGCACTTCCCGACATCGTAGAATCTTGTAACTTCACACAACGATAGGCCCTGTGGTGTATACAAAGGAAATAATCGAAAATTTAAGATTTTCCATTCAGGGGGCGTGGTACCCGCCCATTTTCATAGAATTGATATAAATTATTTGGAGTACTTCTGACTGTCGTAGTCTTGCGGTCTTACATTCAGGGGCGTGGCACCCGCTCATTTGAATAGAATTGATATCAAATATGAGGAGCACTTCTAATTGTCGTAGAATGATGAAATTTGGTAGAACGGTAGGGCTAGAAGTGCAAGTAAATGCAAAATTTTAGATCTTTCATTCAGAGGGCGTGGCATCCGCCACTTTTCGCAGAATTGATATCAGTTATATGGAGCACTTCTGGTTGAAATTTGGTAGACTGGTAGATCATGTGGTCAATAGAAAGGTGATATTGGAAAATTTTAAATTATCCATTTAGGGTCGTTGCAGCCGCCCATTTTCTGAAAATTCATAACAACTATGTTGAGAACTTCTGATTGTCGTAGAATAATAAAATTTGGTAGAGCGATGGGATTGACATGCACGCAAAGGGAAAATTGAAATTTTGTGATTTTTCATTCAATGGGCGTGGCAACCACCCATTTTCACAGAATTAATATTAAATATATTGAGAGCACTTCCAATTGGTGTAGGATTATGAAATTTGGTAAAGCGGTTCGTTTTCAGGTGTAAGCAAAGAAAAAGTTGAAATCATGAAATGTTTCATGCAGGAAGGTTTCATCCACTCACTTCTTATCAATTATTATCTTCAATGGAGCAAGTTAGTAGAGGGGTAGGACTTGTATTACATACAAAAGGCATACATTAAAAACTTACTTTGTTTATGAGGCTTTAACATTTATGTTTTTGTTGTGATATATTTTTGCCGATATATTTTAAAAATAGAAAACTGAGTTTACAGACTTGTTCTTGAATTAAACTCATATCTTGTGCTGTATGGTAAGCTTAGTTTAACTTGAAGTTTAATTAATCCTCATCAAATTAGAATACCTACATAAAGCTATTATGATAATAATTACTAATAATTTCTGTTTTAACATTGAATTTTTTGACTACTCTTTCAGTTTGAAAACTCAAATGAGACTCAAGTGACACTGAAAAATCTTGACTTACTAGCGTCTGGACATTATTATTGTGAAGTATCTACGGACACACCTATTTTTACCAAAGCATCATCGGAGGAACTTTTACACATTTTTAGTAAGTTTATACAAATCACTTTATTGTAGAAATAGATTTTGTTGGAAAGGGAACTAATCATAAAATTAACCTTTCACATAAATTTACATTCATTACAAAATATATCAAATGTTATATATATTTCTGTAGTTATATTCCTACGGTTAAAGAATAACCCACTCGAACAAACAAAAACAAAAAATAAAATATTTTGAATTTATTATTTCTTACAGTTCCCCAGACAGGACCACCAACGATAAAATTTCGCAAAAGGACTCCATTCATTTTAGGCGAACGTTTATTCGCGATGTGTAATACAACTAGAGCACGTCCCGCTCCACACATAACTTGGTTAATTAATGGCAAAAAGGTAACTAACTAACACATATACGACGTAATGGCATACACACTCATGCACTGCACCACATCCATACTCACACTCGTTTATAAATATAAAACGTTCAACCAAACTCACTAATTAGCACCATGTATAAGTAGGGTTTTGTTGAAAATTAAACGGGGGTCCTGCTATAACTGTGAATAAGAGAAAAGGGCAATTAAGCCAAAACGAACAAAAAAAAAACAAATATAGGTAGCTATTTATGTTTAACGGAGTTATTTCAAACAGGGATGTATTTTGTTCTTTGAAAATGTCTTATGCATGGATGAGTGTAAATTGGTCTGTGATGTGTTTTTGAATAGATATATTTTGGAGAGTATTTCTTGGAAGTCATAATCACAATCTATAACTATAAGGTCTGTTATTGGAAGTACTCTAAATTTATTATTATTATTTCTAAATTTTAAAGAGAAGGGACTAAATTACCATTATAGTTGAGTTTAATAAAATGAATAATTTCTATTTGTGACGACGTTTTCTTGGGAATTTATTTCCTCTTCTATCTATTCTTAAAAATCTTTATATTGTTAAATATATTGACCATTCCGGAGTTCTTGTTCTGTGTTGGGTAGAATTTTTGTCAAATCGAGAATGAAAGCCAAGATAAAGTTAGAAGAACACAAAGATTATGTACCTAAATTGAGAATAAAGATACTGAAATAAGTTTACCAATCTTAAAATAAAAAACAAAGCCGAAATATTAAAGTTTTGTCTTCGACTTTCCGAAAGCCAAGCTCAAACATTTGAATTTAGAAACAAACAACGCCGATGTCTGTGAAAATTTGAGCTCCTCTTAACTTTAATGTTAAGACATTATGCATACATATAGTCGTAAATTTCAGTTTTCCATGCGATTTGAACTTGACTTACTTTAACTAAACATTTTAAAGTTGGAGTTTGTCAAACTCAACTAATAACTTAAAATATTTTAAATTAGTACAGAATAACCATTTGTCTCGGTATTGATATTTATGGTAACAATTCAAACTTTATCAAAAAATTACATAATACCTTTTTTTGTAGGGAACCAATTTTCCTATCGAATTGTGATTAACAATACTATTTCACTTCGAATATAATAATGATTATTTTTCTCTTCGAGACCACCTTTTTAGAGGTAAATTTATTTGTAGAGTTTACACAGTTTTGGATACGAGCAAGTTAGACAAATTCTAATTCTTCGTGCTGAACTCAAATTTTGTACCCGTTTCCGACATTCAGCTATCTATCTTCTTCATTTAACCGGCGGTTGTCATGATCTCTAGGCGGACCACAACTCTCCCACTCAACTGGTTCACTAAGGTTCCACTTGTCGGGTTCGCCGGGTGGACCTCAGAAAACGTCGACAGGCCTCCCGGCTTTGGATTGTTCCATGTTTGAGGCCAACTAAATGCAAGTGTCGTTGCATTTATTTCATCCAGCAGTTTTTGCGCCTGCCTTTCTTCCGCGATAGTGTTGGAACGTCTTGTGCTGTTGCCTGTTGAACTAGGTTCTCATGGCATCTTATTTTCAGCTAAGTTGGTCATGCTGTATTTTGTCCAAGATGGTATTTTTGACGTGTAGGTTTCCTCGGATTCTCTTGCTTCTTATTCGATCGCGCTTTGTCACTCCTGCTGTCATGTGAAGCATCTTCATTTCAGTTGCCGTCAATTTACTCTCATACTTCTTGTACATTGTCCAACACTGTGAACTATCACAGAAGATGGCATAGTTTTTCCCGCCACTTCATCCACCCTACGCTTACGCGATGTTTGTTGTCGTCATCACAAGATCCTTCGCTAAGTTTTCGCACTTGGGAAGCACTGTTCCATTCAAATAGATGTCCGAAACAGGCCTGTGTGGATCAGAAAATGAACAGCATAGGTATTCAGTCTTTTTCGCGCTAATGTGGTATCCATTTCCCTACAGAACATCCACTCATTCAGCAAGTGCTCATTGCAAGGATACAGGATCTTCACTTATGATTGCTCAATCGTCAGCAAAGAATAACTGAGTCACTTTGGGTCCGTCACCTTATTCTTAAGCAGAGAGTCAAGGACAGTAATAAAGAGCAAAGGACTCAAGACGCTTCCCTGGTGCACACCTACTCTAATGGGAACTCTTGGGTGATTCCTGCGGGGCATCTTGACTTTGTTTTAACTTGCTCGTTCATGTCCATGATCATTCGCACCTAGACTTCCGGAACTCCTCGTTGCCTAAGTGCAACCCATATCAGATCTCGTGGTTGTCTGTCGAATGCCTTTTCAAAATGAACTAATACAATATGCAAATCTCCCGAGGTATCCCGATATTTTTCCATTCTGATTGATCTGTGTTGATTTACCCGTAACAAACCCGCACTGGTCGTCAGATAGCTGTATTATTTTTCGTAGGCGGCCATCCAATATAAGCACAACGATCTTCATGGTGTGTGAGATGTGAAATCAGCTTGATCGAACGGTAGCTGTCGCAATTCCGTGTATCACCCTTCCCTTTGAAGATTGGAAGAAGGTAAACTTTCCCTCCACTGCACTGATTAGGCATTTGGTCGCCGCAGATAAGTTTGGAGATGAGAATCATGAGCCATCTAGACCCGACGTCTCCCATCTTTTTTCAGAACTGAGAGGGTATCTCGTCTGGCCCAATCGCTTTTCCCTTTTTGGAGTTTTCACCGCATGATTTACTTCTTCGACTGTGATGTCAGTGACTTCCTCATTATTAGGTGCAGCTATTGGAAAGTATATCCTTGGGAACTGTTCATTTAAAAGTCCTTCACAATACTCTTGCCATCTGTGAAGAATGTTGTCATCATCCACAAGGAGTTGGTCTTGAGCGTTTAGCTATCTATAAATATCTTTTTTACTTTCCGAGAAATTATTAGTCAGATATATTTTCGCTTCCATCTTTAAAAGCGCTTGGCACACAAAGAGTCGCACCTAAGAAAACAAATAATGTTTAAAATTACAAACCAAATACTTGTTCCTCACACAATTTATCTCTTAAACCAATAGGAATTAGAATACATCGATCTAAATAGTACGTGGGGAGGAGGCGTTGAAATGTGGAAAATGAAGGTGTTTGAGGAGCCTTAAAAGGCAAAGTCCAAACCTGTTACAAATTTGTGTTATGTGCCTCCAATTTATTTGTCTAGATTGACAGTAGGTACTTATAATATTCGCATCTTAAAAGTTTTAGAGAATAATATCTGGAAATTCTATCAAAAACCTTTAATCATGAAACCCAAAATCCAAAAAAAACCGAAATTACAAATACCGAAATTCCAAATACCGAACGTCCAGAAAGCCCAAAATCTCGAAAACCAGAATACACAAATCCCATTATCCGCCGGATTTTTCGCCTGAATTTTTGTTCTTATGGGTATAAGTTCCGAAAAACGCACGAATGACAAGCAAAAGTTATAATGTGTAATTTTTTGAAATTTAAAATGCCCTCAATTTTTTGATCGAATAAAAATATTGTCTTTAAAATATCGCGCCTTGACAAAATGTTGACTGCCTTAAAAAAAATAGACAAAATATCTTCATATCGATATTTTCTCCCAAGAAAATTAATAGACCAAGAACCTCCAGCAATTTTTGGGTTCGAGAGATAGAAACAAATTTGTTGTCGATAGTTTGATCAGTTCGTGGCCATTTTTAAAAAGTCGACATAGCGTTTCCAATCTAAAAATGAGAACCAACTTGCGATTTTAAGAAAATTAAATATTTTTTTTTAATTTAAAATGGATTCCCTTACCTTTAATTTTTTGACAGGCAGAATACAAGCATCTCTTTTTATGAGCCTTCCAAAATCTGCATTTTAGCTAAACTTGTTTTAATAATAATTTAATAAATTATTTGAATTGGGAAGTCAAAGCAAAATCAATCAAAATTAATCACAAATTGAAAGGCCTCAATTTTATTTACCTAAACAAGGCCATGTTCTTATAAGTTTATTTTGTAAAGTTCCAATCGTTATCACATAAATGAATTCGTCATTCGAAATATTGTTGAATATATGTAAATATTAATAGTTTGATATGCGTTTAACTTAATTTCAAAATTTAACGCAATAAAAATTGAGTCTTGACAAGTCCCTAAATGTCAACTGAAGAGTCCAAGTGAGAACGCCGCCGCCGCCGCCCGGGACGAAATGCAATTTTTTAATACTTAAGGCCGTTAAAAGCTATTTTGAATCTTATCATTTTCAAATAAGCTAAATATGTTTTAATACATTTATTAAAAATATATTTAAATTGCAAAAAGCTTTCATTATTATTTTTGATTGCATTAAAAAAACTTTGGTTAATTTTAACTCGATTAAAGCATTTAGAAATTGGTAAAGCGTCATGAGTTCCTTAAAACAAATAAATTGTAACGCCATATTGATAGCAAAATATTGATAATTTTTCAAAACAGCCATGAAATTTTGACACAATTGAGCATTGTGTATAACAGTACATTAAAAAAGTCAACAATTATTTAAGCTTTCCAAAAACACCCATTTCGATGCTTCTGATGTAATTAGAAATGAAAAATGATATTTCATATATTTTTGGTGACAACCAAAAACGAGAGCCTTTTTCGTTCTTTGTAATAAATGCGGTCCGTTAAAAAGTAATTTTCAGAGTAGGTATGAGTGAAATTTAATACAAATATTTTTTAACATAACCCAAAAAGTCCTTACGTGTATCCACTGGATGCTTACAATTTTCACATATGCTTGGTTATAAAATGGGTCTACATCCCTGCGGTTACATAAACAACAACGTTTGTGCACCATAATCGGGTACAAAACAAATAATAATCGGGTACATCACAAAAATTTTATAGCTAATCCTGCTGTACCCCACTCCACTCACATTCCAGATTCCAGTATCAACAGTATGGAAATATGTACCAGTACCACCTTAGTTGCTATTAATTATGAATTAACCTCAAAACATTAAATTCGGTTGTATCTTCGGAACACCCACTTTAAGAGGCAACATTTTTGCAGAAAGTAGATACCTACATTAGGGGTGTCTAATAATTTTTGTTTGTCAGATATTCAAAATAGGTATCGTGGATCTTGAAGGGGATACCCAAACAAGTATTTCTACGTGCCGGAAATTTTTTTAAATGGTACTTCCAAACCCCGCGGCCGTTTTTTATGTAAAAAACACGATTTTTTTTCAACGTCAACAAATAATCAAGAATTTCGCGTATCAAACGTGGTTTTACCGACTTTAAAAGATTTCTTTTGACTCTCTAGGGATGCTTATAATAAGCACAAGTAACTGCCCCTTAAAATTTCAAAATATGCCTATTTTACTGGATAAATGGCTGAAAACCCCCCAAAAATCAGTTGATTTTTAAGCTTTTCTCGATTTTAAGGACCTACATGAGTTCAGGAACGAGCAAGTAAGACTCGTATCATTGGTAATTTTGTGTAATAAACTCAAATTTATCATCCGAATTTCGCTATCAGCTCTAGTTTTTGAGATATTACAGTCTGAAAATGGAATATAACCATTAATTCACCTATTTTTGAGATTTTATAAAAATTCGAAATGCTTTTTTTCAATACAAATGCACCAATTCATTAAAGTACTGCACTATGACTCATTATCATGTATGACTCGGTGCATTTTTTTTGAAAAAAAGCATTTCGAAGTTTTCCAGAATCTCAAAACTAGGTGAAAAAATGGTTATATTCCATTTTCAGACTGTAATATCTCAAAAACTAGAGCTGATGGCGAAAAACGGATGATAAATTTGAGTTCATCACACAAAATTACCAATGATACGAGTCTTACTTGCTCGTTCCTGAACTCATGTAGGTCTTTAAAATCGAGAAAAGCTTAAAAATCAACCGATTTTTGGGGGGTTTTCAGACATTTATCGAGTAAAAAAGGAATATTTGGAAATTTTAAGGGGCAGTTACTTGTACTATTTTATTATTAGCATCCCTAGAGAGTCAAAAGAAATCTTTTAAAGTCGGTGAAACCACGTTTGATACGCGAAAGTCTTGGTCATTTGTTGACTTCGAAAAAAAAACGGTGTCTGGAAGTACCATTTTAAAAAAATTCCGGGACGTAGAAATACTTGTGTGGGTATCCTCTACAAGATCCATGATACCTATTTTGAATATGTGACAAAAAAAATTATTAGACACCCTAACCTACATATTTTAAAATTGGACGTTACGAAAAACCACAAGAGTGAACTAAATCCGACAGTTCAATCTCACGTCATTGTTTTATCCTGATTTTACATTATATTTTTGTTCGCCGCAACGGCAAACATGATTTAAACATATACATAGCATACATAAACATATACATACATCTACATACATTTAAAAACGAAAACCTTAAAGACGAAAATTATACTCTCTCTGTATGTGATGGGATAATGATTTATTTGGTTTCGACCTTGATAACGAAAACTGTGGAAGCAACAACTTTTACGCGTTATCCCTAAGCTTCCCTTGCTCACTGAAACAAATGAAATTGTTAAAATGATTTATGTTAATAATCGTTATGGTAGGTTTTCCGTCAGAAAACTTAGGGTGGCGGCGGCGGCGGCGATCCTTAAATAATATAGGTTTGGGCAATATACATTTATACATTCATAAATTATCCTAAAGAATATATAACTACCTAACGATGGAAAAGATTCTTGGGGATTTGATTAATATAGCCGCAGTGGTTGTCGAAAAACAACTCCACGCCAATAACGAATTTATGGAAATTGAAATTTTTAGAATTATGAATTAAACCAAGTTATACAGGGTGTCGCTTAATTCTTCAATAGTATTTTAGGGCATGATTAGATTAGATTTAGATTTTAGATTAGATTTATTGGTTCTTAACATATTGGTAACATATTTTACAATTTATAAATCAATTTGAGCATGGTTTTGCCGTCTGCCGATTGACAATTTAGGTTAATAAATAAACTTTTGTTTTAACATGTAAACATTAATATAGAAACATTTCAACTAAAAATTTAGGTTGCTCATTTTTTAAAAATTTTCATTTATGATCCTTTCCCGATAAGCTAGTGCAATTTTACAAAAATTATATAGTTCTGAAACATTCATTTCATTCAAGATATACTTAATGTCTTCTTCATTAATACAGTCCCTTCCCAGGTAATACCGTCTAGTTTCTCTCAGGGTTGGGCATTTGCCCAGAAAATGTATAACGTCTTCTCTTTCTCCAAGGTTACAGATGCTGCACGTAATTGGTAAGTCATCGCGGTGCGGTACGTAATTAAGCTGTAACATTTCAACTCGAAGCTTTAGCATCATCGATATTTGTTGTTTACTGTTTTCATCACGAAAATAGTTTGTTTCCTGTAGGTTATGCTCTAAAACACTATACGTTGCTCTGTTTACAGAGCTGGATGCCTCCTCCAGAAACCGCTGTCTGCACTTCAAATCCACCTTTGTAATCAGCTCATAAAGTGTTGTCTTCCAGAGTTGATGATGTTCCACTTCTAGGTTCAGTGACATACCACACATAGCAGCCAGTTCCAACCAATCCGCATACCAGCCAGTCGTACTCCTTATGGAATATAGTGCAGCTTGTTTTGGCAGTCTTTCGATTGACATGTTCATTACTTTCAATATGTAATCCACTTGGCGCTTGAGCGTCTTAATGAAGAGCGGTGGCAGGCCTGTCTGCAGCATAATCGCATAATTCGGTGTGCACGCCGGAAGATGAAATATCCGTTTTAAGTAGTATCTTAACAATTTATCCACTGTATCGTACTGTTTTGCACCCCAAACTTGTGCTGCGTACAACAAAACCGACTCCGCTACAGCTTCAAACACCCGATACTGGCTGCTATGTGTAATGTGCTTATTTGAAAAGCATTGTTTCCAGGTTGTACTTACAGCAGTTTTGGCATTTGCTAATTTAACTTTAAGGTGTCTTTCCATATTAAGGTTTGGTGTGAAAATAACCCCAAGATATTTGTACTCTTTGACCCACTTCTATTAGCTGTCCTTTAAATGTCCATCGCTCATTCATACTAGTTCTTCAAGCATTTTTTTTGAAAACCATAGCTTTGGACTTATCGAGATTTACCGTAAGGTTCCAACAGGTGCAGTAGTCTTCAAGTCGGTTTATCATTCTTTGAAGTGTATCAGGAGTATTTGCCAGCAGAACAATGTCATCCGCAAAAAGGAGGGCTTTAATACATTGGTTGCCAAATTCCACTCCTCCTGGTAAGTAATCTGAGATATCGTCAATGAAAAGGTCGAACAGCAAAGGACTCAAAGAGCATCCTTGTCTCACCCCAAATTTCGTCTCAAAAGCTTCAGAAGTCTTGTCACCGTTCCAGACCACTGACCAAGTATCTTCGTACATCTTTTCAACTAAGTTGCAAAACTTTGTGGACAAACCTTTAGAATACATTTTGAACAAAAGTGCTCTGCGATCCACAGTATCAAAGGCTGCTTTGAAATCCACAAAAAAAGTGTAAAGTTTGTGCCCTCTTGCAAAGAATGATTCCACTATACTCCTTAAAACAAATATGTGGTCCACTGTTGAGTACCCGGGTCTAAATCCAGCTTGAATTTCCTTAAGTTGATTTGTACTGACTATCCACCTCGTAAGCCTTTTTTGCCAGATCGAAGTGAAGATTTTATACGTGGCGTTTAAAAAGGAAATACCCCTGTAGTTTGCCGGATCTGACTTACTACCTTTTTTATATATTGGAAATATAAGTGCTTCTTTAAATTGCTGCGGAATCACGCCATACTCCATAACTTGGTTGAACAATGATGTTATTTGCCTTTTGAGTGTTGTGGAGCCATATTTGTAGAACTCTACCGGTATTCTGTCGGGACCCGGCGCTTTTCTATCGTTAAGTCCATTTAAAGCGTCGATTACTTCCAGTTCCGTTATAACACCATCCATTAATTCGTTTTCGACCCAAGGCGTAGCATATTGGAGCGAACTTCTTATCATCTCCGGATTAAGCAGGTTATTGAAATGGGTAGCCAGGACCATTGGACTTAGATCCTTGTTGATGATGAGCTTTTTTTCATTCAAACTATTTACGGAAGGGCATGATAATGGGGTATATTCTAAGAAAAAAATCGTTCCACAGTAAGGGCCTATCTACAATTTTGATATCATTTATCAGGGAATAAAGAATCCCAACTATCATTTCAGCTTCGGTTCGGCTTAATAGAAGTTCTATTAGCTTCTACTAAGCCGAACCGAAGCTGAAATGTTAGAGAGGAAGTCTTACTTTAGTGTACCCTGACCTATGTAAACGGTAATTGCGCTGTAAGTACTTACGATAGAAACTTCGCTTAGGCCTTTATTTTTAGAAGAAATACCAGCCTTTGTAATTGCGTTTAAGTTAAGTTCGATATTTTATCTCAGTTTTAAGACATCCAGTTTTTAGCCTGATCCATTTTTCCTGCCCATGCTACTACTATTTTGAATGATCGTAACACATGCAACTTTTAGTCTAATTGTGCACATGCAACTTTCAGTCACGAAACAGTTTGGTTGCTTAAATGAATCACATGCTCTTATATGAGAGTCCGCGCACATGCAGAAACTATTCAGTCACCGATTGAAGCAACTAAACAGTTGTGTTTTGACACAAACTAAACGGGGTTGGCTACGAAATCTCGCAAACTAAAATCTCGCACACGAAATCTCGCAATACGAAATCTCGCATTTACAGAAACCCGCTCTTCATAATCTCACAATTACAAAAACCCGCTTTTTATAATCTCGCAATTACAAAAACCCGCAAACTAAAATCTCGAAAACTAAAATCTCGCATTAAAAAACATAAAGGACTTATATAAATTACTTTATAGGCTTTTCGTTTGTGTATGTTGTCAGTTGGTGTGCTTTCAGTTTATTTGCAATAAAGAGTACATTGGGTGGCCCGCTTCGCTGGTTCAAGGATTTTAACTCCCTTTTCGGGTCCTCTGTCCCGCTCACGCGACTCCGTCGCTCCGCTTAGGGTATGCTAAGTCGCCAGGCAGGCGCCTATGTAGTTAGTTGGTGTGCTTTCAGTTTATTTGTAATAAACAGTACCTTGGGTGGCCGGCGTATTGGGTTCAAGGATTGTATCTCCCTTTTTAAGCCTCTGATTTTTCATTTTCCATTTCCAGGATTTCATTTTTCAGTGCGGAATTTTCCAACGTCACGTGTTAATGCGAGATTTTAGTTTGCGAGATTTTAGTTGAAATTTGCGAGATTTTTGCTTGTGAAATGTAAATGCAAGATTGCTAAAAGCGAGATTTTGTTATTGCGAGTTTATGAAAAGCGGGTTTATTAGTTTGCGAGATTTCGTATTTCGGGATTTATAAAAAAATGCGAGATTTCGTTATTCGAGATTTTAGTTTGCGAGATATAGTAGCGCTCCCAACTAAACGATCGGGTTGGCTACGAAATCTCGCAAACTAAAATCTCGCACCCGAAATCTCGCAATACGGAATCTCGCACCCAAAATCTCGCAATACGAAATCTCGCAATTATAGAAATCCGCTCTTCATAATCTCGCAATTACAAAAACCCGCTTTTTATAATCTCGCAATTATAAAAACCCGCAAACTAAAATCTCGAAAACTAAAATCTCGAAAACTAAAATCTCGCATTAAAAAACAGAAAGGACTTGTATAAATTACGTTATACTAGGGTTTTCGTTTGTGTATATTGTCAGTTGGTGTGCTTTCTGTTTATGTGCAATAAACAGTACATTGGGTGGCCCGCTTCGCGGGTTCAAGGATTTTAACTCCCTTTTCGGGTCCTCTGTCCCGCTCACGCGACTCCGTCGTTCCGCTTAGGGTATGCTCAGTCGCCAGGCAGGCGCCTATGTTGTCAGTTGGTGTGTTTTCAGTTTATTTGTAATAAAAAGTACTTTGGGTGGCCGGCGTATCGGGTTCAAGGATTTTATATCCCTTTTTAGGCCTCTGATTTTTCATTTGCTATTTGCAAGATTTTATTTTTCAGTTCAGAATTTTCCAACTTCACGTGTTAATGCGAGATTTTAGTTTGCGAGATTTTAGTTGAAATTTGCGTGATTTTTGGTTGTGAAATGTAAATGCAAGATTGTTAAAAGCGAGATTTTGTTATTGCGAGTTTATGAAAAGCGGGTTTATGAGTTTGTGAGATTTCGTATTTCGAGATTTATAAAAAAATGCGAGATTTCGTTATTCGAGATTTTAGTTTACGAGGTATAGTAGCGCTCCCAAACGATCACCCCAAATAAGTTGCATGTGTGCGCTTAGGCTAATAAAAATAAAAATCAATAACAAGTTTGCCGAAAAACCCATAGATCTTATGATAATTTGGAAAACCAGCGGCAGTAAAAATTAAAAAAAAAAAATGTTTTTTAGCTTTAAGCTCGAAAACCTATGAATACAAATTATTTGTGTGGTTTTAGATAATTTCTTATGTACGTCTTTAATTAAAACAGTTATAACGGGTGCACTAAGACATTCCCTGGTTTGAAATTTGAATATATTGTGGTTTTAGTAGCCAATTAAGTTGAATTCTACAAACTATCTGTAGTTGTTGCAAAATGATTTATTAGAACTATTGGAGGACATTCCATGGGTTCAACTAGCTTCATCATATTTCGTACTTAATGGTTCTTCAGCCCACTTAAAAATATGAATTGGTTAAAAATTGACAAGATGAAGGGTAAGCGGTAATTGTTCGATAGGAACAAAATTAAAGCAGTTCAATGGCCTGCAAGATCTCCTGACCCTACAATATTGGATGTTTTTGAATGGGGAAGAATGAAATAAATCTTTTGTTCAACCAAAATAGCAACTTTAAGTTAATTAGAAGAGCACATGCTCAAAGCGTCCTTAGAAGTGAGGCAGTAACTTGTATTATTAACATCAATATCAGTGAAATACGACAACGGGATCTAACATGCATACAAAACCAAAGAGGACTCTTATGACCACCTGGACCTGTTATAACTGTTTTAGTTTACATATAAAATAAAAATTATCGATAACCACACATATCATTCATAATTCATAGCGTTTCGAGCTTTAAGCAATTAAAAACCTTTTTATTAAATTTTACTTTTCAATGTTTTTCCCATTTATCATAAAATCTATTAGTTTTTCGCCAAACTTGTTATTGATTTTTATTTTATTATTGTTACGTTCATTCAAAAAAAAGAAAGTAAAACGTTATGCTGATTACACATTTTATGGAGAAAATTGACCCCAAAGCCAAAAAATTATCATTGGCAGGAAAAATGCGTTAGGCTTAAAACTGGTTATTTTAAAATAAAGGCCTTAAAGAAGTTTCGATCATAAGTACTTACAGCGCAATTACCGTTAACATAGGTCAGGTTACACCAAAGTAAGACTTTTCTTAATTCCCTGATAAATGATATCAAAATTGGAGATAAACCCTTACTGTATAACGATTTTTTTCTTAAAATATAACCTTAGAATCATGCACTAAAATACTATTGACGAATTAAGGGGCACCCTATATAAATAGGACAAGAGTTATAATGTTGAATATTATATTTTATGATGTCATTAGCAGTTTTTTTTTTTCTTCATAGGTTTCTACTGAAGGAATGGTGAATTATGTATATTTGAGTAGTGGTGTTCGTTTTTCTTAAATTCATGTCATTAGGTTGTGCACAAAAAAAAAAACAACCCTCGTTAGCTTAAGTTAGGGAAACATTAATTATTTTGTTAACAGATACCCATATTCGTATTTTATTTTATTAGTATCATTATTACAATGATCTTACAAAGTAGAGGTGAATAATGCAACAGGTTGGTGAAATTTGATTATTTATTAGGAAATGGGGCTGCATGAGGACACAGAGAAACATGCAATCAACATTTTAAAATCAAAACGGCAAAGGCTTTGTACAATTTTATATTACGCCATTCATCGTTGTGTTTTAGACTGACGACATTTGAAATGACTTTTTTAATATGATGAATCGCATTATTTTATTGTTAAATTAAGCAAGATTAAACTGAAAATGAAGTTCAACAACTTGAGGAAGTAAATAAAAATTGTTTACAATTGTATTTAATTTTGTTTAAGCAATTCCTTAGAAGATTAAAGCTTAAGAATACGGACGTGGAATTACTTCAATATATTATTAAAAAAAAAAAAATAGAAAATGGTAGTATGCCAACTATTCTGCCAATTTTGAAAGCGTTTCCATTCCATTACTTTTAGGAGTAAACAATAGATTCGTACAAAAATTTACACCTGGAATAGGTGGTGTCATCTTTTGGAGTGAATTAAAACAAATAAAAAATACCGTTGAAAAATCTAAAGTTTCAAGAACTTTCTAAATTAATGCTAAACTTGGAAGTTTTGCCCCACAGTTCGGCAGCAGCAGAGCGAAAGTTCGCTGAAATTCACTTCATTGAAAACGAAACAACCAATAAACTCCTCTGCGGAATTGTGGAAAGAATTAGGCTCTGCAAAGAACTGATCAGACAACTGTATTAAAAAACGGAGTATTCGAACCACCAACAAAATTGTTGGCTTTATTTTTAAAAATATAAGTTGGTAGATGGCAAATTTATAACTTAATGAAAAACCAATATCAATGCCAATTAAGAGCTTTTTTTGTTCCTTAAAACTTTTTAAAGACTGAAATCTTTTTCCTTTATTTTTAATGACGTGTTCTTATTTTTGTAAGAACATACTAATGTTATCTTTTATAACACAAAAATAATTACTTAAGTACCTTAACATGAAGACTGAGATGTTATTAAATAATATACAAGAATTTATGTATGTACAAATATAGTATAATATAAATTTAAATTGCATCACTTTTTTTGTTTAATTACTAAAACTACCTATATTAAATTATAATAATTGTAATGATTTTTTTTTTGTTTAATTAAATTCAATTCAATTGAATTTTTTTTTAAAATATGCATTCATAGAAAAAGTTAATTTTGGAATCTACTTCGACTTTTGTCAATCTACTTCCCTTTTTTCTTCAAATCTACTTCGACTTTTTTTTCCGAAAGTGGTAACGCTGAAGCTGGTAAGCAAGCACAAAGAAAAAGCGAAAAAAAACAACAGCTCACACAGCCACAGCCAAGGTAGAAACGATTGATTATTATGAATGATCAGTGTGCTTTGGGCATGCAATGAGGACGGTCATGGTGGAGCGCACGATATTTTGCAGGGCATTACAACAAAAATTCATGTACGTTGTTCAGTGGGTTAGAATCTTTTTTATTAAATTACCTTTTATATAGAGAATGGTCGAATTTCGACCACTGGGCGGTACTAGTAAATATAAAAGTGAGAAATAAACTTTTATTATAAACTAGCTGACCCGGTGAACTTCGTTCCGCCTAAACTCATTCATGTAAAGAAAATAATAACTCCGAGCATGAACAATGCTAGTTTATGTAATTCGGTCAATTAAAATTCTTTATTCTAAAGTTTTATTAAATACAATAAAAATTACTTAATAAACAATGTCGATGTGTTTCAGTCAAACCAAAATGATTGGAGTGTCGGCCAACCTTTCGCTTTTTTACTAAAGTGCTTTATGGTACCCAAAATTGTTCGTTTTATTTTCGGACGCGTACACGTACAAAGCAGTAGGTTTGCCGATACGTGAGCAAGCCACATACAGTTGACCATGTGCGAAACATGGGAGTTAAAGATTGATACCAAATTGATAATTGTAACTCACCGGCGGCGGCCGGCGGTTTGATTTTGAATGGCGAAACTCAAATGTTCGAAATCCTTGTTTTTCGCAGCCAAAATCGCTCATGAACTCAGCCAATTATGGCATACCGGAAAAACAGTCGTGATGAGCTCTTAAAAATCAAACGATGTTCCCGGATTATCAATTTCCTGAATATTTTCCTCCAGTGTCCTATGTGCCCTCTTCCTAGGGCCTGTACGAATGTATCAAGCACTAAATCGTGAACATCAAATAACCGTTTTCGAGTTCTGCGCTAAAAACCTGATGTTCCCGGTTCTCCAATTGTTATGGAAATTTTCCGGGATTGTCCTCAAGTGTCCTATGTCCATCCTTGAGCCAATACGAATTCATCAAGCTGAAAATCGTGAAAATCGAACAATCCATTCTCGAGTTAAGCGTGCACACAAGGACGACATTTCTCTTTTATATTATATAGATACACGTTCTGTTGGCAAAGAAAATTGTTCTAACAGCTACTTTTGGCGGCACAGGGTCAAAAGTCCAATGGTCAAAAGTCCATATTGGACTTATGTGTTTCAAAAGTCCACATAAATCAATTTTTTGACGCAACCCTGATGAGCGAAAAGTCCAAACGAAAATCTTGTGGACTTCTGGCCCATCTTGATTGTAGATTTCTGACCAACCTAAGTGGGTCACGTTTTTTAAGAAATTGTAGCGTTTAACTCAAATATGTCAGTAATTTTTTGCCATCTGCACAGGTTTCCTAGAAATTCTCAAAAACACGTGTTTGTTTACGTTATTTAACCAGGCGAAGTATTTTTTTTTTTTGAATTAGATAAATTGATAGTTTATTAGGGGAACACATGTCTTGTGGCATTAGCATGATCCAAACTATACTTTTCGAAAAGCTTTTTGTGTTTTGAATTCGTATCTGAACTCAAAATTGCTGGATTGGATCAGGTTTTCGAGATATCCCAGTTTAAAAGTGCCAAAAAGCATGTTTTTTGAGGTTAATTTACACCACCAATAGAATTTGTGCTGGAAAAATCACTTCGGCATATAAAATTGGTAATCTTACTCTGTAACAAAAAAAAAAAAAATGATCTAACCAGATTCCACCCAAATTGTCCGACTAAGAAACAATTAAAGGCCCGGTTGAAATACTTGAAAAATTTTCTGTAAATAACAATTATTAATATTAAAGAATTGGTCGTAGTTTAGATAAAGCCAGTAAAAAGAAACAGGACAGTTTTTATTCAAAAACGAAGCGAATATCAGAAAATTATCTTTTATATTCCCCTGACAGCTTTCTGAGATAAACAGATTTAAAATAAAAGCATTTATTTACTTGAGATCAATGAATTCGTAGTTTACCTATTTATTCCCAGTTTGTTAGCTTCTTTAAACCTATTTAAAAAACAATACCGCATAAAAATTCCGGTCGTACTTTTGACAAAAAAAAAACAAAATTTAATAAAAGTATTTCTTGGTTTGTTTTGTATAATTTCTACATCGCGTTCTGTTCTGGGTGTGGAGCCATTAAATAGTTTTTAATTACATTAATTGGTATAAAATAGCCCATTGTTATTTTTTTTTTTACAAATTTATTTATTTATTTAACACTACAATATACCTATATATACGCAACATAAATAAATCACTCATTATCACTGCCAATAGGTCGATGAAAAATATGTCCGAACCCATCATGTCTATTCCATGAGTAACAAGAATAACCATCGGAGGAGCCAACAGCAGCACCAACAACAGCTACAGCAACAATACTATCAACACGAATATCGCCATCCTCAACAATACCAACTACCGGCAGTTGATAGATACGACAAGAGCCTGAGAATAGCATCGGGTGGCAGCAACTGGAGAGGTAATTTATGCGTGCTAGCACTTTGTTTAATTGAATTTCATCCTTGTTGCTACAAATATAAATTTCCCTCCTACTGTACCTACCTAACCTAACCTAAACCATGATGATTATATTTCCCAACTTTACGATAACAACAATATATAGGAATTTCTAAGGATCAGACTTTAAATTGAACCATATGCAGTTTCTGTAATGTGTTTGAGTAGGTATGCTTTGCTTGCTTGGTCTTCAGTTTTCAGCTATTGTGTTCCTGTTCATGTTCATAGTTCGTAAATCGTTAAGGTTTACTCTGAACAAAGTTTTGAATTGCCAAAATATTTTGTACATCCCATTTCCATCCCACAGCCCCATCATCAGGAGTTTTTGATAAGCTGAACTTTTTAATCTTGCTTGGGAGTTTAAATTGGTTAAATTTTACTTAATTTTAAGATTCCTTGTAAAAAGTTTGGAATAAGGTATCTACAGTATATACAATACATATGTAGTTATATTGTTTTAGCTCAGTTACAATCATGATTTAAAAATATTTAAATCTTTAAGTAATTCATTAGAATTTAATAAAGTACCTACTCTTCTTAATTATGAGATATACAAAGTTATTTGGACAGAGTCGCACTCTATCGAATCAGTGTTTGAATCTTTAAAAAGGAGCTTTAGATTGAGACGTGCAAACAAAAATTATGAGTGTCAATTTTGAGTGTCAGTTTCTTGTGCAAAGCATCCTCTCTGAAAAGTACTAAAAACTCTTACCAGTGAATGATTTATAGCTTAAAAATTTGCCGTCAATTTGTCGTTAATTAGTTGTGACAATTTTAGTTCTGTCATGCTATCTTTCCCATGTATTTTTTTACTGTTTTCATAATTCGATGTCAAGTTAGCAAAACAACATTCGAAAATCCAAAAATGGTTTATTTGATAATTTCCCGTTAATTTGCCGTTAATAGTTGTGACAATTTTGAATTTATCGTTCAATGTTTTCTATGTTTTTTAGTTGTTAGAAAATTAGTAAAAACTCCTTAATTAATTACTCCTTAGTTAATTAGTCGTGACATTTTTATTTGTTGTTTGTTTTTTTTTTTTTTTGCTGTTTTGATGTCAATTTCTTCTTATATTGAATAGTAAACTGCTTAATTATTTGTCGTTGATTTGTCTGTAATTAGTTGCGATATTTTCAATTTCGCCAGGCAACTTCAACGACAAATTATTAAGCAATAAAGTATTCAATATGAGAGGTTTCAACCCCGTTTTGATGTGTTGCTTTGCTAACTTGACATCAAATAAGCAAAGCAGCTAAAAAAAACATAGAAAACATAGAACGACGAAATTGAAAATGTCAACGACTAATTAATGGCAAATTATTAAGCTATAAATCATTCATTGTAAAGCATTCTTACAACTTTTCTAAAAGAGGGCGCTTTGCTTTATTGATATCAAGTTAGCAGATCAGCAGAAAAAACATAGAGAACACTGAACGACAAATTCAAAATTGTCTCAACTTATTAAGGACTAATTAATGGCAAATTATCCAATAAACCATTTTTCAATTCGTGAATGTTGTTTTCATTGAATTTTTGAACAACAACTTAAAGGCGCTACCACCAATTGTTTGTCTCCTTTTTGTGGTGCTGAGCTTTAATCCAAGTTTATTTGTAAAACTTCTTATGCACACTATAGGATTTGAACCCACGCATATCAGATTTGTTCAGTCTTAGCAGTCGTGTGCACTACGCACTCCACCGCTTTAGACCACTGACGTCACAGGTCGAGATGTGTTGTTTGTTTATCAAATGAATGTTGTTTTCCTAACTTGAAACTCATACAAAAATTATG
This sequence comes from Melangyna quadrimaculata, assembly GCA_949320155.1. NCBI lineage: Eukaryota > Metazoa > Arthropoda > Insecta > Diptera > Syrphidae > Melangyna > Melangyna quadrimaculata. The sequence goes on from OX439483.1 coordinate 374,913,706, forward strand.
TATGTATATACATATATTTTTTTTAACCAAAAATGCATTACTTAATTTTATTTACAAAATGTACAAAAAGGTGCAACATAATTCACAAAATTTTTTCGAGGGCAATGTGATCGCCCCTTCTTCATAATGAGAAACATAAATAACTAAACATAAAGGTTTATTTACTAAATCAGATTTTTTCACAGCATTTTATATTAAATTCACAATATTTTTTTAAGACAATTAAAACGAAATTGCGTAAAGTAAAATTAAATCTACTAAAATGTACGCACATAATATCTACTTATTTAAAAAAAGGTTTCTGCCAACCAAAGTAGGGCTGACCACGAGACGAGACTCTTATAAGTCTCGTCTCGGTCTCGTTAAAATCTCGTGGATGCGTAAAGCAGTGCCTTCAATTTAACACATGCATCGTTTATATTAGGCGATGAAAAACAATTGCCCATCATTTTGAGAAAATAAAAATTAAAAGTCGAGCTTTTCTTATATTTCTTTTTCAAAAAAAGTGACCAGATGGAGAACAAAATGACCAAGTGACCGGTGCCTTGTTGGGCCTCTAACCGAGCTGTAGGGGCCCCCAACAGTCTACTAGTAGTACTCGGCTCGACCGATTTTTTAATCTTTTTTAAATAGACATCAATGATTATTTAATATGGGTACAAATTTTTTTTTAACAAGGTCACGAAAGTAAGAAAACATTTTTGTTCATCCGAGCAAAATAAAAAACCCAAAACACTTATAAACAGTTTACCTAAATTATATACACTGACAAACATTTAAGGTTATGGTTAATATTCCCCTTTTATGGTACACTAGGGCGTATACGTCCTTTTTAGTATATTTTTGCTTTTTTATTTGTGCAAAATGCATAGTGCAGTCCAGTTAAATCGTTTCCTGGAGTGCCAAAGGTTTAGGAAAAAAATAAAGCTGTAAAAGTAATCATTTATTATTAATTTATTAACCTAATTTGTCATTTTATTAAATAAATTTAAGTTTTTTTTGTCAAAAATAAGAATTAAAATAATGTCGAAGTAAGCGTAATAAAATTCGAAGAAATGGCTTACTTTGAGCGACCGTACTTTGGTTGATATTTTCTGAAAAAAAAAAAACTGTTAAGAAAATTTAATTATCGTTCTTTTCTGTGGACCAATGCCTATACGTATCTCAGCTGGAAGAAGAGTTCTAGGCAGATAAGTAAACAAAAATTGATTTTTTGCATTTTGTTTGCATTTTTTTTTATTTTAACGCATTAAAAATGTATTTACAATTTTTAAATAGGCCCGTTCTATAGTAAACTTTATTCTCTACAAAAAAGGTTCTCGGAATTTTCTCGAAATTTAGCTTGGTTTCCAAGGTTTATGCAAAATACCAAAAGCGTTTCAGTTACTCTAAATCTTCAAAATTGCACCATCTCATTTAAAAATACTCCGCGGTTTTCACATCTTCAATGACCCATAAATGATTTTTACAATAAAAAAACTTGAACATCTTAAGCACTCCATACACAGTTCAACTTGTCTTTGAATTTAATGTCAAGTTCATCAAATAAACTCATTTGATTTTTTTGAAGGTTGACGATTAAATTGGAAGAAAATCCAAAGATTTTGAATTTTTTCAAGTTGATGTCAATGTTTTCAACTTAGTTGAGGTGTGTGTAGGCAAGTCATTTGATATACTGTCAAGCCATCTCTTTCTTACCAAGAAATAAAAGTGAGATAAGAAACAGAGACGTGAATAATCTCAATTAATTTTCAATTTTTTTTCATTGGAATTTTGTTTTTATCCATTAGCCATAAATTAATGCCAATACTTTTCTTTTTTCACACATCTTGATTCGATTATATATAATTCTTATGAGAAAAAATGATGTTTTGGCAGTTGAAGCAGAAGTCTTTCAACTAAGTTTATGCAGTGTGTGGCCAGCATCAATTTAGTTGACAACTGAGTTGAAAATAAAATTAAATCGTGTATGGAGTGCTTTAGTTCCATTATATATGATGTATACTCTATGACATAATCAATAGCCTATTAGTTGCTTCCCGTAATATGACATATAAATTCATCGTGCTCTAGCCGCTGCATTTTTTCGCCAATGTAAGTGTTGAAGATGACAAACCTGTAGAGAATTTACAATTACAGGCAGGGTTTTTGAGTTACAAGCAAAAATCGAAGCAAAGAACTGTGTTTTCCTAAAAGTACTAAATTTTTGTCTTTTTTTCACTGTACTCTAGTGGCCAAACCGATCATTCTACAAACAAAAATTATAATTTTTTTGCAGGAAATTTTATGTTCTATAAAGTGTAGAAGGTAATTTTATCCAAAAAGTGTACATTTTGTTGACTTTTGGACAAAAAACTGAAAAAAGGTCGAAAATGGCGATTTTCGCTGTGAAGCTGTATCCGTAGGAGGTAACAAAGTTGGAATTCGGATTCAGCGTCATAAAATACGGGTGAGAAAAAAATGTCTATAGTTTTTACTGGCCAAAGCACCATTTCACTGGACTAAGTGTGCATCACCCTCCATTTGAATTTTCGGTTTCTTGTAAGATAACATTAAATTTTTGTAAAGCATCTGCTTTTATCATTTTTGTACGCCTTTCTGCGAGGTCAAATTATCTGTATTTTTTATTTTAATAGAAAACTTTCATTTACCTACACAACTTATACCGAATATTGATTTCTACGAAATTAAATCCATAAAACAAAACTTCAACATATGCCAACCTATTGAGTCTTTATACAATATACATGACTTAACTATTTGGTTAATAGCTATATCCGACACATTAACAGAACTTTGTTGCCCTTATTACATATTTATATCGGATAATGATGTCATCGTTATGTTCAAATTGAAATAACCAATCGATTGGAAATATCAACGTCTGAGGGCGAAATCAAATGAATTTCTTCATTCATATAACCATTATATCCACTGGGGTGTTGTGATGTACTGTTTACTATTTGCATTGGCAACAGGTGGTTCAATTTTGAACAGGTACATACTTTCATTATCGTCATATCCTTGATTATAACAAGATTCAAACAGAATGCCCACTTTAAGAAAGGTAAATTAGATTGGGGTGTTTATTTGTTGAGTATTCACAAACCCTTCCCTCCTTTATATCACTTTAATATTCATATAAGGTAAAGAGGTAACCCTAATAAAATTAAAATTAAAATGATGTTCTTTTTTGTATGTTTTAATTTCAGAAGACCTACTTGCCCGTACACTTCATCATGGCCAACATCATTCGGCAAATGTCCATAACAATCCTTTTGGTTCTTTGACGAACATTCATAAAATCAATCACAATAATTTTGACAATAAATATTTAGAGACAAGGAAACACAGGTATGTATATTTTTTTTTGATTGTCTTATATATAGTAAATTAAATATTATTGTGAACAAAGAAAGAGAATTGTAAATTAGATACCATCCTGAATATAGAATATATATATTGACACTTATTAAATTGACATCTTGATCTTACTTACTTATAAGGCTCCTGATCCATGAAGGTTCGCTGCCTGAAGACACAATGGCTTTTCCTCCTCTACGATCGCAAGCACGCTACTTTCATTTATGCAAACAAAACGCTCTGGTGTCCGCGACGGACGCCTTTGTCTTTAAATCGGATGTTCGGTCTTGCTTGTCGTCGCGAACCTGGAGGCTGTGATTCGAAGACTCTCGTGGCTGGAGCATTGTTGTTCATTCGCTTGATGTGACCAAGCCAATGTAGTCGACGTGTTTTGACTTTCTGGGCTGCATCCACTTTTTTGTACAGCTCATAGAGCCCAGGGTCTCTCGTCCATTCGCCCTAGTTGTACACAAGAACAAATATCCGTCGAAGAATTTTCCTTTCAAAAAAGCCCAGTATCAGTTCTCCCTTATTCTGCTTATCATCCAGCAATCAGCGCCGCCGTACCGCAGGACTGGTAGGGTAAAGGTTTTGTAGAGCATGCACTTCGACTGACGCGAAAGGAGTTTTGAACCCATTTGTTTCTCCAAACCGAAGGAGCAGCGGTTTCTTAGGCTTTTTTTTCGCCAGATGTCACTAAGGTGTTTTTAGTGGAGTTGAATGCGGAAGATTAACTCCTTAACTACTTCAAAGTTGCTATCAATGGTGACATTTTGGTGGACAGATGCTTTTGTGTTTGTTGATACCAGGTACTTGGTCATATCCTTTGTTTACTTCACGACCAATGAGTTTCACCTGTTCTTCAATCCTGGACTCTATAACGGCACGTTGGGAGCGGCCGATGGTGTCTATGCCGTCTGCATATCCAAGTAGTTGGACGGAACTGTTGAAGATAGTGCATTCAGTGTTGACGCCTGACCTATGCACTATATGTTCCAGAGCAAGTTTGAAGACGTCACATGATAGTGCATCTCCTTACCGAAAACCTGTGCTTTTTTGGAAAATTTCGGACGAGCTATTTCCTAATTGCACACTGCACATTGTTTTATCTTATATTACGTGACACAGCTGGATCAGTTTTCACAGGATACCGAGGTCAGCCATTGACACATAGAGCTCCTAGCGATGGATGCTATCATATGCGGCCTTAAATTCGAGGAAAAGGTGGTGGCGACTTGAAATTCGTTGGTCTTTGAATACATCAACTATCCCCTGTGCTTCGGTGAATAGCTTGCACCCGCTGTTTCAGAGAGCCTGCGCTCCGGTTTTAAAACCAACAGCCAGTTGTTTGTTTTTTTTTTTTTAAACCTCCGGGTGTTGTTCCATCGCAAGACTCTTCGATCTCCTCCAGCTGGGAGGCAAAGTTTAACCTCTCCTTTCTTGATTTTGTTCTTCTCCGGTCTCCTGGCTCGATACTTTTCTCTCATTGCTCTTGTTTTACGCTGCAACATTTTTGCACGTGTATCTTTTATTACATTTTTCCAGTGTACACAATCACTATGATACGACTGGGTTTCTCTTTTATGTGGCTCTCTCATTAATGATTTCACGATACTAGAAACACTGATTGTTGGCGTTTGTGGAAACTGAATGCACAGCAGAGAGTTCAGCTAAGTTGGTCTGTGGACCCTGGCAATTACATATATGCTAAGGCGTCCAGACTCACACCTGGAGAGTAATGTAGTCTTACGTCCCAGATAGACACTTTCAAGTCGTTTACTTACCTATATATGACTTGGGATCCTTTCAAGCACTAAGGCAAACATGTAATAAATCAACGAATTCCTTTGGGTAAAATTATTTTGCACAGCCTGCTTATAGCCAATAAAACTCTTCTTTCTTATATTTAAATAAATAAATGTTACTTTAAGAAATTTATCTGTCATATGACTGAGAATATCAGAAAAGTTTTTATCAACACTTTACCAAAAACTAGCTCAAGTCTATCGCTTACTTACTTTACTTTAGATGGCGCTCAAAGTCCAAGGTGGGCTACGGCCTCAACTAAAAAGCCCCTCCAGCCATCTCTGTCCCTAGCTAGTCGCTTCCAGTTGCGAACACTGAGTTGGTTGATGTCGTTCTCCACTTGTGTGCGCCACCTGTTATGGGTTCTTCCTCTGCTGCGTACCCCATCGGGGCTGGATTCGAAGAACCGTCGGGCAGGTTCGTTCCTGTCCATACGGTCCACGTGCCCCAGCCATCTCAGCCGCTGTATTTTCAGCTTTTTGACCAGGTCAACGCCACTGTAAAGACCGTATAGCTCATCGGTCATTGAATCTTCTCTTCCACACTCCTTCGATACACACCGGACCGAAAATTACACGAAGAATCTTCCTCTCAAAGCACACTAGCAGATTTTCATCCGATTTGTTCAGTGTCCATGCTTCTGCCCCATAGAGCAGGACCGGGATGATTAGGGTCCTGTATAAAATATCCCTGGTTCTCTGCGAGAGGGCCTTACTACTTAAATGCCCTCATAGACTCAAGAAACAGCGGCAGCTTCGTTTGATCACTGCACTGATGTCATTTTGCGTGCATGATAACGCGTCGCCGTGCCTCAATCCTTTCTCAACATCAAAGGATTCGGTGGTGTTCTTAGCGATTTTGATATAGCAGCTAGATTTCTCCCACGTCATCCTGCACAAGCGAACGACTTTTGCTGGGATGCCGAGATATGACATGGCTCTGTATAATTCGTACACACGACTTTAAAATCGATAAAGAGGTGGTGTGTGTCGATCTGGAATTCTTGGGTTTTTCTAAGATCGGTCGGAGTGTGAACATTTGATCGACGCGACGGTTGACTTGTGGCCTAAAACCACACTGATAGGGGCCGATTAGATCGTTGACAAAAGGTTTTAGGCGGTCACACAGACTAGCCGACAAGATTTTATAAGCGATGTTTAGGAGACCAATTACTCTGTATTTGGTGCATATCAGAGCATCTCGTTTTTTTATAGATGAGGCGCACTATAACAAAGTGTTTGTTTCTAACCAATTCATCTCCTGCTCATTTGAATAGTTCGGCTGGTAGTCCATCCGCACCAGCAGCCTTGTATGACTTAAGTTTGGATATCGCAAGCTGCACTTCGTCTAGGTCGGGTGGACTGAGTTATTGGCCATCATCGTTCAAGTTGAATGGAGTGTTCTGCAAACTAGGAGTATCTTGTCTCTCTTTGCCGTCAAGCAGTCTAGAGAAGTGTTCTTTCCAGATCCTCGCACTGACTCTGTATCTAATACCATATTCCCACTCTCATCCCGGCAGGCTTCCATTCTAGCTTTGTATTCCTGGGTGGATCGTTTCACCCTTTGATACAATTTTCGAACATCACCCCTTCCACTACAACCGTCAATAGACTCGACTGCCCGATTCTCGTGCTCTCTCGTTTTCCTCCTGAGAAGTCGGCGTTCCTTTTTACTTTTCAGCCCATAGAGCTCCTGGGCTACTGTCTCAGCAGCTCTTGTTCGAGTCTGCAGCACTGCCTGATAGGCTACGTCCATAGCTGCATGCGCCACCGGCACTCTTCATCGAACCAAGTCAAGTCTACCGTTACCATTCCATATTCTTTGACTTTTCGAAACCATAATTTCAGCTCAACAATTCCTCTACTTCCCAAAAAAAGCAACCTACCCTACTATATATTTTATAGACTCTTTTGATTATAACCATGTTGTAATTGTTTTAATCTGTAATCAGCAATTTCCTCAAAATTAATTTTACATTTATAGCTTTTTGAAATTTATTATCTTAAAACATAATTCTTCAGCCAATTTCAATTACATACATATAGCTATAATAATTGAACATCATAAAAAAGTACCTTTATACCATTAGAAGTTAATTTTATTTCACAATAATTGGAGCACGAAAGAATTTCTTAAATTCTTAATCAAATCTCTCCTGTTCACTTCAAGGCGTTACATGAGGTCTAAAAGCTATGTATTATGCAAATGTACCTAACCTACCTGCTACACATTACCTTCATTGCATTCCATGACTGATAATGCCTGCAAAAAGGCATTCTCTATACTCAACTCAACGTTATTTATAAGTGCATGTTTATAACAAGGTTATATCGCTATAATAATTATAACCGACATAACGTTTGCATTGCTTTAAATTAAAATTGAAGGCACGCAACATAATATTTTAGAAGCCATCGTCAGAGCCATAGTAATTTACTTCAGCATTTTCTCACTCAAGTTCTTTTATAAGAACTTTTGAAAGGAAGGGGAAATTCATTTTACCAAGAAATAATGTTGCAAACCTGTCACAGTTTCACATGTTTAAGGCGCGATGGTGTTTCATGTAGTCGTACATATCTAACTGCTTACAGTATAGCAATTAGCTCAAAGTGACTTAGGCCTAATTTATTCGCTTTCCATTAAATTTAAATTCGCTATTAGAAAAAAAAATTGATAGATTTTAAATATTTGAATTTATTCATCCTCCTTTAACAATTTAAAATTAACTAATTGTTATTAACTAATTGTTTAATTAATTTAAAATTGGTTTTAGCTAAAACGACAAAATCCACTTTTTAAGGGGGATATTTAGCCATAATAGAGAGTTTACGAACTGTTTTCTTTTATTCACTCTCAATTAGCGTTGACAGTCGATATTTTGTTTGCTTTTTTTTGTAACCATAAAGTTAGATGTGGGAAACAAAAGCAAACAAGATTTGAAAAACCTTCTGGTGCAAAATCAATCTACAACTATTTTAATGCTTTTAATGCACTGAATACGAATCAGACATCAAAATTACCCTATAACGTTTGGTTTTTGAAATTCTCCAATATTAAAGTGGAAAAAACAGTTTTGCAACGATTTTTCATTGCAATATAGCGAAAAACCTTAAGAAATTAATTAGGGACTGGATTTTTATGTGTACCAAAAATATTTCGAAAAGTAGGTATAGTTTGTTTTTCCACCAGAGGGGTTTTTTTTCAACATTGCGTGTTTTTGTTATTCAAATCACACTTTCAGATTACAAATAAAAGAAACAAACACAAAACTGACTGTCAACGTTAATTGAGAGTGAACAAACAGACGCTATTTTAAAATTGATTTAGTGCTTATTTGATAGTTCATCACTCAAAATAAAATAAAAATCCCAAGGATATTTTTAAAAAGCATATACATTTAAAGCAGCAATTTAAAGCGAGTCAGTTAACTTAAGGCGAGTGAATGAATCAAAAATTAATGAAGTGTTCTTAATGACAATTTTATATTAAACGTGATATTAGTTAAAACGACACAATTCAATTTTGAATGGACTGTGAATAAATTGGCCCTTAAAGTTGTTAAGATACCTAACTAAATTTTAAATTGAATTGTATCATTCTCTTAAATATTTAAGATAAATGTAACTTAAATCTAGAGCGCATATTTTATTTATTTAGAAACCGATTTGGACAAGCAACCGGCAAAGCCATATGGTTATCAATCTTTTTACCCAAAATTGTAAACCCCTGAATACACAAAGCTTATAACATAAGCATTCAACATTCTCAAATAGTTATCATCATAATTTGATAACCTGTCTTCATCTCCACTGTTTTAGAAATAAAAAAAAAAAAAAACAATAAATCTAATCTATTCTAATGACTTAGAAACAAAATTCAAATTTACCAACTCGTTTTTAGGATAAAAATATCTAAAATAATTAAAATGTTCATTAAAAAGCAAAAAATATGATACTTTTTGAACAATCAAATGTGAAATATAATTAAGAAAAAATACAAGTTCGTTTACGAAAAAACAATTTTTGTTTACCAAAATATAGACCATTACAATGGGTGACGTAAAATAAGGCTCAAATTTGGCCTTGTTTGGTTTTTATCAGCAACCCCAATACTACTAACAGTTATTTGTATTACATTTAGAGTAAGGAAAAAATAAAATTTATTATTAACGGCCCAGGGGCATAAGCCCACAGACACATTACAAAATTCCACAATAGGCTTTTAATTATAGATGTCTGACAATTTGAAACTATTCTCATTCGAATGAGAATAGACATAGATAGAATAGAATAGAATAATTATTCAACTACTTGGTCAAATAACTCATCAACCGATAGGCTTTTAGTCCAGGGAAATAAGGATAAAATTAAAGCATTATGTGTATGTAACATACAGCATCTTAGATTTTTAAGGGATTTGATCATAAATAATAAACGGGAATATGAGGTTGCTTCTGCTCAAAATGGTGTGCAAGAAATCAAAACGTGCAAGAAAGTGCATTATTCACTCCCTGTTTTTTTGTTATTTTCCTATATAACTGTGGAAATATGCATCTTAGGAAAAAAATCATAGAACCAAAATTTGTTTGTTATGAAGTTCTCTACAAGATGGCTATTATATTAAACATTCTGGTGCTATATTTTTGTTGCTATACAGCGTTGAAATCAGAAAAAAACAGTAAAAAACAGAGTAGTTTTGAAGAGCTAAACTGACAGAGATAAACTAAACTAAAACGCTTGCATTAACAATTTTTGTCTAGCAGACATAATTTGTGTGATATTAACTTTTTGAAAAAATTACCAACCATTACCGGTTTTTACCTTTTTAATCCTAGAACACAGTTCGAGTGAAAATGAAAAATTCATTCAAAAACGTGGGAGTGAATTTTTTAACTTTACATTATAAAGCTTTTATCTGAAAACAAATTATTTGTTGACTGCTAATTTTTGCTTAACACCAACACCAGCAATTCTTTTCTATTTAAAAATTGGCACGACTGGATCGCACAAACAAAAAGTTTTTAAAAACAAAGGTTCTCTTAAAAATTTTGTTATTTAAATAGCTAAAACAGGTAGAGCTAAAAAAAGTATGCCATCTGGTTTGTTGTTTAATTAAACTGTTTAATATGAATTTATGAAAAAAAATGTCAAAATCGTTAGAGCAGTTTTCTTAAAAATAAGACGGCCCTGGGCCAAACTATATTAAACTTATGCAATTGGATTATACATTTAAAACTATTATTTTGTTTAATAAAGTTTTCAACTTCTACTTCTGTTAAAAATTATTGTTTTTATATAATATACAAATTCTTAAACAGTTTTAAAAATAAAATTTTGTATGCCAACTTTAGAATTTAATAAAATATAATTTTTAACCAAAAAATCGGTTCTATGACAGGTACCGTTAATAACCGTTATAGAAAAAATCTACCAAATTATTGATTGAAGTAATTAAAGTAGTTCGTAATTTTTTAGTTTTTGAGCTAAAACAAATTTCAATTTAAAAAAAAAAATCGGTTTCCTTAATAAATAGATTCATCCAGCGCCACCATCAACTAGCCCAGGCAAATATAGATACTGTTTCTGCCAAAAAAAAAAATTCAACTGAAGATTTGTAAACGCCATTTTCTTTATTTTGGCATAAGAAATACTGTCACACAAGTCTGTTACCAAATCGTGTGCGTATCAAAAGTTATCCAAGGTTAAATGTCGAAAATATCAATTTTCTCGCATTAAACTCAGAAACGGTAAATGCTATCGAAAAGGGTTTCGTACAAAACTTTTAGATTGTGTCAATTTCAAAAAAAAAGTTAATACTATTTTTTTTCTGACGACCCACCGTTAAAAAGATATCGACATTTCGAAAAACGTAAAATTTCGAAAATGGTCGTTTTTCACGTATAACTCCTAAACGGTTCAAATTTTTGAAGACATCTGAACACAAAAATTGTTCATTATGTGAACCCCTATAAGAAAAAATATAATTTTTTTTTTAAAGTTTGACAAAAAGTTCAAATTTCTGTTTTTTTTTTTTAATTTTTACTCTTAAAATCACAAGTTGTCGAAAAAAATCTTATGCTCAGTTTAAATATAATAATATTCTCTTAAAAAATTAAGTAACACTTTCTTCCATAGGTACGAGTCATAAATCACAAGATATTACTAATTCAATAGTATCAACTGTCAAAAAAAAAAACGGTTTTTCACATATATCTTTTAACCCTAAGCTTATTCGAAAAATTATTTAAACAAAATATATTATATAAGCATGCGTTAACAGTTTTTTTTCTGCAAGCCATCATTTTTATGACATCCTTATTTTAAATAAAAACACCAAAAGTCTAAAATACTGTTTTTTTTTTTTCTTATAATATAAAATATATGACGGAGTTTCCGAAACTATTTTATACCTATTTTGCAGATTTTGATATTCCCTAGAGGAAATATTATAACACTTTTTTGCGTATAACGCATCAGTTACAAGATATTGCGACTTCAAAAATGGACAATTTCAAATAAACAAGATTTTGTAATAAAATGTATGTATAACTATACTAAATATATTCGAAGTTTGACCATTTTTGAAGTCGCAATATCTTGCAACTGATGCGTTATACGCAAAAAATTGTGATAATGTTTCCTCTAGGGAATATTAAAATCTGCAAAATAACTATAAAATATATTCCGAAAAATTTTTGACACTACGCTTTTTGAAATGTCGATATCTTCTCAACGGTGGGTCGTAAGAAAAAGACTAGTCATAACCTTGTTTACTTTTTAAATGATATAATCAACAAGTTTTGTGTGACACACTTTTCGATAGCATTTACCGTTTCCGAATTGTATGCGAAAAACTGATATTTTCCACAGTTTTTAACGTTGGATAACTATTGACGCGCACACGAATTGGTAATTGACTTTCACGACATTATTTCTTATGCCAAAATAAAGACAATTGCGTTTAAGAAACTTCACTTGAATTTTTTTTGGCAGATTTGCCATTTTTCTTGTACATTTTGCCTGGGTAGAGTAATAGCTATATAAACTCAGAATGGAAAGATTTATAAAGACACAAATTTGTTTAATTTATATGAATTTAAATAATGATATAATTGGTTGGTTTGTATGTTATATCCTCGTAACATATAGGTTTAAGTAAAATCTTAAACTAAATTCATTTTTTGTATGAATACAAAACTTGTCCTGTAGTATACCTAATTGTATATTTCAATGTTAAAAAGTTCAACAAAGCGAGGCATGTAATTAAGTGGCATGCATTGCATATAACTCATAAACGCCAATTCCATCAACTTCAACTATTCGATTCGATCCGATCCAAAAGGCATACTTATGTAGGTATACGAGAAAGGCAAGCTTTTAAAAAAAAACTCGTGTATCCGTACTTGACTTCTATTAGAATTTTAACCTAAGGACTCGACGACATTTGAGTATGTGTAAGGTTTAACTTATGGGCTAACTTTCACCTGTTGGCGTTTTGACACAATCACAACAAAGGTTGTGGTTTTTGAAGACTTAAAAAAAAGAAGAAAACTTCAAAAAAGGGCCATATCGCCATGATATTCGTTCATGGACAAAAGAAAGGAATGTTTTCCTGTGCCTAACGACGAGCGAGGACGGGGTTAGGTTAGGCTAGACTGGGTAAAGGTGGACAGAAAATAAAACTTTTAATTTTCGTCCCCCATTTTGTTCTAGTTTTATATATATATTTTTTTTTTGTATTTTTCTTCAAATGTTTCCACTTTCCACATCAAGGTGAAGGTAGTCTTTTTTTTTTTGTTTGTTCATTTTAAAAATTGTTTTCTTTGGTGTTGCTAACAAATGCCATAAGACCAAATGGATGACGTGACTTTTTCTAGTTGCTGTCTAGCCTCAGGTGGTTTGAGCCTTTATTTAGGATGGTTGTCAAATGACACGTTTTTTCGTTGTTGTTGTAAAAGTAGTGGGTAGATTAAAGGTAAAGTTGTATTGCGGGGTAGCAGTGGTATAGAACTGTGAAATTGTCAGTCGTTATATCGTGTTTTAATTTAAAAAAAATTCTCGTTTGGTTTTTAAACAAAAAAAAAAAAGGTATCGATTCAATATAGTCATTCTCCGATTTTATTTCTTATTGCCAGGAGAAACTTTGGCAATAAAAATTGTACATGAAAAACCTTCGTTCGAAATTATGTTCTATTTAATAGATACGTATTTTAGGTCCTTCATGTTTTACCCAAGGTTCTAAGGGGTGATATTGACGACAAAGTTTCACTCATTAAGATTGAGAGCGAAATTGAGTCCAGGAAGCAGGAAGTGAAGGCTAGCCACCAAAGAAAAGATCCTATAATAATATGTTGATCCACTTGCAATCAATTCAGTGCCAACTGCTCTACTTTTTAACTTGAACAATTTGACTTCTCAGCTTGTCGCTGTTTTATATAGCTCGTCTTAAACAAGATTTTAAAACAATGATTTTAAATGGCTCCCAGATTTACCTTTGATAATAATACTCAATTTAAACCACACCTGCCCGAAAACATGTTTATAATATTGTACTGTGTTTTTAATTGTCGGTACTGATGGCTACTATGTATTATTATTATCATCTTCTTTCAACAAGTTCAAGACCATTCAACTTTTTTTTTTATTTTGTTGACTAAATGTATACAAAAAATATCCCACCATGCATCTTTTTTTTTATTTATTTCAAAAAATTCAAGTTCATTTTAACCATCATCATATATATGTAGGTATATAACAAATTACATAATTTAAAAAAAATTAATTTCGGATAAAAAAGAAAAAAAACCAAACAAGACATCTTCAAAATTTCACCACAAACATATAATTAGTCATCGAATGGTTTAGGTAGAGGCACTAAAATTAATTTCTAAATTTGAATTGCTAATTTTTTATATTTTATTTTTATCTTGTCTGGAGTGTTCTTTTGGTAGTTGCATAATATTAAATAATTTTAAAATGATTTAAAATAAAGACCTGTTTTAGAACTTTTATCGATACCTATGTACCTGTTCTGTGAGAAATTTGTCTTCTTTTTTTTTTAAGAAAGAACAATATTTTTTTTATTTTTGTGTTTTTTTGAAAAATTATTTTACTTTTTCTTATGAACATTATTTTTTAAGAGCTGAGAAGGTATGAAAGCAAGAGTTGATCGATTAATCTTTTGAGATTTACCCACTTGAAGCCATATGACCAATTGTGCATACATACATACATACAAACATACATTCATACATATGTAAATACACACATATTGTATGATAGTTTGATTGGAAATGGTAATTTAGGTGTTTATTCATGTAAAGAAGAAGAATCCTCATTAAAGTGGAGTCAAAGTAGACAAACAAGTGTGAACAGTTCAATAATAATGTCCCCGTCATAATATAATCCCTCGCCAAAATGTTATGTGTGGTCATTGGTCAAGTACCGAATACAATTATGTATATTAGGCCTGCAACTAGCTCCCATTTTTCAGACTTGAGTGGCAACTGAAAGATAACTCTATCTATCACATACTAATCGAAAGTATATGATATAAGAGTACTTTGGTTAAAAGTTTCCCAGAATTACTGTGGCGGAACCAGTGGCGTACGCAGGGTGGGGGGCTTAGGGGGCTTGAGCCCCCCCCCCCAAGCAATATGGTATGCTGTGCTAAGATTTCAGATATTATCGGAGTAAGGTTTTCATTATTTTTAGTTGAAATTATATTTTTGTTAATTTTAAACTTTAGCCGTATTTTCAATTTTAATTAAAAAAAAACTTTAGACATAGATATCGTATTGAAATCATTAGTTCATACCACACGTAATCTAGATTTTGTTTGACATTTCAAACGTATCTCAGTATTCATAGAAACCCAAACAAAATTCCCTTGCAAACAGTCAAAATTCGCAAAATGATTTCACAAATTTAATTTCTTCCTTCTCTTCTAATTTAAAAAAAAACCCAGAATGAAATAACAAAAAATGTAGTGCACTTATTAAGATAACACATTCTCTTAGTATCTTCTCTTTTTGTATTGCTTTTTAGTGTGGTGAAGTGCTTTGATTATGCTTGAACCAGTATCTTCGCGCTCAGTGAACGTATCAAAAATTCAAAAACTATTTGTTGTTGGTATTTCTAATGCTACGACATAAGGCATTAAGAAGGCTGTAGAGTCAATTGATGACATTTCGAAAAACTGCATTTAACTTGTATCAGAGGTAGACAATCTTCTCAAACGCCTTTTTTAAAGTTAATGGGCCTTATTCATAGTCGTCTTCAACTATTATGATTAATTTAAACTTAAAATATAACCTAAACATTTATTTTAGTTTTTTTCAATGAGTATAGAAATCAAATTGGAATAAATTGTTATAATTGATCTTACATATGAGTGTTTTATATAATACAAATTCTATATACTACTGAAATAAATCAGCCAAGTAGAAGACTTAGCATTTTTTAATTGGACTTGTTGAATTATTGATTCAATATAGCTTTTAACGGCCTTTAGTCATTAAAAATTGGCGTTTCCTCCCAGCGTTCTCCCTTGGACTCTTCAGTTGACAGTGAGGGCCTTGTCAATGCGCATTTTTTATTAAGTTCAGTCCAACTTACATCCATTTTACAGCGAAAATCAATTGTGAGCTTTATCCAACCCAATTAGAATTTCTAATCAAGAATTGTTGGAAATTTTGTTTACCCGTGGCCTGGTATTGTTTACATATGAGTGTTTTTTATAATACAAATTCTATATACTACTGAAATAAATCAGCCAAGTAGAAGACTTAGCATTATTTAATTGGACTTGTTGAGTTATTAATTCAATAAAGCTTTTAACAATTGATCTCATTTAAAGTGTACTTAAGTTTAGCGAAACCACTATGAAACGCTCCAATAATAATTTGTATTATGAGAATTCCCTAGAAAAATGTTACCATTTCTTTCATTGTATAGCTTCTGCTACTTTAAACTATAATAATGTCTGTTCCTTTACCCTGAATTTCTGCGATTTTCTGTGCATTTCGTTCCCAAGTTCTATCAATTTCATTTCTTTTATATGAACTTGATAGGACTTTGGACTAAAAATCACAGAAACTCAAATTAAATGAACAGACCTAATAAATGTTATTAGCCGTGTTATTTGAGAGAGTAACAAGCAACTCAATAAAAGTTTTGCACGGAAACACACAAAAAATGCTCAATAATAATTTTTTTTGTTATTGTTTTGCGTGTAAACATTTTGCTGAGTTGCTATTCACTCTCTCTAAAAGAGCTTATTTAAAGGAAAAGCGGAAATGTTTGTTTATTAAAATGTGAATACACTTTTCA
Organism: Melangyna quadrimaculata; assembly: GCA_949320155.1. Taxonomy (NCBI): domain Eukaryota; kingdom Metazoa; phylum Arthropoda; class Insecta; order Diptera; family Syrphidae; genus Melangyna; species Melangyna quadrimaculata. The sequence goes on from OX439483.1 coordinate 374,930,205, forward strand.
CCTACCCCTATTACCGTTAACGTTGTTTAAATCGAGCCCATAAAGTGGATTTTTGTCAAATTTGATTTTTATAAAAAAATATTTGTTTACAAAGAAAGAAAGGTAAAATTCATTTCATTACTATAGGGAGTATTTTGTGTGTTTCCCTTTTTTTTCTATTGAAATTAAATTTCTGGTGGTTGATAATACGAGTGCTTTAATTTTATTTGCTATTTTGTGATACCTTAAAAAATAACACCAAAATATTCATTTCACCCACAAATTTGTTCGTGAGGGGGGTAAAAGAGGTTAAAAGAGAATTTGCACCTGTTTTTTTCAATATCTCAAAAATTATCAGCTTTACAGATAAAATGCTTAAATTATAGCTTATACAATTCTACACAAATTAGGTCTTATAACTTTTTTTTGTAAGACCAATAGTTTGGAAGATACGAGTTGAAATATGTCTTAGTACGCTTATGTTGTTATGAGTTAAAGTAAAAATATTGCCAAAACCTCAAAAAAAGTAATACATAAAATCTTAAGATGGGTATCGACGCAGAATTTCACCCTCTACATCATATTCAAAGTTTCACGAAATTCACGCACTGGATTTTTTATTAGTCGCTTTTAAAATGGGTGAAAGTAGGAGAGTAGGGGGAGGTTGGAGTTTATCACACTCAAATATTTGTTATGATGCAAACAAAGCATATGTGCACATGATATTAGGGTAGTTTTTAAGGCAAAATCTAATAAAATAAAAATTATTAAGTTATAGTCCTTTTTATAAAATGTACATGTAATGCTAATGTTGAAACTTGGAATAAATGAAAAGAAGAGTTCATAAAAATATGAAGATGAATTCAATTGAATGAAAAAGTCTTCAAGATCTTAAAATAAAATTATTTTTTTTAAATAGTTTATTTTTTCATATATCATGTTCAGTTATATTATGTTCAATTATATAATAATGAAGTTCATTATGTTTTTTATCGCTATGATGACTTAATCAAAAAACGCAAGAGCGTCAAAAAAGGTATACGACTAAATCAAACAAACATAACATATCTGCTAAACGTCCTCTTCCAGAGTGGAGTAAAGTTCTTTCTAGCGATGAAAATAAACATGCACTTGTTTTATTTTTATGTCATTATATAGAACAAAAAATTGATTTATCTTCGTTAGAATATAACACAAAAAAAGTTTACTTAGCAGGCGGTTACTCGGATCGTCTTATAAAAAGAGAAATTTATTGGTTTGGTGTACTTGATGCAGACGTTTTATTTACGAATCATACAGAAGCAGATAAAAGAATTATTTGTCATATAACCCAAGAAGCAAATTTAGCTGTTCAAATGCTCTAACAGCACTTCCAGAGCAAGTCTTAAAGCTCGTCACTTCGATAATTAGCTCTAGTTGCGCATTTAGAGTAATTTTAGAGCTCTCATACAGGGAATTCTTTGACATTTAGAGCAAATTTCTGTTCGTAATCAGCTCGTTTTCAGGGACTTAGTAGATTTTAAGCTTTTTAATTATGCATTTTGTATCCACTAAGGAGCACCTTTGACAGCTTTTTGTTGGTATAAGTGTGCATAATACAATTGAAGAATAGTATATAATAGTTGCAGAACAAATTTTATATTTGGGTGATGGATTATTTTATTTGAAGTATTTATAAGTATTGTAAAACTTCATTAAGTGCGTAATGTCAACAAGATAAGTTATTTTTTATATTCGAACAGAATAAGGGAATTATTATATTTTTCGGTAAAATAATTGTGAAATTTAAGTGCGCGCTTTGTTTTATCACAAATGTATTGAAGGTACTTGGCGAAATTACAACGCGATTCCGGAATTATAAATATTACGCTGAGATTTTGAAAAATTTTAATCTGAACAAAACAAAAAAATCTTGAGAACTATTGTCAATTATTAATAAAATATTTTGTTTAAAATTAAAAAATGTGTTGTGTTTTCTAATCGAAAAAGGAGACCTTTTCTTTTTCAAAATTGAGAACAAAATTGGTTTTTCGAATCATTTTTCTTTTCATCGCCATATTGTTATTAGGGTAAAAGTTTCTTTTCCATAGAGCTGTAATAGCGCTTCAGAGCTGTAATAGCATTATTTCAGAGCTAGTAGCCACAAGGTGACAGATTTGATTTCAGTGCTTTGTATAAAATAGGGTGTTTTAGAAAATAAAAAAAGTGAATATTCTGCACAGCAAATACCTAGTATATTTTGATTTAAAGAGTAGGTGTCCCTGAGATGCACTTTGAACTTAACGAGCCAGTTTTTTTTTTGATTCAGCTTTAGTTAAATTTCGATAAGTTTTAAAGCTTTCTTAGGGAATAGAAAAAATTAATAAATAATTGTAATTTATAAAACTTCCTTCTCTAAAACCCTTTTATAGGGAAATTAATTTAAGCCGTGTTTTTTGAAAGAGTGAATAGCAACTCAGCAAAATATTTACGTGTAAAACTTTTACTTAGTTGCTAGTCACTCTCTCAAAAAACACGGCTTTTTTATTTTCGACTCATGGTTATTTTTTTTTTTTTGTTTTTTGTTGAATTAATTTTGTTGAATTTATATAAGTTTGTAACACCCTACAAAATCAGTGGTGGTATACAATAGCTCTGTAAATGTTTTTTTTTTTTTGACACCTTACAATGCGCATGAGTAATGTTTTTTTTATGTACCATTTGTGTGAAAGTATTAGTATTCAGCTCTATACGCACTTTTTGTGTAGTTCTATTAGAGCTATGTTTCGACGTTTTGGTAGGCGCATGCGTTAATATTTTGTCCATGTGTTATTGAAAGATCTACAATAACTCGTTGAGCGCTGATATTTAGACAATGCTCTATTTTTAATGTTATAAACTCCAGTAAGGAGCATATTTTTGAATCTTGAGACGTTATTAGTTGTTAGAGCTGAAACCATTCCAGAACTTCTGTTATAGAGCACAATTTATAAAAGAAATAAAGAGAGCTGTATTATAAACTCTTACAGAGCTATTGCCTTAGATTACACTATATTAGAGCTGTAGAAGAGGAGTTTTGCTTCAACTAGCTCCAACAATGTTACTTGGGAAGCTATGCCTGTAGATAGTATTCACAACTATCAGTTGTAGTAGTCTTGTCTCCTGCTGATACAGATGTATTTATTCTTCGCATAGCTCATTATGCAAAACAAATAAACAATCCTGAAATTTGGCTTGAAACAGGGAAATCCACGGTAATCACTGATCTGATAAGACGTTACATACCGATTCGTTTAATAATATCATAAACTTGGCTTGAAATTGTGTTCAGCATTGCTTGCTATTCATGCTTAAACACGATTCGATATAACTTCGTCCATCTTTGGAATTGGCAAAAAAAAAGTTTTTTCTGCAGCTAGAAAGACAGGTAAAGGTGGTTTAAATAAATAAAGTAAACTTGGAGATAATCTGACAGAGGAAGTAATAACTGCTGCTATTTAATTTGTTGCATCTTTGTATGACACAAAATATAAATATCTGCCTTAACATAATAATTAAAATAACATGCGACTGGAGCTGGCATTGGTCAAACAATCGTCAGTTGAAAAATTGCCACCGTCTTTGCCAGCTTTTATTCAACACCTAAAACGATGCTAGTGGCAGGCTTTTATTTGGTAAAACGCAAATATTCCAATTGTAAGAGCCCTAGAACCCACAGAATATGGATGGTACTTGTGCGAAGATGAATTATTACCAGTCCTTTTTGAGGGGCCAACTAGCTGAGAAATTCTTCAGCAATACAGTGATTTACATAAATATAAACGCATGTAAAAATGCATTTTATAGAAAACTGGAAATGGAAGCTACACGTTACTATTTTTTTATTTAATTGCATCAGTAAACAAGTGAATTGAGCAAAAATAAAAGTTCCGTTATTTTCCACTGCGTTGTTTAGAAAATAAAAACAGATTTTTTTCGTTTTGCAGAAGTATAAACGCACTTTGCAAATTTCGCTTAAATGTTTTTTATTTTTATTTTATTAGATTTGGCCGTAAAAACTACCCTAATATCATGTGGCATATGCTTTGTTTGCATCATATTAAATATTTGAGTGTGATAAACTCCAACCTCCCCCTACTCTCCTGCTTTAACCCCTTTTTAAAAACGACTAATAAAAAATCCAATGCGTGAATTTCGTGAAACTTTGGATATGCTGTAGAGGGTGAAATTCTGCGTCGATACCCATCTTAAGATTTTTATGTTACTTTTTTGAGGTTTTGGCAATATTTTTACTTTAACTCCTAACAACATAAGCGTACTAGTCAAATTTTAGACAAAGACATATTTCAACTCGTATCTTCCAAACTATTGGTCTTACAAAAAAAAGTTACAAGACCTAATTTGTGAAGAATTGTATAAGCTATAATTTAAGCTTTAACATTTTATCTGTAAAGCTGATAATTTTTGAGATATTGAAAAAAACAGGTGCAAATTCTCTTTTAACCTCTTTTACCCCCCCCCTCAAAAAAAAAATTACCACATATTAAGGGCATCTGAATAAAGCTTTCCACAAAAACTCAAATTTTTACAATTTTTTTTTCTAATTTTTCTGGCTAAAAAAAAAAAATATCGAAAACAATGTGCAGGCACCTTTAAAGCAGGATTTGAACATGTTCCGCCACAGTAATTCTGGGAAACTTTTAACCAAAGTACTCTTAGATCATATTCTTTCGGTTAGTATGTGTTAGATAGAGTTATCTTTCAGTTAACACTTGCTCCTTTATTTGAAGGCTTTTTGCAGTTGAGTTGCAGGCCTATATATGGTGATGAATCTTCTTCTTCATTGTACCGGCGATTGTCATGGTCTCGAGGGGGACCACAGCTCTCACTGCTTCGCCTAAGGTTCCACTATTGTGGCGTTAGCCGGGTTGACTTCAGAAAACGTCGACAGGCCTCCTGGTTTTGGATTGTTCCTTGTCTGTCAACTAAATGCAGGTGTCGTTGCATTTGTTTCATCAAGGAGTTTTTGCTCCTGCCTTTCTTTCGTGATAGTGTTGGAACGTCTTGTGCTATTGCCTTTTGAACTGGATTCTCATGGCATATTCTTTGTACATGACAGTAACAGCTAAGTTGGTTATGTTGTATTTTGTCCAAGATGGTATTTTTAACGTGTATGCTTCATCGGATTCTCTTGCTTCTTATTCGATCGCGCTTTGTCACTCCTGCTGTCATGCGAAGCATCTTTATTTCAGCTGCCATCAATTTACTCTCATACTTCTTGTACATTGTCCGACACTGTAAACCGTATGTAAGCTCTGGACGAACAACTGCCGTGTAGAGCTTTCCTTTCAGCTTAGGGGTCCAAATGAGCTTATTTCGAAATTACCTCATTTCGGCTCCAATGAAAACGTAGTATTAGATATGTGTACTGTGGTTTGAACTAACAAATTAACAATACAAAAATAAATATGTATGTATATGTACATATCTGACATGTATGTTCATATGTATGTAACAATATGTTTACCTGTGACTACATCACTATCATTCATAGATTCCAAACCACCAATATTGGAACACATTCCCAGAATTGCATCTTCAACTGGTGTACTAGCAGCAATGAGATTGGCTGGTCCTCCACCAGTCTTGTATAAATTTTGCCTCTTTGATGCTGCTTTCTTTTTTGTGCTTTTTTTTAATCTTTCATATTCAGTATCAGTGTTTTTGGGTTTCGCATAGAAACCCCACTGGATGCGTTGAACAGGACTGAAATATTAGCCCAAGCTGCCTCTTTCTCCTTGTTCGTCACCGCGTCCGTCTTTTTGTTTTCTGAATCTAAAAGCGATATCGACCAAGCAACGCCCCTCACACAAAGAAAAGTTGACCGACCGATCTGATTTTTTATTATCTTTTTGTTTTGCCATAGCGAATTATAAAAAATGCACATTTATTTAAAATAATATTCGACAAACGATGAAACAAAACAAACACAAAATACGAGTAAAAGAGACGTTTTAGTTTGAATAATTTAAAAATTGACATAAATTCTTATTATTTATAAAATAACTAACTGAGTGTTTATTTTTAATTGAAAAACTCAATTTTGTTATCTGATTGTTTGAGAGTCTTGGTACTTTATTCCACTGATAATTAACTGACTCTTTAAATGGCTATTGAAAAACTGAATACCGGAAGGTTCTAGGACTTTTACATTTTAAGATATTAAAAAGTAAGTGAACCAACTTTTTCATAAAAGCTTCAAGCTTGCTCCAATACCTCATGTAAACGTATAATATTATACGGTGACGCTATCTTCTTGACTCTTCTCGAAGATAAAACACAGTTTATTGAAAAATATGCACTTAAAATATGCATTTACATATTATGAAACTATGCATTTATTATGAAAATATGCATTTTGCATGAAAAAGTCAAAATATTCTTCGCTTTTTCTTGTTTTTACGAGGAAATTAGTTTTTTCATTATTACAAATTTTGAGATGTAAAAGTCTTAAAACCATTCGAGTTTCAGTAATTGACTAAGAATTAATAAGAACATTGCATTTTGAAAACAAAAATAGTACCTACTTATGAATGAACCATATGAACCATTGTATTCTTGCGTGGAATTAAAGCTATTTCATGGCTGATACACTCAGTGTTGCCATGTAAATATTTTCAGAAATCTGCAATGATGAAAAAATCTCTAGTGCAGATTTCTAATAAAAAAATATGTCTTATAAATAAGTAATATTTGTTATTTACATAAATAACAAAATCAGGACAATAATTCTTCAAATTCAATAAATTTTCATCAATTTCAATTTGTTTTTTATTTTGGTTTTATTCAAATTGATTTGTGAAACGTTATGCAGACAAAATCTGCAGTGGAGATATGGGTACTTCAAAAGTCTGTGAATTGGTGGAAAATCTGCAAAATGCAGATATTGCACCAATGGCAACGCTGGATACACCTATCATCAGATTCCCTTAGTGATGCTAGTCCTTATGTTCAATTTATAATTTATAAATTAAAATGAGTGCCGTCAATTGTAATTGAACCTAGACAGACCAGCCACCTCTGAGGCCAATTCACAACGCTTTATTGCGCCACCGAGGTGACCTGATGTTGCCCATCCAATGAAGGGTTTTGTTTTATAAATTGCATTTGAAACAACTAGCATTTTTACTAGCCGCACATAAGTTGGTTGTTTTAATTCCATACAAAAATTAAATGGTGTGAGCCCACTCAAGAAATTATTGTTTCATTCAAGCATTCATAATCAATATGACGGAGCGAAGGCTGTGGTGCAGTGAATTAACGCCCACGGAATTATCCCCCGCGGACGTTAATTCCCAAAAAAAAGGAATTAACCCCGCGGGGGATAATTCCTTTTTCTGACGGTCTAAATTCCAATTTAAAATGGAAATAAAACCCCATCTGGCAGACTATGGTATCAGTCGGTCTGCTTTCACAGTTTTTGTACTAAATAGTACTTTGGGCGGCCGGGTTCAAGGATTTTAACTCCCTTTTCGGGTCCTCTGTCCCGGTCACGCGACTCCGTCGCTCCACTTAGGGTATGCTCAGTCGCCTGGCAGGCGCCTATGTTGTCAGTCGGTCTGCTTTCAAAGTGTTTGTAGTAAACAGTGATTTGGGTAAAAGTATTCAAGAATCATATGTGTATGAAGTTTGGGTCTTAATGCCAATTTCAAAAAGCAAAAACACCCGCGGGTCTTAGTTCTTTTTTGTGGTGGGCCTTATTACCAATTTAAAAAGGAATTAACTCCCGCGGGGGTTAAATCCTTTTTTTTTGGGAATTAACACACGCGGGGGATAATTTCGTGGGCGTTAATGCACTGCACCGAAGGCTATGCTGTCTGACTGCGAGTGTGGTATCATAATTTTTCTATGGATAGTTCTCATTAATTTTCGGTTGAATTTTAAAAATTTCAAGAGTTTATATGTTTTTTTTTTGCTTTTTTACTATGTCGAGGCGGTTTTTCCTTCGAACTTAAAAAGTGCAGACACGAATCTTGATCGTTTATTATTTTCGTGTATTATTTTAAAAATTACATACAATATAGATTTTTATGAAAAAATAAATTTTTCTTCGAAATCAAATTTAACTGTCAAAATATCATAATGTAGATTGCATCGATTAAATTGGGTTTTACGAAGCAACCTTTACCAGTAAACCCTCAGAAAAACACCCTTCCTTTCTAAATATTTTGACAGACTCCTCTGATTCTCTTGACACACAATATTTGTTCCAAGTTTCATGAGTGTAGCATTTTTTCACAAGTGTTAAGTGTTATAGTATAGTCCCACACATTTCACTTTCCCTCAAAAAAGCACCAGATATTTTTATGGACTCATTTGATTTTTCATTTTTATGGAAAATATAACATTTTGACCAACTTTCATGAGCATATATTTTTTTTGTTTTAAAGATACGTCCTGCACTATGATAAATTCATAAGAATATTGCCCAAAGTTTTGGAATCACTTTCATAATATTGAAGTTTACATCGAAAAGCAAATTTTAAGACATTTTAAACATAAATTTGATTTAATTCATGATTTGCACAATTCTCTATTTTGAATTTTGTCTTTTCGTACAATATTCTGATTTGAATTCTGTAGCCCGGATTTTGAATTGAAAACAAATTGGCATCTCCATTCCCCAATATCCATAATCACAAATTTTTGAAAAAGCATTTACGGAATTTATTTGATAAGATTTGCATTGCAATCAAATCGATTCGTCATCATTATTTCAATTTCTAAGACCGCTTGGTCTATTTGCAAATCAAAAACAAAAGTCTGTCCGCTTAAATCAACTTCATATAATTGAATATTGTCGGGCTGTTCTCCGACTATACCTACACTGACTAGTTGTTAGCTTAATTGTAGATAAATATAAACAAATTGAAATACAAAATAAGCTGTGTTTTATGAAAGAGTGTATAGCAACTCAGCAAAAAAAAACTCTTATCCTCATGTTAGATTTAAAATCTATTGACTTTCTATTTTACCTCAAAGAAATGCGTTTAATGTCAAGGCCGGCTTTAATCTTCTTTAAAAGCTATATATTCATCCAAGGTTATTGCACTTTGTTATTTTAGTCCATTTGGATATACATATCTAATGTTTTTTATTCTTAATTTAAAAAACAGCAGCATTAGGATAAGAATACTAAATTTGCATTAATAAGAGATACAAAAAAGTAACAATTAAATCAACGTGTAAGTACGCCAGAAAATCAAGTTAGAGCAGCTCTAGCTGCGACCAGTTCCTTTAGAACAGCTTGTTATGTGGAGTAGAAAATTAAATCATTTGCAATAAAAACTATTGATGTTGTTTTTAAGCCACTGCACCTATAAAACCTCAAAGCAATTTGTAACATTCAGTTCATTTTTCTTTAATCAACGACGAAGCAGGACGCAACAATGAGAGCATTCATTGTGAGTTTTATAAAACACAATTATCTTTTTTTAAATGGAGTTCTAATTTTGTATGTGATTAAAGATTCTAGGTTTTTTGGTAGCAGCATCGACTGCAGGTAACTTGGGCTACAATTACGTCAGTCCAACTGCAATTCCATTAGTCCAAGTGAGTCCAAGTCCAATTCCATTAATCAAAACTACTAATCTGGAGGGAAGTGGCAGTTCGTTGGTTGGTACAATTGGAACTGGAGGCCTTGGTGGAAGCAGATTGATCAGCACAGGTGGTGGATTAATCGGTACTGGAAATAGCGGTCTGATTACCACTGGAGGCCTTGGTGGAAGCAGATTGATCAGTACTGGCAGTGGATTGATCGGAAACAGCGGTCTGATCACTACTGGTGGACTCGGCGGAAGTAGATTGATCAGTACAGGTGGCGGTTTGATCGGCACTGGAAACAGCGGTGTGATCACAACTGGAGGTCTAGGTCTTAATGGAATCCGTTATGGCAATCCACTGATCGGCACAGGCATCGGACTTGTTGGAAACAGAGGTCTCATAAGCAGTGGTGGATACGGAGGTGGAATTATTGGTGCTGGAGGACTTATCAACGGAGGTAGCCAAATTATCACTGGAGGAAGTCGCCTGATTGGTGGTGGTGCAACCAACTTGGTTGAAATTCCCTCACTGGACTCCATTCCCCAAACTGTTGAATACAGCAAGCAATTCTTCCATTACGAAGCTCCAGAAGAGCTCCAAGAAGAAGGAACTGTCACCAAACAACTTAGCAACGTCTTAAAGAAGAACCTCCAGGTTGTCTTCATCAAGGCTCCAGAAAATAACGGTGCCACCAATGCAGCTCTCCAACTTGCTAAGCAAGCTATCGAACAAAAGACTGATATTTATGTTCTTAGCAAGCAGAACGATGGTGCTCAATTGGTTGGACAACTTGAACAAATCCAAGAGAATGTCCCAACTGTTCCCGATGTCAGAATTGTCAAATACAGAACTCCTCAGGATCTTGCCTACGCAAAGGAAATTATTCAAGCTCAATACGAAAATACCGGTGGATCTTCTCAGTCTTTTGATGGAGGTATTGCTCCAGTTCTTAATTACGCCAGTGGTGTAAGTTCATTGTCCGGTGGTGGAGCTATTTTGGGAACAGGCCTAGGATCTACAAACATCGTTGGTACAAGTGGTACTGTTTTGGGATCAAGCTTGGGATCAGGTTTGGGATCTACAAACATCATTAGTAGCGGCCCTGTTTTGGGATCTACAAACATCGTTGGTACAAGTGGTACTGTTTTGGGATCAAGCTTGGGATCAGGTTTGGGATCTGCAAACATCATTAGTAGCGGCCCTGTTTTGGGATCTGGTTTAGGAACAACCACCACCTATGTTAATAACGGTCCATTGCTCGGATCTGGTATTGGTTCAACCAAAATTATTGGAACAAGCCCATTATTGGGATCTGGAGTCACAACGACCAAAATTATCAACGGTGGTTCTCTGATTGGTTCAGGTGCAGGAAGCTATGGTTTGGGATCAAATCAGGTATCATCAGTCAGCTTGCCCGCTACCTCACAATATCTTCCCCCATTGAAGAAGAAGTAAACCATAATAGGTATACTAACCCTTAAAATGTAATATTATTTTTTGTTTGTGAATGCTAATAAAACGAAATATTAAATTTCTAAAAATTGTATTTTTAACACTTTTTTTTATTATTTTCTGAAATGCTTTCTGTTCAATGATACTTTTTGCAGTCGTACTTTGTTGAGATAAATAATGCGCATACTCTAAAATGTTCCATATTACGTTCCTGAAGACCCACCACGGCGTATGGGAGAAATTTGTTATGATAACCTACTCACTAAAATTTGGTAGATCCACTCAATCAATTCAATTGTTTACTGGTCAAGTTTTAAAAATCTTTTAAATTTTTAGGAATTAAGTAATAAAATATATAAATTCCACATGCCAGTAAACCTTGCTATTTTGTTTCAGTAATACATATAATCATTCACCCCTATTACGAAATTTGTGTTTTTAAGTCGTATTTGGTCGTATGTTGGGCTTGTGGTTTCCTTAATAGTAAAATGTAATCTTTTTTGGTACAAAGCTTTTAAGAATTTACGAATAGAGATATTGCGATGTTGGGATTTGAACTTAACAATATCATCACCAAAGACATGACGAAAGGAACAATTTGTGTTCTTTTCGAACTATTTTTGTTCTTTTCGTCATGTCTTTGGATAAATATGTTGTTAAGTTATAATACCAGCATCGATCCGATTTGTGATCTGATTTCACTCATTTAAGAGCTGTGTCTAAGTTCAAGGTGAATTTTTGGACGTTGAATCTATTTTTCTAAGTTTATCATTTCAAAATATTTGAAGTTTTTTGTGTACTATACCAAGTTAATTATCTTATAAAAATATAAAACCAACAATTTGTAATTTAAATGGTGACGTTAAATAAGGCCCAACGAAATAAGACCAAATCTCAAATTTGGCATCATTTCGCTTTGAAAATGGAAATAAGGCCAAATTGGCTTTATTTCTATTTCCAAAACGAAATATGGCCAAATTTCATTTAGAAATAAGACCAAATTTGTTTTTACAAAAAAATTCAGTGATAACAGAAGCTTTAAAAGCAGACCAACTGACAACATAGGCGCCTGCCAGGCGACTGAGCATACCCTTAGCGGAGCGACGGAGTCACGTGAGCGGGACAGAGGACCCGAAAAGGGAGTTAAAATCCTTGAACCCGCGAAGCAGGCCACCCAAAGTACCCAAACGGAAGACCTCAACTTTTCGATTTTTCTTTTGTTTATGCATTTCATAATCCTAAAGCATCCGAAGAACTCTTTTTAATTGAAGAAGGGAATAAGTTCCAAAGTTTCCAAGAAATTAATTATGATGCAAATGTCATCTCTGTAGGTGGACGCATCAAAATCCAATTTGATAACAGAAAAAGCTATTTACATAATGTGATTTTAAAAAGCATTGGTAGAAACAAGGAAACAATTCCCAGTTTTATTTCCACCCAAAAATAGGGCTATTCATGCGACGCACTAGGGCGTAAGCCCCAGATAAACCTGGTAAACCAGATCATTTTATCTCGGTAGAAATGAATTGTCAACATTTGTATGTGAAAAATATTCAGCAAAACACATAATTTTATCTCACGTATTTCTTGCGGAAAGTGCAAAAATGAACCTGATAAACTGTGATAAGTCATTTGTGACGATTAATTTGATTATTTCCTACGTTTACGCAAGTGTTCTTTCAAAGGGGTGTTCATATAAACATCTTGCGGAACGTTCCATGAATTCCCTTTTTTTTAATTATCCAACCACTTGCCTATCGGTTGTAGCAGGACTTTTTAGAATGATTTTATTTGTGACATTTAAGTTATTGTTTACATCTTCGACACATTGTCTACATTGCTTACATTGTCGACATCGTCGACCGATTGTCTGCAATGTAATGCAGACAATTAAAGTCGACACGTAGAGGAAGAACACTCTTAGCGACGGTGTACAGTTTGCAAGTAAAGTTATATTTATTTGTTTTGATAGCTAAGCGAAGTACGTACTAAAATTCATTAAATTTTAACGAGACTGCGAGACAGTCTCGACCGAGACTTTTCTCATCTCTTGGCCAGCCCTTTTTTAAATACGACCCTTTTGCAACTCGAGCCTTCGGGGTAACGGGGTAAATCCGGATAAAACGCAAAATTTTTGCACTTAAGGCTGATAAAAATATTTTGAATCAAAAATTTAACATATCCAATACATTTCAGCAGCATATAGAATTTGTTTAAAAATTAACATTTAAAATGTTTATAAAATAAATAAATAAAAATAAATTGGTCGGCGCAACAGCTCGTGAAGAACCAGGGCCTAGTGATTAACAGCTCGCAACCATTCCTGTGTGCGCTTGTTACAGGAATGGAAGGGACATACAATTTTATGCCGAATCCGAACGGCTAACTAGAAGCACTTATTCATGACAGTGATAATCTTGGAGGATTTGTCAATTCCTCGCAAGTGGCAGTAGCCCTGAAAAAAACTTTTTTAGTTTTTGGGTGGATGAGGCTGGGACACTTCCCAGACCTCCAGTGTGACACTGACAGTCGAACGAACTAACCATTACGCTACGGGCTACTACATTTAAAATGATTGTTTTCTGTTAATAACGAAATGAAATTCTATTCGATCCATAAATGTATTACTTCTGAAGCAAAAAGTGTTAGGATAGGACAAGAAGGTTTTGTGGTCAGAAGACATCAAGTCTTCTCCTAATTCAAGCTTCCACCTTAAATATCAAAAAAATTGCGGAATGACGCATGCTTTTCTTAGTTTACTTACTTACTAGCTTGGAACCTTGGAGCTGTTACGTCCTACGCCCTATCGGGTGATATAAAAATATCTCAGAGTATATCAAGATCAACTCTTTCAACTTCTTCCCCAGTTAACCTGATTTCACTTCGAGCATTCAGCGTTCTTCACCAAGCACTTTCAGGTCGGCCCGCTCGACCCACTCGACTCGATTTGATTGCATTGCAATCAAATCTATTCGTCATCATTATTTCTATTTCTAAACCCGCTTGGTCTATTCGCAAATCAAAAACAAAAGTCTGCCCGCTTAAATCAATTTCATATAATTGAATTTTGTGGGGCTCTTCTCCTATTATACACTGACTATTTATACACCAAATTCTAGATAAATTTAAACAAATTCTATTAACTTTCTATTTTACCTCAAAGAAATGCGTTTAATCTCAAGGCCGTTTTTAATGTTCTTTAAATGTTATATATTCATACAAGGTTATTGTACTTTGATATTTTAGTCCGTTTGGCTATATCCAATGTTTTTTTATTCTAAAATAAAAAAAAACAGCATTAGGATAAAAAAAAACTAAATTTGCATTAATAAGAGATACAAGAAAGTAAAATTTTTATCAACGTGTAAGTAGGCCAAATCAAGTTAGAGCAGCTCTAATTCTAGCTGCGACCAGTTCCTTTAGAACAGCTTGTTATGTGGAATAGAAAATTAAATCATTTGCAACAAAAACTATTGATGCTGTTTTTTTGGCCACTGCAACTATAAAACCTCAAAGCAATTTATAACATTCAGTTCATTTTTCTTTAATCAACGACGAAGCAGGACGCAGCAATGAGAGCATTCATTGTAAGTTTCATCAAACAGAATCATCTTTAATTAAATGGAGTTCTAACTTTTTTATGTGATTAAAGATTCTAGGTTTTTTGGTAGCAGCATCGACAGCAGGTCACTTGGGCTACAATTATGTCAGTCCAACTCAAATTCCATTAATCAAAACTGTTAATCTTGAGGGAAGTGGAAGTTCGTTGGTTGGTACAATTGGAACTGGAGGTATTGGTGGGAGTAGATTGATCAGCACAGGTGGTGGATTAATCGGCACTGGAAACAGCGGTCTGATTACCACTGGAGGCCTTGGTGGAAGCAGATTGATCAGCACTGGCGGTGGATTGATCAGCACTGGAAACAGCGGTCTGATTACTACTGGTGGCTATGGAGGACTCGGTGGAAGTAGATTGATCAGCACTGGTGGCTATGGAGGCCTAGGTCTTAATGGCCACAGAGGTCTCATCAGCAGTGGTGGATATGGAGGCGGAGTTATTGGTGCTGGAGGACTTATCAACGGAGGTAGCCAAATTATCACTGGAGGAACTCGTCTGATTGGTGGTGGTGCAACCAACTTGGTTGGAATTCCCTCACTGAACTCCGTTCCCCAAACTGTTGAATACAGCAAGCAGTTCTTCCATTACGAAGCTCCAGAAGAGCTCCAAGAAGAAGGAAGCGTCACCAAACAACTAAGTAACGTCTTAAAGAAGAACCTCCAGGTTGTCTTCATCAAGGCTCCAGAAAATAACGGTGCCACCAATGCAGCTCTCCAACTTGCTAAGCAAGCTATCGAACAAAAGACTGACATTTATGTTCTTAGCAAGCAGAACGATGGTGCTCAATTAGTTGGACAACTTCAACAAATCCAAGAGAATGTCCCAACTGTTCCTGATGTCAGAATTGTCAAATACAGAACTCCTCAGGATCTTGCCTACGCCAAGGAAATTATTCAAGCTCAATACGAAAATACCGGAGGATCTTCTCAGACTATTAATGGAGGTATTGCTCCAGTTCTAAATTACGCCAGTGGTATAAGTTCATTGTCCGGTGGTGGAGCTATTTTGGGAGCAGGCTTAGGATCTACAAACATCATTGGAGGTGGTACTGTTTTGGGATCAAGCTTGGGATCTACAAACATCATTGGAGGCGGTTCAGTTTTGGGATCTGGTTTAGGAACAACCACCACCTATGTTGATAACGGTCCATTGCTCGGATCTGGTATTGGTTCAACCAAAATTATTGGAGCAAGTCCATTATTGGGATCTGGAGTTACAACGACCAAAGTTATCAACGGTGGTTCTCTGATTGGTTCAGGTGCAGGAAGCTATGGTTTGGGATCAAATAAGGTATCATCAGTCAGCTTGCCCGCTACCTCACAATATCTTCCCCCATTGAAGAAGAAGTAAGCCATAATAGGTAGATATACCTTCTGTATGAATGTTATTTTATTTTTTGTTTGTGAATGCTAATAAAACGAAATAGTAAATATCCGATAATTGTATTTTTAATACTTTTGCCTAACATTTTACTTTCTGAAGATTTGTCTTTTCCATACTCTAAAATGTTCCAATTAAGTTGCTCATTCCCAGTGTGCTTTTGGCTTGAGAATTCAAAAAAAAACCCAAATCAATGGAGGAACTTAACCATCACGAGTTAACCAATTTGTTTGAATAGTTTTTTCTTGGCTTTCCATTTCATTTTAGAGGTTAAATCACTTTCTGAAGATTTGTCTTTTCCATACTCTAAAATGTTCCAATTAAGTTGCTCATTCCCAGTGTGCTTTTGGCTTGAGAATTCAAAAAAAAACCCAAATCAATGGAGGAACTTAACCATCACGAGTTAACCAATTCGTTTGAATAGTTTTTGCTTGGCTTTCCATTTCATTTTAGAGGTTAAATCACGACATAATGTCAATGTTTTTCAGGCCAATTTTTTTTCTACAAGTTCACTGTTATTCGAGTTTCTCATCGAAAAGATATTATTTATTTTTTATCGAAATGGAAGGAATACGTTATATAGACATGTTTCTAAAATTATAAATTCGCTCCTTTTATGTGTGCGTTTTTCACAAACACTTCAGTCTAGAGCTGTCTTTCAGCTTGTAGGTAAACCGTTACCGACAGCTGAGGATTCTCATCGTTATAATGATTTATCTGTGGTGAGAGGTAAGGAAAAATCACAATAGTCAGTCAAATGTGAAAACTGAGTGAGTTAAGAAATTTCATACAGTTTGACTATCTCGTTCTCACTATGAAGATGGAGTGATACAAAAAAGCAGAGTTGTCGAAATGTCAAACAATTTGACACAGCTTTGATTCCGCAATATGGCTTCGGCACCGCTTTATATGCCTCTTATTTAGCTGCATTATGTGCTCACCGATCAAATATTTCAAATTCAATTCTATTTCGATGCATTCGTCTATTAATACTGAAGCAAAATGTGTCAGGAAAAGAATGTTATTCTGGTTTATATCAAATTTGTACGCAAATGCTTCTAAATAATTTTGGTATGACAAGATCGTGATCTGTAATGTTCAAAGTATATTATTTTGAATTTAATTTATTTAATTATGGCACTAGCTTTTTAGCTAGAAATTATAATAACAAACAATAATTGAACACTGACTGAGGGTTTCACGGTTCAATGAGTCCATAAAATAATATTAGGTAATCTTATTAATAATGTGTTTATATTAGGCCTAGTTCACACGGTAAAATACCTCAGGATTTTCATCTCCTAAGGGTGAGCGGAGTGCTAACCAGCAGGTTTTTTGACTCCTTCAATCACAAATCGATATCCGCCTATCATGTTAAGTTTATCTCCATAAAACACGATCAAATTTGAAGAGAAGGATTGAGGATTTAAAATTTGTTTCTTAAATTATAGGTATATGTCTGTATATTGAATAATGAAATAAAATTGACAATCCAACCAATTCCCTTTATGAGGGGATATATGAAGCTGAAGATCGCTGCATCCGAGTTTTTGTTTTTTCTTTTAGAGTAGCAAACCTCTAAAAGTATCAATTCAATTGGAAAATTTTGTACGAATTAAAATAATTTTCCAGGGGCGATGTCCTTTTCTTTTTAAAATTATTTTGATCTCGTTAAATTTGTTTAATAAGTTTTTAAAATTATATATTTTTTTTTTTTTTACGTGCAGATAGACCAAATAGTCTAACAGCCCACAGCATATTTTGGGGTGCGAAAGTGAACCAAACAAAAATTATATGAGTCGATGTTAAGGCTAATAAAAGAAATGCAAGTCTTGCGAGTCCCTGGTGGCGGCTCATAGGTGGGAGGGGCAATTTTCGACTTAAAACAGAAAACGAATTATTAAAAAACAACGTTAACATGTAAAATAACATGTTATACTTTTGTAAAATGTCAGAAGTCCCTTCTTTCATTTCCTTTTTAAATAAAGTTCTTTCAATGAGTAGTTTTTGAAATATTAATGTTTGAATTCAAAATTTTGAAAAAAAAAAAATTAAAAAAAAGTTTAAAAATATTTTTTTTCTGCAAAATTTCACGTGATTTAGTATTATTTTTGTTTCAAAAATTCAATGCCCTTATCAATTTTTAGTCATACCCTGAAAACCGGATGGTTCTAGGACTTTTAGTTTCCAATATATTAAAAAGTAAATGAACCAGCTTTTTCATAAAACTAAGACAAATCCGGCTAAATTATCATTTCAGCAACCAGTTGATAGCACAGGTAAAATAGGATAGACAAGCGGAAAAAATTCTTACATTTTTGACCCTTGGTGAGAACGTTGGATTAATGGCAGTTTGTTCACAGTGGGTTAAATTTAGTTTGTGACTTTCATAGGCTTTAATTAATACACGCTAACCAACCAAAATTGGCTGATTAGTGATAACCATGATTAGCAACTCATACTTTGAATTTTATTTTTAAAATTTGATCAACAAACACATTTGAGGAGCTGTGAACAAACTGGCCCTAACTATAGGAATAGAGAATCAAAAAAGCCCATAAAAATATCTGCGTCCCACTGGTGTTTTTTGGAGGAGGTAAGGGAGTGGTATGAACTTATGGAAACAGAAAAATTATATTGAAATATAATACATGGCTTAGGGTATTTTTCAATTGTGAATCTTACGACATCAAAATTAAGGCGATACAATAATCCTAAGAAAAGTTATTGTCCATTTTATCCAGAGATCGCAGTTTTTCACTAAAACGTGTAAAACTGTTATAAAAATACCTTAAAAACATTATGCTTAAAGGTGCATCTCTATTCTTATAGTTAATCCAACGTTCCCACCAAGTTTCAAAAATGTAAGAATTTTTTCCGCTTGTTTATCATATTTTACCTGTGCTACCAACTGGTTGCTGAATTGATAATTTTACCAGATTTTTCTTAGTTTTATGAAAAAGATGGTTCATTTACTTTTTAATATCTTGAAAACTAAAAGTCCTAGAACCATCCGGTTTTCTAGAGTTTGACTAAAAATTAGTGCTAAAAAATAGTGCTTAGATACGTGAAATTTTGCAAAAAAAAATATTTTTAACTTTTTTTTTATTTCAAAAACTACTCATTGAAAGAACTTTACTTAACAAGGAAATAAAAGAAGGGACTTCTATCGTTTCATGAAAATATAACATGTTATTTTACATGTTACCGTTGTTTTTTAATAATTTGTTTTCTGTTTTAAGTCATTTTTCCGAAAATTGCCCCTCCCACCTAAAAGCATAACATTTTAAGTTTTTTTGCGATTTTCGCTGTGACGGTTGAAAAAAAATTCTAAATTTTTTCCTAGCCTAAACACCATTTGACTGTTCTATTAGTTTTGTGCGGAAAAATGACATTTGCGTTCTGTTCGTGTTTTTATTAGCTGTTTCTTTCATTACAGCTTTTGGATTTGTTTGATTTCGTTCGTTAAATTTTATTTTATTCACTTGCTTTAGCATTTATATACAAAATTTATACTGAAGTTGAAGAAATGATTCTTCAAAAAAACAATTTTGCATACATATCATCATTAAACAATTCTTTACAGATACAGTTAATGTATTTTGTACTATGAATGTTTATTAGTCAACAACCACTTGAGTGGGCTACCACTGGAGTGCATTTGGCTGGAGTTGTTATTTTTTTTTGATTCAATGTAGCTTTTAACGGCCTTTAGTCCATACAAATTTGCATTTCGTCCCGGCGGCGTTCTCACTTGGACTCTTCAGTTGACAGTGAGGGCCTTGTCACGACGCAATTCTTATTAAGTTCAGTGCAGCTTACATCAATTTTAAAGTGAAAATCAATTGTGAACTATATCCAACCTAATAAGAATTTCTAATCAAGAATTGTATAATTAAATAATGCTAAGTGTGCTATTACACCATGCATCTAGACGCGTGCAACTTCTTCGAACTTTTTCGAATTTTCTTGTTGCACGAATATTTTACACACGCGACACACGGCAGATTTTCTTCCGTCCCATCTTTTCGAATTTGTTTTCTCTTTTGCACTTACATTTGTTCGAAAAGTTGCACGCGTCAAGATGCATGCTGTAATAGCAGACTAAGTCTTTTACTTGGCTGATGTATTTCAGTAGTATATAGAATTTGTATTATAAAAAAACACTCATTTATGTAAACAATGCCAGGCCACGGGTAAAAGAATTTCCAACAATTCTTGATTAGAAATTCTAATTGGGTTTGGATATAGTTCACAATTGATTTTCGCTGTAAAATTGATGTAAGGGTAAGCCGGGCTAAACTTAATAAAAATTGCGTCTTGACAAGGCCCTCACTGTCAACTGAAGAGTCAAAGTGAGAGCGCCGGGACGAAACGCCAATTTTTGTTGACTAAAGGCCGTTAAAAGCTTTATTGAATCAAAAATTCAACAAGTCCAATTAAATAATGCTAAGCCTTTAATTGGCTGATGTATTTCAGTAGTATATAGAATTTGTATTATAAAAAAAACACTCATATATTATTATTTTATATCTTCTTTATATACTCATAGAAGACCTTATGACCGTCCTGAAAACTAATACAAAAATGTCTATCCCAACCACAAGAAAAGATATGTGCATTTTTTGTTCAGTGCATTATTTTTTGCGTTACTTTACGTTTTTGTATACCACGACTACAAGTGACTGAATTCTACAGTTTTTTTTTGGTAGCAATATTTCAGTGGCCACAAACCTTAACCGCTTAAGTCGAGTTATGACGAAATTGAGTTATTGTCATAATTGTGTTCATATTATCAAAATCTATCCCCACTCAATTTTTTACGTCTATATCTTTTTTTTGACGGAAGTTATAAGCAAAAAACCTAACGACTTAAGTCCGTTTTTTAAAAAAATCATTTGCCAAAACAACTTAACTCCAAAAAAATATAATTTTTTGTAACGTTGGTTTCATAACTCAAGTTAAGTTTTTTAAAGTAGCTATAGTTTGTAAAAAATAATTAAGCATAACAATATAAGTCAAGTTAAGAAATATATTTCGTGCCCATTTTTCAAAACTGGCAATTTTTCATTTTTCTTAAGTCAACGTAGGCTGTTTTTCCCCAAAGTAAATCAAATATTTAATGTTCTTAACTTGAGTTAGGTTCTTATGGTAAATCACAGTTCTATATTTTGATGAACTTAACTTGAATAAAGTTCTTTTGGCAAACCAGTCTATATTTCTCTGAAAATCATAAATCGAGTTAGGTCGTTATTCCGTATTTGATTTCCAAAAATTACAAATCTAAGTTGACTTATGTTCTTTTGCCTTAACGAATTTACTGTACAAATCGATAAAATATGAATCATAAGTTGACTTAGGTTGTTGTAACCAGTCGCATCTGAAGAGAAGAGTCATTGATTTCTATTTCAAATTTGAAAATTTTAATTGAAAAAGTGCGTAGATATACATTAAACATTGCATAATAGAGCGGTGAAAATGGTGCAATTAGTAAACCAAAAGTTTAGTTGTTTTATTCTGACTTTATGATTCATTTATGTGGATAGTAGTTTTTTTCTTTATAGGAATTCAGACATATGAATTCCTATAAAGAAAAAAACTTTATAAGTTGATTTTAGAATAATCATTGAGCATTATGTGTTTTAACTCTGAAAATGTTCACTAAGGTATATTGTGGTTCACTTGGTGGGACCTACTTACTTTTTAGCATAGCATATAAACACGAAATATAACAAAACAATGTGATTTTAAAGTTTAGTTTCACGCAGTAGGATGTCGTTTTCAATTGGGTTTTGGAACAGTACCTAATACTCCGTTTTGATTCTAATCGATTTATTATTCGAAGCCGAATATGGAAAATATTTTGTGTGTGTGAGTAAATTGTCTGATATTTATGTATATTTTGCAAGACTTTAATTCATTTGACAAGTAATCTGACGAAAGAGTTAACATGTACAATTTGTGTTTGTGTTCTACTCCTTTATAAAATCCGGAACAGAAAAACACTCCGAAAATATTACTCGGGTCGGAACAGCCAATCAGTATGGAGTAACAGGAGTCAAAAAGGAGTAACTCCGAACCTCCAATCGAAATATAAATAATTGTTTGTTCCAAAACTGAATCAAATGGATTTTAATGAATGCTTCCATGTTGACATCATGTGACTGAGGGCATCTTTGTTTTCATACCGGTAAATTAGTCTTTTTAACCTACTTACAACAAAATAATTGAAACGAAAAAAACTGAAGTACATACATATGCATTATGTATGTATAATGTACATGTGTGCTTTATTTATTTAACGAACAGAATCATAAAGAACCTAGATTTATTTGCAAAAAGTCAGAGCAGGCGAAATTTTGATATATTTACTTTTATTTAAGTCTTCAGAACGAAATTCATATATTTTACTATTGAATATTAAGTCGTCAGGTAGTATTAAGATAAATGTAAACATTTTGACTTAGTTGAACTAACTAAAATGAAAACGTAAAAAAGTGATTCCGAAATTGATGATATAACTTCTTATTCTCCAATGTATAAACTTAGAAAATTATTGAACACTTTACTCGAAGAGACTAAAAGCACAACATTGCTTACTTATTCATATTCTGGGCAGAAGAAGAATTCGTTGGTTGATGCAATTTTTCATTTATACCAAACTCTGAAAATATTGAAAACATCGATCACAAATTCGTTGAATCAAGATAAAATGCGACAGTGACCATGACCTTATTTAGCGCATATGCAAAAAAAAAGCGCTGAGGAATGGATTTTTAAAACGAGTTGATGAAGATTGCAACAAATTTACTTGATACCTTAGCAGGACGTTTCGAGCTAAGGTCTGTTTCTTTAAGTCGTCTCCTATAACTGTCTATTAACTAACAACTCTTTATCCTACCTGTCTCTGCTGTTGTTGGTTGTTGGACATCGACCACAGTCAAAGTATTATTTGAGAGAGACGTCATCACGATGAATCAGTCATCACACCTTTGACACACAGACCCTGGCCTTCACACTAACTTTCAAGTTTCCCTGAACCTTCCGTAGATCATTGATATACAGGATTGGCTTAGATGGAGCTGACGGGTCACGGCACGTTGGCTAATTGCTTATTGCAGTAGTGTGACAATTTAACCATCTTCTACAGTCGTGGTATCCATTCGTTTCTAAGTTAAGGTTAAGATATTGTACAATTCACTTTTAACAGGACACTGCACACCAAAATCCAATAATGGACGTGTATATTGCGTATCAATTTTTCCAACTTGTCTGCTTTAACAAGAATTATGTATATTATTTTCGTTATAAAGGTGAATATCAACAAAATTTTGCAATTTAATCGTGAACGTTTTAGCCAATTTTGTGGTCTGGATAGTAAGTTGAAAATTATAAACACCTTATAGACCGCAAATATCGTTAAATAATCGTGTTTTGTTTAACAGTTATTTACGATATTTGCGGTCTATAAGGTGATTATAATTTTCAACTTACTCAATTTAATGTTTTAAGTTGAAGATTTAAAACGAGACCATACTTAATCATAATTTTGTATCTATGGCGATTTTTGTGTTTAGAACTGTCGAAGTTACACTCAAGTTAACAACTACTCGAATTTAGTGAGTGAACTTGAGTTTAACTTTAATGTCGGCACTTAATAACTGGACCTAAGTAAGGAAGGACAACTATAATATTTATAAAATATATGATTTATTAGTATAGGCAATAGAACTCAACTCAACATAAGAAATCTTATATCGCATTTTCACACAAGGAATAACAACCTAACTCGACATAAGAAATTCTAATCGTTCTTTCTAAATATGCCATAACAGCATAACTTGACCTAAGGGTTAATTTTTTTATTACTGAATATGCCATAACAACTTAACTCGATATAAGCTCTTTATTTTTTGAAAGTTCAATAAGCCATAGCTGTTATGTTCTTAAATTACTCCTTAATTATCAGATGTACATTTATTTACTTTTAGTATTTTAAAAAGGTGAACTCATTCTTCATTCTTACATTCGAAAAAATTAAAAATAAGAAATTCCTGATTCGTAGAGAGGATTTGAAACTTTAAACTGCTCTCCTGAAAAATATTAAATATCGACTTAAGCGGTTATGACTTGTGGCCACTGATTTAACATTGTTTGTGCCAAAACATAAGAAGACAACAATATTAATAACTGTTGGAATTCTTAGAGAAAAAAATTATTGAACTTTGATTTTCGAAGCAAAATGTAAAAGAAAATAATTTATTTTTGAAAAAGTTAAATCATCTCTGGTATGAAAAAATGCATGATTATCTAAGTGGCCAACTATTTTAAAAATATAAATATGCGTGTCGAATGCGGATTTCAAAATGGTATAATTTATTATTGCATCTTTAACCAATCGAAAGTTATTGGTAAAAATTAGCAACAGGAGAGTCAATTTAGCAAAAATAGCGACGGAAACCGGCGATCGTTCCCCCCGGGTAACATGAGGCGAGGATATGCATGGGAACTGCATGTTAGCATTAACATAGAATCCAAAGCCAACAATATTATAATTAGAATTTAAGTAAAGGCACGCACCTAATAAAAGAATTATTATAAAGTAATTAATTGTTCGTGTTTGATTTGGGACCAGTGGCGGGTCCCTTAAAATATATTTTTGTATTATCGAAGAAATAAATTCCTTTACTGGCGCCCGAGCAGGGACCCACTGTCCTTATTACAAGTGCTATAAAAATAAAATACAAATCACAGAACTTAATTAAAGCCCTTGCCCCCAATAAAAAATAAAGTGCTAAAATATTTAAAATCGAAAAAAAAAAGAAAATTAATTTGGTAATAACCACTACCAAAATATTTGATGTTTTTTTAAAAGGCCAATTGAAGAGGCATAATTCAAAACAAGCTCAAAATGTAGCCGTTTTTTTGCACTTTGTTAACATTTTTGGTAATGTTGATGTTGCATTCGGTCCAAGAAGCTTAAGGCTTGGATTTATCATTAGTACAGCATTATTAAGACAGGCAATCAATCAAAAATCTACCATGTTTAACGCATAGTATTATTTTCACGTTTACTGTGCTAATTTTGAAAACTTTTGTTTTTGCTAAATTGGCACTAGGTAGGTAGGTAGAGATGGCGGTCACAAGCATCCTTGCTCGATGACCCAATTAACGCTGTAATGCGCCGTTTTGATAACATAACTCGTTTGACCTGTGGATTAAAAGAATATTTTTATAAGATAATGAGGGTATTTGGTGATAGACCTTCAAAAACCAGTAGTAGCAGACTCAAAGTCATAGGAGTTTGAGGAAGAAAATGGTGCAAAAGGAAACCGAAGTTAATTCTAGATCCAATGAAACTTTCTTGGACTTGAACAAAGGAAAACTCTCAAAAGGGTCGAAATTCGCAACTAAGAGCCATCTACATTGTGCCACCTAGGCACTTGTTGACTGGTATTGAAGCGAAGATCGGCCTTAATGTGTGATCGTCCGGTCCTCGTGCACCAAGAGCCACCTTCAAAAACCATTAGTCTGCTAGCTCCCAGTCATTGGAATTTGGGGAAGAAGATGGTGCAAGAGGAAACCGAAGTAAATTCTAGATCCATTTCGTCGCGTTGAAGAAAGAAGTCAAATCTTTGATCTTCGTTCCGGAGAGTTCGTTAAGGTCGTCAAAAAAGGGCTTCCCAAAAGATTGTTGCCTCATTCTGGCCAAAGCGGAACATTTACAGAGGAAATGAAAGACTGTTTCCTTTTCCTGTTGGTCCCCACAACTACGTAGGGGATGCCAAGCTTCGCCGCATGTTCTCCTATTGGCCAGTGTCCAGTGCATGTTGGAACAATCCTTGCTATGTCTCGCCTGGGTCTGCACATTAGGTTAACAGTTCGGGATTTATTATAGATAGGCCAGATTTTTCTAGCAATAATGCAGTTAGTTAAACTATTCCACCTACGATTAGATTCTGAGAGAAAAATTGAGAATATATTGCCCTTCATAACTCCGAGGGGAATATTGACTCTTTCAGCAAGTGAGTTATGAAGGGCTGAACCTTGCCTAGCTAGCTCGTCAGCCCGTTCATTCCCCTAAATGCCACTGTGACCCGAAACCCAGATAAGAGTGACCCTGAGGTTAGTGTTCAGACTCAGAAGCTCATCCTGGCATTGTCGTACTAGTTTTGAGGATAATGTAGCCGAATTAATGGCTTTGACAGCCGCTTGACTGTCTGAGAAAATAGCTGTATTTCGGTTCTGGTTTGGATTTTGTTTAAGTAGCTTGCATGCTTCCCTGACTGCCAGTATTTCAGCCTGAAAGACACTAGCAAAGTCGGGTAGCCAAAAAGACATGGATATATTTAGGGACTCTGAAAAAATACCCGCACCAACACCGCACTCCATCTTTGACCCATCAGTAAAGATAGTTGTGTCGAAGTCTTTCGTCACGACGTCATCATTCCAATCCTTTCTGGATGGGAATATAACTTTAAAATCTTTACCGAGGCTCATTGAAGGGGCGCAGTAATCAGTGGGAGTCGAAAACATTTCGGTTGGAATTAAACCCGTGATGTTGCTGTGCCCATAGGGTTTGGCAAACCAGGAGTTCGATTCTTTTAGTCTTATCGCGCTGCAAGATACCAGGTATTTAATGTGTAAATCTAGTGGTAAAATGTGCAGAAAATTCGTAAAGCATCTGTTGGACAAGATCGAATAGCCCCCGTGGTACTTATGCTAGCTGTTCTTTGAACCTTCCTAAGTTTGTTGATATTATACAAATTCTTTAATGCTGGCCACCACACAATCGAACCATACGTGAGAATAGGTCGCACTACGGCTGTGTATGTCCATAAAATCATTTTTGACTGGAGGCCCCACCTTTTACCAAAAGTTTTGCTACAGGCATAGAAAGCTATGCAGGCCTTCTTAACCCGTTCTTCAATGTTTAATTTCCAGTTAAATTTTGGGTCGAGAACTACACCCAGATATTTTGCACTGGAGGAGAGTGAAAGTGTTTGACCGTTGAGGCGAGGTAGATCTTTGTTTTGGTAGTAAAAAGCATAAGTTCAGTTTTACTTTGATTAATACCTAGTCCGCAGCTCGCAGCCCAGTTACTTACCTTCCTTAAAGCCACCTCCGTGATCTCACTTATCACAGGGGTAAACTTACCCGACACATCGGCATACGCGACCGCCTTCACTCCACCCCTCTCTACCTTAGCGAGAATTTTATTCATGACTAAAAGCCAAAGAAGAGGAGATAGAACACCACCCTGGCAGTAGCGGATCTAGGATTTGACTGTGGGGGGGGGCTTGCAGTTTGGAGATTCAGTTTGAGACCTTAAGTAATAAAACTTGCTTGTTCTAAGATCAATTTTATAATTTATAACAAATAATAGAGATCAGTTTAGGATTAATGCAAGACCGTACTCAACTTCAGACGAATTACACTTCAGGACAACGCAGCAAAACATTATTTTTTTATGAAATTTTAGGAGCTATATCGCACTGAGCGGCAACTGAACTTAATAAAAATTCATACGAAGTCGTGTAAGTGTAGTTCCGATGCAGTGCAGTTCCGGCGGCGAGTGCGGCCTAACCTTTAAGGATCAAGTATTTTTTGTGAAAAATATATATGGAGATTCATGTGTCGTTATATAAAAGACATCGAATTTTAACATTCCCACTTTTCCTTTAATGATATTCGTTTTTTGTGTGCCTTTATATCCGCTCCTGTCGCGCTTTAAAATGTTTTCAATACAAAGTGCAATAACAATTATTCATAATTGCTGTAGCGGAGACAGAAACAAATTCAAAGGCCACCAAAAGATGATAGTATCTGGTATAACTAGTTATTGTATTAATAAAATTAATAATTTTTGGCCATATATGCTTGAACCACGCGTACACATTCGTTTATTTATATTATTTAAAAATTGATTAGGTACCAAGGTACCTATATAATGTAGTTATATTTTTAAATTAGCTGTGGGTATGTTTTGAACTTCCCATTTTTGACAAGATTTGAAAACTGTTTATAATTGGCTAGTTCAGAAAAATTATATTTAAGTGTTCGTACTGGCAAAAGCTCATATACATATGTGCTTTGACACGGTATCAGTCCTCTGAGATCTCATTTTTCCTCAATTAGCCAAATCAACGAGAAACTATTTTGTTCAAACTGCCACTTTAGGACATAAGACAAAGCTGCTCTAAGAAATAAGCCGCGGCTAAATTCTACCAGCGTGAATGAATTTTCGTGTATACGCTGCATACGCTTTATAGGTATTCATACTAAAAAAATATATCGACAAATTTGCACGTCACTCTAGAGTCTAGAGGGATTGCAAATATTAATTTGCTTTTGCATGATTTTCTCACGCTTTTGAAATTTGACTAGAGAATTTGTGTACAATTTCCTAGTACAAATATGTTTTGTATGTACAATTGCCTTCGACCTTTCAAATTTTAAAAACGTAAACCGAAAAATCTCTAAGCGCAGCCAAGGCCGTAAGAAAGAATTTCTTTTGTATTAATCATTTACACTTAACTTGACATTCCGTTGTTCTCCAATGGTTTAAGCCTCAACTGCGTTTCTTTGGGTAAATTAGCTTTGTTTTTTAGTGTAAACAGTTGGTGCATTTGACACGTTAATGTTAAGCCCGACCATTTTTTATCTCTTTTTACTTATCTCTTCAAGCCTTAGCCCCAACTTCGGACTTTGACAGTCCCTAGACTTGAGCCCCCAAAACTCTCTGGAATTAGGTTAGTTTTTAGGGAGTAAGTTGCTTTACCGTGGCTAGGTTTTTTGTCCAAAATTATCAGACCTTATTGTTCCAAAGCTGGTTTTTTCGTCCCAATTTTCTAGGTTTTATTTTTAGGGAAAAATTGTCGTGGCATGAAACATGTCCATATTCATAGCCCCCAATTTGGTTTTTGTCCAATTCGCTTCAGGCTCAAGCCCCAATCTTTAGGCTTAGAAAAAGAAATTACATAACTTGACGTATGTAAATAGTTCAGCCCCAACCACGTTATTTTGTCCATCAAATTTCATATCTTAACTATATTTTAGACGGAATACAAAATTCTACACGTTGTAATGTATTGCTTTCTATATTTCAAATTATTTTATGATCCGGCTGTGGGGGGGGGCTTTAGCCCCTATAGCCACCCCCCTGGATCCGCTACTGCACCCTGGGGTGTTGCTCTACTGACGTATTTGATTGAAATTGTATTTCCTAACGTAGATTGAATCCTTCTATCCCTAAGCATGGAAACTATTCTCTCCCGGATATAAAACTCTACACTAAAGTCAATAAGGGCTTCTTGAATGGACTCAGTTAGGACGTTGTTGAAAGCCCCTTCTACATCTAAGAAGGTGGCGAGTGTATATTCTTTGAAGTTAATAGTTTTCTCAATTGTACGAACTACCTCGTGAAGGGCCGTCTCCGTGGACTTACCCTTTAGGTATGCGTGTTGAGAGTTTTCGAGAAGGCATCCAACTAGGATGTCCCTGATGTGTTTGTCTAGGATGCGCTCCATCGTTATAAGCACGAAAGAGGTCAGACTAATTGGTCGAAAATCCTTCGCGGATTCATGGCCCCGTCTACCGACCTTCGGGATAAAAACTACTCTAACATGTCTCCATGCCTCGGGTACATGGTTGGGATAGAGGCAACCTTTGAAAATTATTTCCAGCCAAGGAACAACCACATCTTGCAGTTTTTGAAGCATAATAGGCAGTATGCCATCCAGGCCTGGAGATTTATATGGAGAGAAAGAATTAATTGCCTAGGCAATATTTTCACTTGTTATGACGGTATTGATATGCTCTTCATGAGCTAACGGTGTGATGTGAGTTTCAACTTTCAAGTGATTCCGGTTTACTGTTTTCATACCCCGGAAAGTGTGTCGTCATCAGTAGTTCTAAGGATTCAGCTGGAGAGACTGCCCACTCCCCATCGTTCTTTTTCAAAAAAGAAGGGTTGCAATGTTCTTTTGACAGCACTCTACCAAGTCTTGCTGAATCTTTTATGTTTTCTATTGACTCGCAGTACTCTCTCCAGCCTTGTTTCTTGGGTGATGCGACAGCTCGCTTGTAAACTCTAAGGCTATCTTTATACGGTTGATTGAATTTGTTTTTGTGGCAGATGTTGAAAATTATGCTTGTCGCTTTCCTGAGTTCAGACAGATTTTCATTCCACCATGGAGGGAGAGATTTTTGGCTATATTTTACTGGGCAAGAGATCTTGAACGCCGCCGTGTTCATAGATGCTTCAAAGGTTTTCACCTTTGACTCTAGATCTGCAACCGATTCTGGACTCAGATTTGGTATATTGCGCAGTTTAGAATTACAAATTTTACTGAACTTCTTCCAGTCAATTCGGTTAGGATTTCTATAAGGAGGAGGGGTTTCAGACTCAAAACCTATGCTGAAGAGTATCCACCTGTGATCCGAAAACGAATTCAGAAGGGATACCCTCCAATTATTTAAAGTCCTCCAATAGATTAAAGTTATTATTAACAATAGTAACATCAAGCACATCCTCCCAACCTTTAAAATTTTCAGAGCTCGGAAAGACAAAAGTGGGAATATTACCCCTGTTACAAACAGTTAAATTATTTTCAATGACGAATTAAAAAAGAGACTCACCTCGTTCGTTTATCTCGGAACTTCCCAAAAGGATGTGCCTTGCGTTTGCATCACATCCAGTCAGGAGGTTCGTTGTTTGTGCTTTCGCCTCGGCTACGAGTGTGCACACTTCTTCTGGTGGTGACTGCTGGTCATGACCGAAGTAAGCAGATGCCAAGAGTAAACCGTCTGCATTTTTTGCTTCCAACCTGACGACTGTCAAGTCAGCTTTTAAGTGTTTTTTTAGCTAAAATACAAGTTCTAGGCTTACCATCGATTGTGTTTGCGATCTTGTAGATCAGGTCGTATTGTCTATCTTGGAGGCCTCTCACTTTAGAGCGATTGGAGGCCTCTCACTTTAGAGCGATTGACCCATGGTTCTTGAACGATGCCTACATCTCTGTTTTCCTCACTCAGGAAAACTCTCAGATTATCCGAGGCACATTTTGAGTGCTTCAGGTTAATCTGAATGACTTTTAGCAGCGCGTTTTTTTATTTTTCTTTCGATTCTGCAAAGTGAGGGCCCAGCGACTCGCTAGGGACCTCGACATCATCAGTGACATCGTCTAGCTCAACGTTGTCACCAACTTTGCCGGGGTCTGCTCCCTGGTTCTGCAGAATCTTAATTTTAGCACATCTTATGCCAAAACGCAGCTTGAATTCGGCCTTCTCGAGAGCCCCAATGCTTTCCTCGCTGATCAACAGAAGGTAAGATGCACTGTTCTTTTGCGGCTCCTCCGCCTTAATGACTGTCCAGTCGTGCATCGGAGTCAGTGGATTTAACCCCTGAAGACCACAGATCAGCTCCTGTCCGCTTGGCTTAATGCTCATGAGGGGCAACCAGATGCGAACCTTTGGTCGTCTAGGGATGTCCTAAGCTGGTATGAGCTTGAGCTTCAAGCCCTCCCAGTCATTGCTAGTCTTAGCGATGCATATACGAGAACACCATCTCCGAGAGCTTGGCCTCGATGGAGTTCCACACAATAAGCAGAGCTCTGCTGGTTGTGGTGAGCTCATCCACAACCGCTACTTGGAGGTCTTCTCTGACAACCTCACTTAAAGTACGCGGTTGCGCTGCTCCGGAAGATGGTGCTTTGGTAGACCCTTTCGTACCGTCAAGCTTGCTTTTTTTCATAGGCTGGCTGGTCTCTTCACGAGACCTATTGCGCTTGGTGGTGTTTTTGGCTTTAGTAGCCAGTACTCTTCAACATTCTTTTGGTACGTAATTTTGTCAGCGAGGTCCTTCTCCAGAATAATTCCAGCCTCCTCATTCTTGGCAATCTTATCAAGAATAAAGGTGGCCTTCTTGAAATCCAACCTGCGAAGATCACCCGCTGATTGCTTTTTACCCCGGGCAGCACTGCTTTGGCTGGTGTTGCTACCCGAGGGTACGTTTGGTTTGGTCGGTCGAAACAGAGGGGTACTGTGGCTGGTACTGCCTGTGCTTCCAGTTGTTGTAGGTTGTCCTACGATGGTCTCCTGACTGGAGGCCAAAAGTTCATCCTCTGTGTCGGCGGATGGTAAAACGTCTGTCATGTCTAAATCGTCCATAGTGTGAAAAAACAAATAAAAGTCCCACGAGTAGGTCGGAAAGGAAAGGTCAGCCCCGGCAGAGCCGATGTACCGGGGTAAGGCAAAGAGTATGACGGACCCTGCCATTTGCTCTAGTATTGCAGATTTTTACAAATAACTTTGCTATTGGTTCTAATTACAATAATAAATTAAATCGTTTTGAAATCCGCATTCGACACGCATATTTTAAAAATAGTTGGCCACTTAGGTATTCATGTCAAATTCAGTTAAGTACTTTCCGATTTATAGCCAATTTTATGCAGACAAATTGACAATTTTAAAATTTTTTCTGGATTTTATCTGTAAAAAATATTTCTAATGTAAAATTTTAATATTTGAAATTATTTTGTGAAGATTGTGAGCAATGCGCAGTTATGTTTTATATATCAAAATTTTTATCAGATTTTCAGAATTTATAATTTTTAAATTTCAAAATATTTTATGGGCGTGGTGAAATTATAAAAATAAAATTCGTTGCAAAAGCATGATTTTTTGGTAAATAAATCAATAAAACTAATTTTAGAGTGGTTTTTGTTGAAATAATCACTAAACATTTAATGTCAATATTTTAGAAGAGAATTAGAGCAATTGGTATGTTCGTTTTGTTTTTCAAAATTTATCAATTTTTTATTAACTTTTGCATTTAAAGTACCAAAAATTTCACTAAATCTAATTTTTAGTATGAATTTTTTAAGATCTTGCAAAAATTTTAACACAGAAATTTATATTATAAATTTTTACCTCAAATTCATGTATCATTTGGAATGAACTATTAAGTATTACTCAAGTTTGAAACCTCTTAATTTGTATAAATGGAGCTTTTTTGTGATTTATTTTATTAAATTGCCCCTACTTTTTTCCCGTTAGATTTACAAATACAAAAGTATCACATATTTGTAGAAGAAAGTTACACCTATAAATGTGCATCCTTTGTTTTTTTAAAATATATAAATTTTTGATTAACTTTTGAATTTAAAGTACGAAAAAATAAGTTGATTTTCATTACAACGCATTTTTAGTACACATTTTTTTTAATATTTTGCAATAGTTTTTACACACAAATTTAAGTTATAAATTTCTATCTTAATTTCATGTATCATTTATTATGAACTATTAAGGTTTGCTCAATTTTGAAACCTCTAAAGTTGTCGAAATGTAGCTTTTTTTGTGATTTATTTATTAAATTACCCATATTTTTTTCCCGTTAGATTAAGAAATACAAAATTATTCACATATTTATAGAAGAAGGTTACACCTATACACGTGCATCATTAGCTTTTTGAAATTAAAAAAAAAACTTATCAAAGTTTTGAATTTAATATATGTAATATAAATTTGCCGGGTCATTTACAAACCCGTTTAAAATTTCACCTCATCTCAATAATTTGTATACACAAATTTAGCCACATCTCATAGCTAAATTCTGAAATCAAAATAATAATAATCGTCTGAGTAGAAATGAAGTTATGATTGTTTATATTAAAAGAACTCAAATTAAAAATTCAATTCAGATAACGGTGCTCTCCACTGGCAGACGATTGTTGACAATGAACTAAGGGGAGCATTTCTATGGATTTTATTCGATTTCTTATGAATTTTAAAAAATCAATTGTGATCACTGTAATATAGGAGATAGATTAAAAGGTGAGGTATCAAATTAATGGCTACTCTTTTAAGATTAACTATAAGAACAAAACTAAATCAATCCATGCACACACCCACATGTTATTAAGTAATATGTGTGAACAATATTATATTGTGAATTTCTCAGCTCAACGGTACAATAGGAATATAATTTTTTTTAAACAAGTTCCTAGGACATATAGCTATAATTCATTATTACATTGCGAACCTCTACGACCGTTAATTAAAAATATATTAATAAAAAACCAACAAAACAAATTTCATATAGGCAACATTTTTTTATTATTGTCAAAGATTTCTAAAAAAAAATTAAATTTATTTTTTTTAAGAAGCTATCTATCAGATAGCAGGGGGATAGGCATTGTTGATGCCATAAAAAAAAGTAAGTATTTTGATTGTTTTGTTGTTAGTTTGGACACCAATACAGCCAAACTGACAAGAAAACAAAAAAAGACTTTTATATATTAGTTAAGATTTCAAGAAATCACAAATAGTTGAAAATACCGGTTTTTAGCTCTTTACTTTTAAATGACGAATTTGACGGAAAATACTTTGAAACTACATATTTTGTAGATATTAATATTCTATATAAGAAATATTATAACATTTTTTTATGTATAGCACATCAGTTGCTAGATATTGCGACTTCAAAATAGTTCAGATTCGAAAACAGGATTTTTCGCTCAAGCAACTGGACTAAAATAAAAAGTTGATATTCTTATCAACTTTTAGATTGTAGGTATTTTTGCTTTGCTAAAAAACTTCAACTTTGGTTTAAATTCGAAAAGGAAAGTAATCTCAATTTTTCTATACTTTTATCTTTGACCTACACATGAAGTCTAGACTCTGAATCTCGTATTTTCAATAAATTCACTGCCCCGTTTTTGTGATCATCAATTTTCATAAAATTCAACAATTCCTATTAAAAATTAAATCAGACAGAACTCACTTTTTTGCTAACTGCCTTAGCAAGCTTTCTGGGTATGTTAAACCTTTAACATTTTCTCACGTTCAAAAATACACACAAAGTTTTTTTCAAAACACAATGCATTTAATGATCTTCGTGTTTATTCATTATGCACAACAAAAAAATTACAATTTAATATACATACTTAAGGTTCGTTTAAACACAAACTTTCTGACTTATTTCTTGAAAGGAGTTGGGGGCAAGTAGCTAGACGATCTGGTTGAACTAATGCCTCCAGATCCTAAACCAATTACTTGCGTTGAACCAAGACTCGAGCCTGATCCAATCAAATGAGATGATCCTGAACCCACGCGTCTTCCTGACGAACCAAGAATTGAACCAGATCCATAGGTACTTCCACCTCCAATCAATTGTGATGAACCACCAATGATATGTTGAGTAGTTTCTCCAGCACTAGCGTAGTTGAGAATAGGAGCAACTCCACCGTCGTAGTTCTCAGAAGCTCCTCCAAAGTTGTTGTATTGTGATTGGATTTCTGCTTTCGCGCGTTGCACATCTTCTGGTGTCCTATATTTAATAAATCTAACCTCGGGGGCAGTTTGTACGTTCTCTTGAATTTGTTGAAGTTGTCCAACCAATTGAGCACCGTCGTTTTGTTTGGAAAGAACATAAATAGCTGTTCTTTGCTCGATAGCTTGTTTAGCCAACTGAAGGGCTGCACTAGTAGCTGCGTTGTTTTCGGGTGCTTTGATGAACACAACCTGGAGGTTCTTCTTTAAGATATTGCTTAATTGCTTCATGACTTGTCCTTGTTCGTGAATCTCTTCGGGTGCGGTGAAGTGGTAAAATTGTTTGCTATATTCAACGGTTTGTGGAACTGAGTCAAGAGCATTAAATCCAATGTCCAGGGTAGTGCCACCTTGTCTGTGTCCTCCGCTGCTGATGATTCCACCTCCTGAGCTACCTCCATATCCTCCGCTACTGATCAAACCACCTCCATATCCTCCACTGCTGATCAAACCGCCACCCAAAGAGCTTCCATATCCATAGCCTGAACTTACGAGACCACCACTGCCGTAACCTCCTCCAATAACACTATTATAGCTTGATCCTTGTCCGCTAAGACTTCCACTGCTGCCTGATTGTCCTAGTCCATAGTTATAACCTGGTAAAAGCCCAGCGCTAGCTACTGCCAAGAATCCTAGAATCTGAAATAATTGCCCCCATTAGAATTAACCAAAACAATTGCCCATTTACTTGAACTCACAATGAAAGATCTCATATTTGCGTCTAACTTCAGCGTTGGCTTGTGAATACTGAACGGGATCCTCAAAAGAGCTGGGGAGTTTTATAGTTGCAAAAGAAATTAACTAACTCACCACAAATCATCGTCTTACTATAATTAGTGAATATTTTTATAATGAATAACAAAAAAAAAAAAAGAATAAATTTAATAAAGATGATACATGCTAAGAACAACGGAGAAATTTCATAATTCCCAAAGAGATTTATTTGCATAATAATTTAATTTTCAATATTTTTATTTGAAGTTCACTTGGCTTATGCAAATTGTTTTTTTTTTTTTAGAATCATGAAACTTGGTAAAAAAAATCCCATAGCATCCTCAGATAACATGGACGAAAAATCTATAAAAGATGTGGTATTTTGTTTGCTACAGTGATTATCTGTACTATAAAAATATACTTGGACAAAAAGTAATATACATACCTATCATATGAGAAAAGAGAAAGAACCTGAACGATAAATCAACATCCAACTTGTGTGCGGCTAGTCAAAATTCTACTTGTCTCAAAATTCAATTTATAAAGACAAAACAGTAACACCCACGAGTGTTACTTCTTTTTTGTAGTGGAACTTATTACCACTTTAAAAAGGAATTATCCCACACAGGTGTTATTTCCTTTTATTCTTGGGAATTAACACTCGCGAGGGATAATTCCGTGGGCGTTATTGCACTGCACTTCCGTGGGCGCCTAGATAAAATATCAAACAAATTTTTTTTACTGTATTGTAATGCGGAAACTTTTTACGATTTTTACCTTTTAGAAATTTGGGCTCTATGTCCCATTTTTAACAAAAAATATTTGGGCCCTGGGTCTCACTTGGGTGGGTCTTAATCCCCAAATTTTATTTGGGCGTTATGTCCCACTAAAGTGGGGCATAACGCCCAAAAATTAAAATTGGGCGTTTTGTCCCTGGGGCTTATGTCCTTGCGCCGATATAATCACTAATCAGTACAAAAAATATTACGACGGTTTTTCCATAAGAATCATCAGTTGCAGTATAATACTATTTTAATAGTATTAATGCCGAAAATGAAAGTTTTTCGCATACTTTACATCTTTTGTGGGGCATAATCCCCAAAAAATAAAATTGGGCGTTATGTCCCACGGGCTTATGTCCCTGCGCCGATATAATCACTAATCAGTACAAAAAAGATTATGACGGTTTTTCCATAAGAATCATCAGTTGCAGTATAATACTATTTTAATAGTATTGAATGTCGAAAATGAAAGTTTTTCGCATACGTTACATCTTTTAAATGGTAAATTTTACCAAAAAATAGATGTTCAAAATTTAAACATAGGTTTATTTTTTAAAAAGTTTTGTATTATTTATCATAAGAATTTATAAATTAGTAGCGTCAACTGGAATTGAACCTAAACCAGCTACCTCTAAAGCCGATGCACTACGAATTGCCCCACCGAGTTTACCTGATCATGCCCATCCAATGTAGGGTTTTGTCTTTATAAATTGAATTTTGAGGCAACTAGAATTTTTACTAGCCGCACACAAGTTGGATGTTGATGGATCGTTCAGGTTCTTTCTCTTTTCTCATATAATAGTACAGATAATCAATATAGCAAACAAAATACCACATCTTTTATAGATTTTTCTTCCATGTTATCTGAGGATGCTATGGGAATTTTTTTACCAAGTTTCATGATTCTAACAAAAAAAAAAAAAAACAATTTGCATAAGCCAAGTGAACTTCAAATTAAAATATTGAAAATTAAATTATTATGCAAATAAATCTCTTTGGGAATTATGAAATTTCTCCGTTGTTCTTAGCATGTATCATCTTTATTAAATTTATTCTTTTTTTTTTTTTGTTATTCATTATAAAAATATTCACTAATTATAGTAAGGCGATGATTTGTGGTGAGTTAGTTAATTTCTTTTGCAACTATAAAACTCCCCAGCTCTTTTGAGGATCCAGTTCAGTATTCACAAGCCAACGCTGAAGTTAGACGCAAATATGAGATCTTTCATTGTGAGTTCAAGTTAATGGGCAATTGTTTTGGTTAATTCTAATGAAGGCAATTATTTCAGATTCTAGGATTCTTGGCAGTAGCTAGCGCTGGGCTTTTACCAGGTTATAACTATGGACTAGGACAATCAGGCAGCAGTGGAAGTCTTAGCGGACAAGGATCAAGCTACAATAATGTTATTGGAGGAGGTTACGGCAGTGGTGGTCTCGTTAGTTCAGGCTATGGAAGTTCAACTGGAAGCAAATTGATCAGCAGCGGTGGATATGGAAGCTCTTTGGGTGGCGGTTTGATCAGCAGTGGAGGATATGGAGGTGGTTTGATCAGTAGCGGAGGATATGGAGGTAGCTCAGGAGGTGGAATCATCAGCAGCGGAGGATACAGACAAGGTGGCACTACCCTGGACATTGGATTTAATGCTCTTGACTCAGTTCCACAAACCGTTGAATATAGCAAACAATTTTACCACTTCACCGCACCCGAAGAGATTCACGAACAAGGACAAGTCATGAAGCAATTAAGCAATATCTTAAAGAAGAACCTCCAGGTTGTGTTCATCAAAGCCCCCGAAAACAACGCAGCTACTAGTGCAGCCCTTCAGTTGGCTAAACAAGCTATTGAGCAAAGAACAGCTATTTATGTTCTTTCTAAACAAAACGACGGTGCTCAATTGGTTGGACAACTTCAACAAATTCAAGAGAACGTACAAACTGCCCCCGAGGTTAGATTTATTAAATATAGGACACCAGAAGATGTGCAACGCGCGAAAGCAGAAATCCAATCACAATACAACAACTTTGGAGGAGCTTCTGAGAACTACGACGGTGGAGTTGCTCCTATTCTCAACTACGCTAGTGCTGGAGAAACTACTCAACATATCATTGGTGGTTCATCACAATTGATTGGAGGTGGAAGTACCTATGGATCTGGTTCAATTCTTGGTTCGTCAGGAAGCAGCGTGGGTTCAGGATCATCTCATTTGATTGGATCAGGCTCGAGTCTTGGTTCAACGCAAGTAATTGGTTTAGGATCTGGAGGCATTAGTTCAACCAGATCGTCTAGCTACTTGCCCCCAACTCCTTTCAAGAAATAAGTCAGAAAGTTTGTGTTTAAACGAACCTTAAGTATGTATATAAAATTGTAATTTTTTTGTTGTGCATAATGAATAAACACGAAGATCATTAAATGCATTGTGTTTTGAAAAAAACTTTGTGTGTATTTTTGAACGTGAGAAAATGTTAAAGGTTTAACATACCCAGAAAACTTGCTAAGGCAGTTATTTAGCAAAAAAGTGAGTTCTGTCTGATTTAATTTTTAATAGGAATTGTTGAATTTTATGAAAATTGATGATCACAAAAACGGGGCAGTGAATTTATTGAAAAAACGAGATTTAGAGTCTAGATTTCATGTGTAGGTCAAAGATAAAAGTATAGACAAATTGAGAATAATCTTTTTTTCGAATTTAAACCGAAGTTGAAGTTCTTTAGCAATGCAAAAATACCTACAATCTAAAAGTTGATAAGAATACAAACTTTTTATTTTAGTCCAGCCGTTTGGGCGAAAAATCCTGTTTTCGAAATTTGAACTTTTTTGAAGTCGCAATATCTTGTATCTGATGTGCTATACATAAAAAAATATGATAAATTTTCTTATCGTGAAGAACCAGGACCTACAGACTAACAACTCGCAACCATTCCTGTGTGCGCCTGTCGACAGGAATGGAAGGGACGAACAATCTTATGCCGAATCCGAACGGCTAGACGAGAAGCACTTATTCGTGACAAGAGATACTCTTGGAGGATTTTTCAATTCCGCGCAAGAGGCAGTACCCCTGAATTTTTTTTTTTTAGTTTAAATTAGGTGGACGAGGCTGGGAAGCGACCCCACCCCTCCAGCGTGACAGTCGAATGCACTTTTTTTTTTTTAATTCATTTTTATTTTTATATTCAACTTAAAACTATCTTAATGCTAGACAAAAATTCTTAAAAACTAGCCTACTTATCAATATCTTACAACTTACTTACTGGCCCTAGGCGGGCGCTCTAAGTTAAACAATATCTTATTACTAATGCCTTTCGGCCTTAGAAATAATAATTCACTAAAATCTAACTGGTTTTATTTTTCACCAAGAAAGATTCAAAAAAAACTTGGTGTCCATATCATTTTTTAGTTCTTATATAAAACATACACACTACCTAAAAAATAACTTAAAACTAATTAAAACTACTTAAGTCTACCTAAAGCTACTATAAAACTACTTACAAATACCTTAAAACTAGAGCAGCCACAGCAGGCTTTTTTAATTTTGTATTTTTTTTTGATTGATTTTGTTTTTTTTTTATAATTTTTTTGTTTGATTTTATTGTTTTATAATTTTTTTTTTTGTGCCACCCCGACTGTCCCTACTAAAAACTAATAAACCTAAAACTATGTAAGTCACCAAGACCAAAAAGCTAAGTCAACTTTAGAAATCATTATTTTCAGCGTTAAGCCACCAAAACTGGCTCTCCTCCTTCACCCTATCTCTTCGGTCCCTATCAGACACAGTCCTACTGAACCGAAGTCGCTCAGCTCCGCCTTGTGCGATGACGTCTCAACTATAAAGAAGTCGCCTATCCACAGTTCTACGGCAGACGTGGTAGATTAGCGGAACCGCCTCTCTATCCTGTATCAGCCCCCGACTGTCTAAATAGAAGAATGCGTTAGGTGGAATATAACCGATCAAACGCACACTCTCAAAGTATTCATTGTTGGGGTAGTAAGCCCCAAATATTAAGCTATTAGCCGAGGACATCGCTCTTGCAATGTGACCCCGAATCAGCTTGAGTATAAAATTATCGATTCTGTTAATGTTGGCTCCATTGTATAGAACCTCGTTGGAATAATAATGTTTGTACTCCGACTCTGGTGTTCTGTGTACTCCAAGGCAGCGTCGCAGACACTGCCTCTCAAACACCTGAATCTTTTCCATTTGAGATGGGGCAACGTTGAACCACACCGGGCATCCATAGGCAATCATTGGCCGGATGAGGGCCATGTAGCAAATCACCTCAACCCTGCTATCAAGACGGCTGCTATAAAACAACCGTTTTGTCACGGCAAAAGCTCCCCTGGCCCTGGTCAGAGCAGCACTTATATGTCAGTCGAAATAGAAATACTGATCCAACCAGATGCTAAGATACTTTACGATCACCAGCTTGCGCCACTTCTTTCTTGTATCCCTAGGGGCTTCATGCAATGGAGTCCTGAACAGAATAGTTTCGGATTTCTGGACGTTGATTTTCAACTTCCAGTCATCACAATATCGCTGAATCTTGTCGAAGTCACGCTGCAAAAGAATTCTGATGACCTCAACTGTTGGAGCCGTTCTGTGCGCAATTAGATCGTCGGCATACGTCGGCATGGGCTAGACTACCTATCAGATCGCTGGTGTAAATACTGAAAAGAATCGGTGAGTTCACTGCTCCCTGCTGACGACCATTTTTAATTTCGAAGGTTGCGGTAGAAGTTACATTGCCACTTTTGAAAACAAACTTTCTACCATTGAGCATATCATAAAGCATATATAAAAGGGGTTTACTTATGCCAAGTCTGACTAGCTTTAGATAGAGACCTTCTAACCATACGGTGTCGAAAGCTTTCTGCAAGTCAACCAGACAAGGACACGTACACTGTCTTTTAGATTTGTTCCATTGGACATCAGAAACGAGCTTAGACGCGGCATGAATGGGGTCATGTCTGGCCTTAAAGCAGAACTGATTGTCCGGTATAATATTGTTACCCTCCGCCCACTTGAACAGGGCTCTATTTATAACTTTCTCAAATACCTTACTGATACTCGGAAGAAGACTTATCGACCGGAGATTCGCCGGATTGGAGTTGTCCTTTCCCTTTTCCACCGTCCTGGATAATATGCATTATTCAGAGCGTTGTTTAACAGTGTGGCATAAATGTCAACTGCTTCCTCAGGCAGATGTCGCAGTACAACGATGGATATACCATCGATTCCTGCTGACTTCTTTTTCTTTAATGAAGCGAAGATGAGCTGGAGCTCAACTTTCGAAATAAACAGGGAATAAGCCCCGTTTCACTCGGCGATGGTGGCGTTTGCCAAGTGTTCTTCATTGAACCCGGTGAAACCGAGGTTCTCTGATCGCCATTGCGTCATTTCATTTCCAAGGTAGAAGTGGTGAAGCAAGGCTCTGTTTTCCAGGTCATGGTTCGGGCAAATGCTAGCATTCACCTTGTACACTTGCTGGAAAGCAGCCCCCACAGCCTCCACTTTCTTATGAAGATCTTCGATTATAAACAATAGTTTCAGTCTTGTCTGAAGTCCACTTTTTTGTCTGTGTAGTGCGCCTATGGTCGCGTTGTGGTACATGTCTGTGGCTTCGCGTTCTTTGTACTTTGGTATTGTTTTTTGCATTGTTCGTTGGATCATATTGTCCATTTTTTCTAAGTATTCGTCAATTTCAGTATTTGTTAAATTCCTGTCATTTGGTGGAGATATATTGTTGTACGTAGTTCACTCGATAAAGCGCTGGTGAAGCGTGGCCAGCGTGTCTTACTGCAATTGAAAGAATTCACTGGCACATACTCCTGCAACTCCACGAGCTCGTTTGGAAGTTGAATTACGGTAGCAAGTCCGCATTGGTCATTGTCGTACTCGATCGTTCGTAAACAGTTTCTTGGTCGTTGACTCAGAGTGTCAGTAATTGTCAGTCTTGAGTCCTTAATCAATAGATCCAGATAGGAACCGCTTCTTGGAAACGAAGGCTTATCAGTAGCCAGAAGGTCGAGCATAT
Source organism: Melangyna quadrimaculata (assembly GCA_949320155.1). Lineage (NCBI taxonomy): Eukaryota > Metazoa > Arthropoda > Insecta > Diptera > Syrphidae > Melangyna > Melangyna quadrimaculata. The sequence goes on from OX439483.1 coordinate 374,973,075, forward strand.
ACTCAACGTTGTATTGATTCGTCCAATTAAATAGATGGCTACCTCTCGGATTTTGTATTTGATTTCCCCAATCATTCAAATCACCGGCCATGAGATAGTTATTCTCTTCCGAGTTCAGTTGTAAGCATTGAAAAAGTTTTTCGAGCTCTGTTAAAAATTCAGTTGGCTGAGGTGATTCCGGTGCATAAGCCGCAATCGCATACATCCGCTTCCCATGTTTGAGAGGAATGCATACGATACACGCCTCAAGCAACCGAAATCTGCGTACTTCACTTTTATATATAACTTTATAATTAATGCATTTTCGTACAAAGATTGCGACTCCTCCCCCAAAAGTGGAGTTGGGCCGAACTCTTTGTACGATATTGTAATTATTGTTAGTCAATTTATGTTTCTGGTTCAGCTAAGTTTCGCTGGCCATAAACACATCTGGATTTTGATCTTTCAACAATTGGAATAGATTTGCTCTACGTTCGGTTCTTACCAGTGTTCTCTCCGGCAGCGCGCCCTTAACCTATAAATTGCGTTAAGCTTGGCAAATAGGAGTAGAGATGATCTACCCGCTTTGCCTGCTCCCCGATCTGTTTTTGAAGACCATAATATCATAATATCCGGCTGTGCCGCCGGAGCCTTAAGCACGGGAGCCTGTGGGGCTGCCTTTGGCGTAGGCTGTACCGTTGTTCCCCTCCCTGACGCCATTTGGGCGTAAGAGATTTGGGGGTTAACGGGCATTGTTGTGGGAGCACGCCTTAATGGGCGTTTCTCTACCTCTATTTGCTTTGCTTTTTTATTTTTCAATTCCTGAAAGATCGGACATCCCCGACAGCTAGCAGGGTGTCCGTCTTTCCGTCAGAGTGCATATTTGGGCAGGGCCTTGTCTTCGACCCTTTCCTCACCTAACTTACATTCTCCTTTTATGTGGTTCTCACCACACTTAAATCAGCGTGACTACATTTCGCAGTTTGCTGCAGCGTGGCCGAACCTTTGGCAGCGCATGCATTGAATCATGTCACTGAGCCTCTTTAATTTATCCCACGTCACATATCGGTAGTTGAGGACGGAGATACTGCTCAAACTATCTAATTTACTGTTGGGCGAGAGCTGGACAAGGAAGATGGACAAATTCCTCTTCTCCCGTCTTGCTCGGACTGTGGTTAACGGCTTGACCTCGATAAAGTCGAGATCGCCGTTCGCTTTTTGGCGGAGCTCACTTAAGAGGTCCTGCGGTTCCGTGCAGGAATCTATGCCCTTCAAGAGGACCGTTTGCAACTTTTCAACTTTCGGCGTGAAGCTGAAGAACTCAGTTGTGGAAGCTTTTAACAAATTTTAATTATCTTATGCTGCTCCACTGTAGAGCAGTGCTGCTGCTGGTATTCCTTCTGCTGCTGTTGTCTATGCTGCTGTTGTTTCTGTTGCTGCTGCTGTTTCTGGATCTGCTGTTTTTGTTGCTTTTGTACCTACTTGCTGCTGCTGTGGCTGTTCTGATGACAGCTGTATGTTTGGCTGCTTTGATTGCTGTTGCTGGGGCCGCTCAGTTGACAATTGCAGCTCTGCATTGTCTTTTAACTGTTGGGCTACTTTTTGTGGAGCCTGTAGCGATTTTTTTTTCGCCCGCTCCTGCCTCTCACGCTCTCGTCGAGCTTCTTGTTTTATCTTGAGAGCTTCTACCAATTGGTTAACCTCTGCTGTGAGCTGGTCAATCTGCTTTTTCTTAGTATTTAACATGCTATGGAAGGCCTGCTCCTCTATCTCCTCCTCTTCCTCCGATGCGGACGGTGATGTTAGGTCCACAAACGCATCTTTATCACCGCTGGTGTAGAGCCCTTCTCCACCCTCGAACATGTAATGTATTTGCTCGTCATCTATGACTTTGGATGACGTGGAATTAAGTTGCTGGTTGCTTTTTGCTGCTGTAATTTGTTTTTCTTCAGGCGCCGTCTCCCCCCATCTAGCTGGCAGCTGAGCTGTGGTGATGGAGCGGCGCTTCACGAGATTGGGTACACTCCTTACCCTCCTCCTCTTTTTCGGTTGATCGGCTGGTGGTCCCGTACCGGCATCGGATGATGATGCTGCCAGAGCATCTTTCGATGTCCCCGCTGTTGGTGCCGTTGCTGGCTTTTCTATATTTTCCTTCGTTGGCTTAGCTGTTGTTGCTGGCACATCATTCGATGACCCAGTTGCTGGTGCCGTTTCGGCTTCTTTTTTGTTGCTGGGACACCACCTTTCAGTGGTCCCGCAACGTTGACGTCACTCATGTGGTTGTTGTCCCACGCAATAATATTTTCGACTTCCCGGTTATGAAAAAAAGCCGACACAAATTTTGACCCAGACCGGGGTTCGAACCGGCTATCTTCGGCTCCGGGATCTGCCACCTCTTTTTTTTTTTTTTTATTAAATTCATATCTTAATGCTAGACAAAAATTCATAAAAACTAGCCTACTTATCAATATCTTATAACTAACTTACTGGCTCTAGGCGGGCGCTCTAAGTTAAACAATATCTTAATACTAATGCCTTTCGGACTAAGAACTAATTATATACTAAAATCTAACTGGTTTTATTTTTCACCAAGAAAGATTGAGAAAAAACTTGGTTGCTATATCATTTTTTTAATTTTTTATATAAAACTTACAACTACCTAAAAATTTCTTAACAATAATTAAAACTACTTAGGCTACTTAAGACTACTATAAAACTACTTATAACTACCTTAAGAACTAGAACAGCCACAGCAGGCTTTTTTTTTTGATTTTGTTGTTTTATAATTTTTTTTTTTTGTTTGATTTTATTGTTTTATAATTTTTTGTTTTTTTTTTTTTTTGTTTTTTTTTTTGTGCCACCCTGACTGTCGCTACTTAAATCTAATAAACCTAAAACTACGTAAGTCGACCAAGACCAGAACTATAGCTAAGTCAACTTTAAAAATTATTATTTTCAACATTAAGCAACCAAAACTGGTTCTACTGAACCGAAGTCGCTCAGCTCCGCCTTGTGCGATGACGTCTCGACCACAAAGAAGTCGCCTATCCACAGCTCTACGGCAGACGTGGTAGATTAGCGGAACCGCCTCTCTATCCTGTATCAGCCCTCGACTGTCTAAATAGAAGAATGCGTTAGGTGGAATATAACCGCTCAAACGCACACTCTCAAAGTATTCGTTATTGGGGTAGTAAGCCCCAAAAATTAAGCTATTAGCCGAGGACATCGCTGTTGCAATGTGACCCCGAATCAGCTTGAGTATAAAATTATCGATTATGTTAATGTTGGCTCCATTGTATAGAACCTAGTTGGAATAATAATGTTTTTACTCCGACTCTGGTGTTCTGTGTACTCCAAGGCAGCGTCGAAGACACTGTCTCTCAAACACCCGAATCTTTTCCATTTGAGATGGGGCAACGTTGAACCACACCGGGCATCCATAGGCAATTATTGGCCGGATAAGGGCCATGTAGCAAATCACATTAACCCTGCTATCAAGACGGCTGCTAAAAAACAACCGTTTTGTCAGGGTGAAAGCTCCCCTGGCTCTTGTCAGAGCAGCATTTATATGTCTGTCGAAATACAAATACTGATCCATCCAGATGCCAAGGTACCTTACTACACTTTTATTCGCCAGTGGATGTCCATGTGGCCCCACGATCACCAGCTTGCGCCAGTTCTTTCTTGTATCCCTAGGGGCTCCATGCAATGGAGTCCTAACCAGAATAGTTTCTGATTTCTGGACGTTGTTTTTCAACTTCCAGTCATCGCAATATTGCTGAATCTTGTCGAAGTCACGCTGTAAGAGAATTCTGATGACCTCAACTGTTGGGGCTGTTCTGTACGCAATTATATCGTCGGCATACGCTATGGCATGGGCTAGACTACCTATCAGATCGCTGGTGTAAATACTGAAGAGAATCGGTGAGTTCACCGCTCCCTGCTGAAGACCATTTTTAATTTCGAAGGTTGCGGTAGAAGCTACATTGCCACTTTTGACAACAAACTTTCTACCATTGAGCATATCATAAAGCATATATAAAAGGGGTTTACTTATGCCAAGTCTGGCTAACTTTAGATAGAGACCTTCTAACCATACGGTGTCGAAAGCTTTCTCCAAGTCTACCAGACAAGCACCCGTACACTGTCTTTTAGATTTGTTCCATTGGACATCAGAAACGAGCTTAGACGTGGCATGAATGGTGTCATGTCCCGCCTTAAAGCCGAACTGATTGTCCGGTATGATATTGTTGTCCTCCGCCCACTTGGACAGAGCTCTATTTATAACTTTCTCAAATACCTTACTGATACTCGGAAGAAGACTTATCGACCGGAGATTCGCCGGATTGGAGTTGTCCTTTCCCTTTTTCGGGAGAGGATGAACCACAGCTGTCTTCCACCGGCCTGGATAATATGCATTATTCAGAGCGTTGTTAAATGGTGTGGCATAAATGTCAACTGCTTCCTGAGGCAGATGTCGTAGTACAACGTTGGATATACCATCGATTCCTGCTGATTTCTTTTCCTTTAATGAAGCGAAGATGAGCTGGAGCTCAACTTTCGAAATTAACAGGGAATTAGCCCCGTTTCGCTCGGCGATGATGGCGTTTGCCAAGTGTTCTTCATTGAACCCGGTGAAACCGAGATTATCTGATCGCCATTGCGTCATTTCATTTCGAAGGTAGAAGTGGTGAAGCAAGGCTCTGTTCTCCAGGTCATGGTTCGGGCGAATGCTAGCATTCACCTTATACACTTGCTGGAAAGCAGCCCCCACAGCCTCCACTTTCTTACGAGGATCTTCGATTATAAAGACGGCTTCCTCTGGATCTATGCCTGCTATCAGAAGTACGTCTCTGTTCTCTGTCGTTGTCTGAAGCTTAAGACACGGAAGTTCGTTCTGATCATTCCTTCTAAATATTTTATTAATTTGAGGAAACATACTCGGGTCACTGGAATTAACGGCCCGAATTTTGTTGTCCCAGTACAAATTAATAGACAACCGGTAGTTTTCCTTGATCAGTTGGTTGATGTTTTTAGTAGACGACTTCAGTGTCCTAATCTCCAGATCGTGTCTGTCAGTAAATCGTCTGTACAAGAGTTTCAGTCTTGTCAAAAGTCCACTTTTTTGTCTGTGTAGTGCGTCGATAGTTGCGTTGCGGTACATGTAGGTGGCTTCGCGTTCTTTGTATTATTTTTTCCATTGTTCGTTGGATTGTACTGTCCATTTTGTCCAGGTAATCGTCAATTTCCGCATTTGTTAAATTCCTGTCATTTGGTGGGGATATATTGCTAGTACGTAGTTCGCTCGATAAAGCGCTGGTGAAGCGTGGCCAGCGAGTCTTACTGTAGTTGTAAGAATGCACTGGCACATACTCTTCCAACTCCACGAGCTCGTTTGGAAGTTGAATTAAGGCAGCAAGTCCGCATTGGTCATTGTCGTACTCGATCGTTCGTAAACAGTTTCTTGGTCGTTGACCCACAGTGTCAGTAATAGTCAGTCTCGAGTCCTTAAGCAATATATCCAGATAGGAACCGCTTCTTGGAAACGAAGGCCTATTAGTAGCCAGAAGGTCGAGCATATACTCAACGTTTTATTGACCCATCCAATTAAATAGATGGCTACCTCTCGGATTTTGTATTTGATTTCCCCAATCTAAATGTTTGGCATTCAAATCACCGGCCATGAGATAGTAATTCTCTTCCGAGTTCAGTTGTAAGCATTGAAAAAGTTTTTCGAGCTCTGTTAAAAATTCAGTTGGCTGAGGTGATTCCGGTGCATAAGCCGCAATCGCATACATCCGTTTCCCATGTTTGAGAGGAATGCATACGATACACGCCTCAAGCAACCGAAATCTGCGTACTTCACTATTATATATAACTTTATTATTAATGCCTTTTCGTACAAAGATTACGACACCTCCCCCAAAAGTGGAGTTGGGCCGATCTCTTCGTACGATATTGTAATTATTGTGAGTCAATTTATGTTTCTGGTTCAGCTTAGTTTCGCTGGCCATAAACACGTCTGGACTTTGATCTTTCAACAGTTGGAATAGATTTGCTCTACGTTCGGTCCTAACCAGTGAATTTACATTCACAGCAGGGATCCTAAAGGGCCTCTTCGGCAGCGCGCCCTTAACCTATAAATTGCGTTAAGCTTAGCAAATAGGAGTAGAGATGGTCTACCCGCTTTGCCTGCTCCCTGATCTGTTTTTGAAGACCTGTTAATTGGCCCTGAATGGCCACCAACAAGGTCATAATATCCGCCTGTGCCGCCGGAGCCTTAGGCACGGGGGCCTGTGGGGCTGCCTTTGGCGTAGGCTGTACCGTTGTTCCCCTCCCTGACGCCATTTGGGCGTACGAGATTTTGGGGTTAACGGACATTGTTGTGGGAGCACGCGTTAATGGGCGTTTCTCTACTTCTATTTGCCTTACTTTCTTATTTTTCAGTGCCTGAAAGATCGGACATCCCCGATAGCTAGCAGGGTGTCCGTCTTTCCGGCAGAGTGCACATTTGAGCAGGGCCTTGTCCTCGACCCTTTCCTCACCTAGCTTACATTCTCCTTTTATGTGGTTCTCACCACACTTAACGCAGCGTGACTGCATTTCGCAGTTTGCTGCAGCGTGGCCGAACCTTTGGCAGCGCATGCATTGAAGCATGTCACCGCGCCTCTTTAATCTATCCCACGTTACACACTGGTAGTTGAGGACGGAGATACTCCTCAAACTATCCAGTTTGCTATTGGGTGAGAGCTGCACTAGGAAGATGGACAAATTCCTCTTCTCCCGTCTTGCTCGGACTGTGGTAAACGGCTTGATCTCGATAAAGTCGAGATCATCGCTCGCTTTTTGGCGGAGCTCATTTAAGAGTTCCTTCGGTTCCGTGCAGGAATCTATGCCCTTCAAGAGGACCGTTTGTAATTTTTCAACTTTCGGCGTGAAGCTGAAAAACTCCGTTGTGGAGACTTTTAGTAAATTTTTAATTATCTTATGCTGTTCCACAGTCATGCAGTGGATAGCATGCCTATCTACACTTAAACGTTTAATATAAAAGTTCTGGCCTATGGCCGACTTACATATTTCTATGGTCTCTTTCAGGTCCATCTTATAAACATTAATGGGTGGCATTGTTTGAGTTGCTTGCAGCGGCTCTTTTATCGGTTGTTGTGCTTGATGGGGCTGCTTGTTTGACAGTTGCAGCTCCCCATCATCACTTTTTGACTGGGCCTCCTTTATTGGCGGCTGTCTTGCTTTTTTAGCTTGCCGCTCCTGTCGTTCTCTCTCTCCACGAGTTGTTGCTTTTCCTTTAGGGCTTCGATAAGGGGGGTGAGCTTAGCTTGGAGAGTCTCAATCGCCCCCTGCACTTTACCTTTTTCATCCTCTAGGTTTTGGACCTCGGTTTCTTCCTCTGAGGACGCCTCTGGTGAGGTGAGGTCTATTAATTGATGACTCTCACCCGATTTATATAGTCCCTCTCCACCCTCGGACATATATTCATATTCCTCGTCATCAGTTGGCGAGGTGATCAATTGTTTGTGTACTGTGGCTGCTGCTGTATTGTTGGTATTGTGCACCTTCCATTCAGCTGGCAGCTGAGCTGTGGTAATGGAGCGGCGCTTTATCAGGTTGGGTACACTTTTTATTCTCCTCCTCCTCTTTTTCGGTTGACCGGCTGCTGGTACCGTACTGGCATCGGATGATGCTGTTGCCAGGGCATCTTTCGATGTCTCCGGTTTTGATGCCGTTGCTGGCTTAGTTGGATTAGTTGTTTTTGTTGTTGTTGCGAGACTTTTGGCTGTCTCTGCCGACTTTGCCGTTGTTGGCTTTCCTATCTTTGCTGGGCCACCTTTCGATGCCCCCGCATTTTTTCCACCTTCCATTAATTTATTGTCCAATGCAATTATATTTTCCACTTCGCGATTATGATAAAAAGCTTCTAAAAATTCGGACCCAGACCGGGACTCGAACTCGCGACCCTCCACACCGCGGTGCGCCACTCTACTCTTGTGCTATCGCACTATTGAAAATTCGCTGACTAAAGTTGTACTAGTACACTCGCGACTCTATTTAAAATTTCTGCCTAAGCCAATAACGTCCACACTGCTTAACAGATCGAGATCGACTGCGATCTGCCACCTCTACCACTGTGCCATCGCACTATACGAAAATAGCTTGGCTAACTTGAAACTTGAAAGTCACTCGCGATTTAAGTTGGAATTTCTGTGAATGTCGATAACGTATTCACTCCTTCACAGATCGAGATCGAACGCACTAACCATTACGCTACGGGCTTCTTATATAGAATATTAATATCTACAAAATAGGTTCAAAATATTTTCCGTCAAATTCGTCATTTAAAAGTAAAGAGCTAAAAACCAGTATTTTCAGTACCAGTATAGATTTCCTGAAATAATGATATAATACAAAATATGGCTGCTAGAAAAAAATGTAAATGCAAGCTTATATAGGGTTACATTATGTTTAAATCTTGTTTAAATAATTTTTCGATAAAACGTGCCGTTTAAAAGATATGTATATGCAAAAAACCTATTTTTTTCGAAATTTGACGCTATTTAAATACCAATATCTTGCGACTTGTGACTTGAAAGTGTCCACACTTTTTTTCTAGAGAATATTATGGTGTACAAATTGAGTCTAAGTTTTTTTTCGAGAACTTCTTCATTTAAGTGTAAAACGCGAAACACCAGACATTTTTAATTTTTGTCAAATTTTAAAAATAATTATATCTTTTAAACGGTTTGTTTTTAAGAGAAAACTAAACAATTTTTTCTATAGGGGGTTATATAGTGTACACCCCTTGCTGTCAAATGTTTTCAAAAATATGAACCGTTTAGGAGTTAAAAGTGGAAAAAGGGCGTTTTCGACATTTTACGTTTTTCAAGGTGTCGATATCTTCTTAACGGTGAGTCGTAGAAAACAAATTGGTAAAACTTTTTTTCTTTAAGATTACAAAATCTACAAGTTTTGTGTAAAATACTTTTCGGTGGCATTTACCGTTGCGAAGTTATATGCGAAAAAATGATATTTACAACATTTAACTTTGAATGGCGGTGTTAGCGGCAAACGCAAGGTTGAAAAAAAAAATTCGGAATGAGCACTCCAAAATCGATAAAAATAAAAAGTTTTGAAAGCTACTCCAAAAATTTTCAGGCAAAACTACCAAATGGCTGGACTATTTGTGTTGATGTTGCAAGAGTAATAATATCATTTAGTTTATACACATAGAGGAACCACCCAGCGTTGAGTTATCACCAATCTAGGTGGCGCCCTTATTTGCTTCTAGAACAAGAACCAGTGATAATCAATACCAGAACCATTTGCTCCTTAAGGTAGATTATCTGTGGGAATAGTGGGGAAATAGTCTATCTTAAGGAGCAAATGGTTTTTGTATTGATTATCACTGGTTCTTGTTCTAGATGCAAATGAGGGCGCCACCTAGATTGTTGATAACTGATAACCTTACACTGAGGTGGTTCCTTTATGTGTATAAACTCAATGATAATATCATTTATAGTCAGTTTTCTTGAATCACTTCTAAAGAGTGCCATAAAATAAGGCCATGAGAAATAAGCTTTGTGAAAGGGAAATCGATCAAAAATTGGGTATTTGATTTAACAATTTGACATTTTTTTTTATTAGAATTTTAGTTTTCTGTTTGTAAATGATATCATTTTGAGGCAAATGAAAAATGACACTTGGCACTGATTTTTATTCACGTACTTGATATGATAAAATATAGTTATGATATTTATATCTTTTTCTAAGCAACTTAGGTATCGATTTTTAAATGAGTGTCAAGTTACCAAAAACAAATTCACGAATCGAAAAATGGTTACTTGGATAATTTGCCGTTAATTTGTTGTTAATAAGTTGTGACAACTTCGAATTTGTTGTTCAATGTTTTCTATGTTTTTTGTGTTGCTTTTCTAACTTGATTCAAGTTAGCAAAGCACCCCCTCAGAAAAGTAGTAAAAACTCTTTGCAGTGAATGATTTATAAGTTCCTATACTCTGTTCAGTTCATATTTTCAGTACAGGCCTTATGGGAGAGCCTTTTCAAACATACACGTGCTGGCTGGTGTTTGCAATGCACTCAACTTAGGAAATTGCATGTGAAATAAAAAACAGAACCCCTGACTTCCATTGAAATTGTTTTTGTAATATTCCATAAGCCCACGTACATCCAGTCATGATCTGTCTGCTCCGTGGTTGTGAGACTGAAACAAAAAAGAACAAGATACACATACACACTATTTGCCTCTCGCTCGCTTAATGTGTTTATTAAAAACAACACATTGATTCAGAGTTCCCATACGTCAGGGGATGGAAATTCTAATACCTTTTTCTTTGGTTTTTACTATGTAGCTTTCAGAATTATAGCTTTATAATAGCTTTTGAGAGCATTATATTTTATGTATGTGTGTTAGGTGTTGTTCCATTCCTGTCGAAAGGCGCACACAGGAATGGTTGCGAGTTGTTAGTCACTAGGCCCTGGTCCTTCATGAGCCGTTGTGCCACCCGTTTTATTTTTTTTTTGTTAGGTGTTGTCACTTCGTGTTTATCTGCTTACATCTTTTTTGTTTTATTTTTTTTTCCTGGTTAAAATGCTGCTATACAATATTTGTTGGGTATTTTTTTTTTTTAGGAAGAATTACTATTTGAGAAAGATTTTGATGCAGTTCGGTTCATTAAATAACTGCAATTTGAATTGCCAAATAGTTTTTTTTTTCTTCATGAAAATAAAAAGAATAAGGTTTCGTGTTTATTGTAATATTTTACGAAGGGTTCATAAAATAATATTTATTTCCTTTCTTAAAATTCTAATGAAGCATTACTAATCCTTTTTCCTGAAATAAATCTTATAATCTAATCTAACCTAATCCTTAAAAGTCATACAAAATTAAGAATACACAACACAAACAAAGCAATAGAACTTTAAGTAACAATAAACATTGTTTGGTTCTTATTTATATGACTCAACAGTATACCAGTATACCTGGAAAACCCCATATAAAAAACACCTTTTTTATTTTAACCTGACCTGCGTGCATTCAAAAAACAGTGGGATTACCCCGGATATAAATACCCGTTCACGCTTTCGAAACGACAGTTTAATTTTAAAAGCGAAAAGTGAAAAAAATAATGCACCTACTATCTTACCTCTTGGTGGTGTGGAAAAAGATAGATTTATTTTTATTTGCATTTACATTCATTTTTGTTTGAATTAGTTTTTTCTGTTTATGAAATCTAAATTAGCAGTTGGTAACCCTACTGACATTTGAATGAGAGAGAAGAGAGAAATATGCCAACTTTTAATGCGCGATACGGCAACCATGAAAAATGCAAAAGCTTTATAAAAATAGAGATAGCTTATTGAAATCCATAAAAGTGGGTGAGAAGCAAACACCCTATCCCTGTACTGAAAAAACGAACTGAACAGAGTATAATTTACCGTTAATTAGTCGTTAATTAGTTGTGACAGTTTAAATTTAGTTGTGCTATGTTTTCTATGTTGTTTTGCTAATTTCCAAATTCGATGTCAAGTTAGCAAAACAACATTCGCAAATCGAAAAATGTTTAATTGGATAAGTTGCCGTTAATTTGTTGTTAATTAGTTGTGACAACTTCGAATCTGTCGTTCAATGATTTCTTTGTTTTTTGTGTTGCTTTTCTAACTTGATATCAAGTTAGCAAAGCACCCCCTACGGATCTTCTAAAGTATATTTTAAAGAAGAAGTATTTTATTTTTTGACACAGTAAACTAATATTATCAACTTAGTCACACACTCTGTATTGTAAACAGTCATTAATTTTCTTCATTTCATGGGCTATATAGTAGGTTTTGGTAAATTTTCCTTCAACCTTGTCATGAACCGCGGTTTATACGCATAGGAACTAATAGAAACAAAATACAAATCTGGAGATTGGACGCTCACAAAGAAGACGTTAGTGTAGTTTTCTTGAAAAGATTTCACATTCGCTATCATGAACATTCGATTGATGCTCAAAAGGGTAGTTAGGTGCATTCAAGACGACACAAGCGTCCACAGGTTTTTCGCAAAACCCACCTCTGTCTACCAGGTGGTAGACTGAAATCGTGTGACATCTACTACGGCGGGTGTCTGGTCACAATCCGCATTAAAGGCAAATTTAAGATTATTACGCTGATCTGTGTTCACGCCCCCCATGAAAGGAGAGAGGACTCAACCAAAGAAGCATTCTACGATCTCCTGGAGACAACGTATGATATGTGCTCGAAGTACGACGTGAAGATCATTCTTGGTGACTTCAACGCAAGATTCGGAAAGGAGGGCATCTTTGGTTCGATAGTCGGAGGACACAGCCTACACGACGAAACTTCCGGAAACGGACACAGGCTGGCAGACTTTGCGGCGGGGCGAAATGCCATCATCTCAAGCACCTATAAGCACTCAATATATCTCTCAGGAGGTCCGCCACCAGCATCAAGTGCAGAGGACTAGTGGAAACACTGTCAACAAGTCATCAGAAGTACCGCCTCTGATGTGCTGAGTTTCACTAGGCGAATACAACGAAACCCCTGGTTCGATGAAAAGTGCCAGCTAGCGCATGCAGCTAAGGACGAGGCCTACCAGGCAATGCTGCAGACTCGAACAAGAGCTGCTGAGAGAGTAGACCGGGAGCTTTACGGGCTGAAACGAAAAGAGAAACTCCGACTTCTCAGGAGGAAAAAGAGAGAGCACGAAAAGCGGGCGGTAGAGTCTGTTGAGGGTTGTAGCGGTATGGGAGATGTTCGAAAATTTTATCAGAGGGTGAAGCGAATCACCCATTGATACAAGGCTAGAACGGAAGCCTGAAAGATGAGAGTGGGAATATGGTAGTAGACACACAGTCAGTGCTGAGGATCTGGAAAGAACACTTCTCTAGACTGCTTAATGGCGAAGACAGCCAAGATGCCGCTAATAGGCAGAACACTCCATTCAACTTGGACGCTGATGGCCAAGAGTTCCGTCCAACCGACCTAACTGAAGTGCGGCTGGCGATATCCAAACTTAAGTCGTACAAGGCTGCTGGTGCGGATGGCTTACAAGCCGAATTATTTATATCAGCGGGAGATGAATTGGCTAGGAGCATACACCAGCTCATCTGCAAAATTTGGTCGGATGAAAGTATGCCCGATGAATGGAACCTCGGTATAGTGTGCCCCATCCATAAAAAGGGAGATGTTCTGAAATATACCAACTACAGAGGAATTAGTCTCCTAAACGTCGGTTATAAAATCTTGTCGGCCAGCCTGTGTGACCGCTTAAAACCTTTTGTCAACGATTTGATCGGCCCTTATCAGTGCGGTTTTAGGCCAGGCAAGTCAACCGTCGATCAAATGTTCACACTCCGACAGATTTTAGAAAAATCCCGGGAATTCCAGATCGATACACACCACCTTTTTATCGATTTTAAAGTCGGGTATGATAGTGTGAAAAGGGACGAATTATACAGAGCCATGTCGAGTCTCGGCATCCCTGCCAAACTCGTTCGCCTGTGCAGGATGACGATGGAGAAATCTCGCTGCTCCGTCAAAATTGGTAAGAACACCTTCTATTCCTTTGATGTTGAGAAAGGATTGAGGCAAGGCGACGCGTTATCATGCAACCTATTCAACATCGTTCTTGAAGCCATTGTACGCAACGCACAGGTCAACACCAGCGGTACAATCTATCAAACGTCCGTTCAATTGCTTGCGAATGCGGATGACATAGACATTGTCGGCAGAACGAAGCGAGCTGTGGCAGGGGCATTTGCGAGCATTGAATCGAAGGCGGCTAGAATGGGATTGGCGGTTAATGAGGACAAGACGAAGTATATGCTGTCATCGAGAGAGGAATCTCAACATCGTCGACTCGGGCAAAATATCACGATGGACAGATATAACTTTGAAGTTGTCAAGAAATTTGTCTACCTGGGCTCCACTATTACATCGCAGAAAGACATCAGTGCAGAGATCAAGCGAAGAATTACTCTTGCCAACCGCTGTTTCTTCGGTCTAGGAAGGCATTTAAGTAGTAAGGCCCTCTCTCAGAGAACCAAGGAGACTTTATAATATACCCTAATCATCCCGGTCCTTCTTTATGGGTCAGAAGCATGGACACTGAAAGATTCGGATAAAAATCTGCTAGGGTGCTTTGAGAGGAAGATTCTTCGTGTGATTTTCGGTCCGGTGTGTATCGAAGGAGTATGGAGGAGAAGATTCAACGACTAGCTATACGGGCTATACAGCGACGTTGACCTGGTCAAAAAGCTGAAAATACAGCGGCTGAGATGGCTGGGGCACGTGGAGCGTATGGACAGCAACGCGCCTGCCCGACGAGTCTTTAAATCCAACCCCGATGGGGTACGCAGCAGAGGAAGAACCCGTAACAGGTGGCGCAAACAAGTGGATGACGACATCAAAGCACTCGGTGTGCAAAACTGGAAGCGGCTAGCTAGGGACAGATCTGGCTGGAGGGGCTTGTTAGTTGAGGCCAAAGCCCATCCTGGGCTGTGAGCGCCATCAAAAGAAAGTAAGTATCATGCTAATGGGACGAGACTGAAGATGTTTTCAGAGTGCGAAATTTGGCGCAGCCTTAAGATATTTACCAACGAACGATTTAAATATACACTTGGTAGATTTACGTGAACAAAACTGCTGGCATGCGCTACAGCCCAGGAAAAATATACTCAAAAATGGGCAATCTGCTAAAAAAAAATCGAAGTGAAGATTTTTAAACGCAAAGCGAAAGTATACATTTACATAAAGAAAAAGAAATTTAAATGATAAAATATTAAAATTACTTTGGTCACTTGAACTTTATATTTGTATACATTTACAAATACTGTGCTTGTCAATAATTATTTAAGCTTGGCTACTAACAATCAGTTTTTCGCATATAACTCCGAAACGGTATATTGTTTCCTTCGACTAACCGTTGAGAAGATATCGACATTTAAAAAACCGTAAAATGTCAAAAATGCTCGTTTTTCACGTATAACTCCTTAACAGTTCATATTTTCAAAAATATCTGCAAGTTTGTGTTTGTCTACTATGTGACTTTTTATACAAGAATATTATTTTTTTCTTAAAAACAACCGTTTTCAAGATATATAATTATTTTAAAAGTTTGACAAAAATTCAAAATTTCTGTCATTTGCGTTGAACTCTTAAATGACGAAGTTGTCTAATAAAAACTTACGGTAATTAGCCCAATTAGCGCTGAAGTCCGCCGTTTTGATACCATTACTCGTTTGAACCTGTGGATGGAATTGAAGAGAGAAAACATGGGCATATCCTCAGGATATCGTCCCTTTTTATTTAGTTTAGAATAGGATTTTGTTATAGCTTTTAGCACAATCATCAGAAAGTGGATCACTCACTCAACCAGATCAGCACCCGTACCCGCACCCGCACCTTCCACAGTTAGCCCACTAGGCAGTTCGTTGGCTGGCACTGCAGCGTCCACTGATCTGATTGGATGATCATCCGGCCGCTGTGCACCACAAACCCCCACCAGAACCCTAGTCAACTTTCTTGTGATCATAGGGAATCGACGGAAGGTATAATGCAGAAGTAGCCGAAATTTGTCCTAGAGCCATTTCTACGCGTTGAGAAAAGAAATCAAGTCTTTGATCTTCATTTCAGAAAGTTCGTTAATGTCGTGTTCGTTAGATAGAATTTTACCGAGCCTTGCGGAATCTTTTATATTTTCAATTGACTGACAGAATTCTCTCCAGCCTTGTTGCTTGGCTGATGCGAGAGCTCGCTTGTAAATCTTGAGACAGTCTTTATAGGGTTGATAAAACTTATGTTTGTGGCAGATATTAAAGATTGTTCTAGTCATTTTTCTTAGATTAGATAGGTCTTCATTCCACCAAGGGGGTAGTGTTTTACGGCTATATTTTATTGGACAGGAGACCTTAAAAGCAGTGCTCATTGATGCCTCAAATGATTTCACCTTTGACTCAAGATCTATCACCGAGTCTGGACTTAGGTTCGGTATATTGCCCAGTTTAGATTTTACAACTTGACTGAATTTCTATCAGTCTATTCTTTTGGGATTTCTATAAGGGGATTTATTTTCGGTTTTGAAATTAATGCTGAAGAGTATCCATCTATGGTCCGAAAAAGATTTCAGAAGGGATACCCTCCAGTTTTCTGCTATAAGATTCATTTTGTTATTTACGATCGTAACATCCAGTACGTCCTCCCAGCCTTCATGACTATCCGAGCTCGGAAATACAAAGGTGGGAGTGCTACCTCTGTTGCAGATCGTCAGGTTATTTTCAATAATAAAATCAAAAAGAGACTCACCTCGTTCATTGATCTCTGAACTACCCCATTGGGTATGTCGTGCATTAGCATCATTACCAATCACAAGGTTAGTCCCTTTGGCTTAAGCTTCATTTGTAAGGGTTCGCAACTCTTCTGGCGGTGACTGCCTGTCATGGGGCGAGTACGCCGAGGCCAACAATAAGCCGTCTGCATTTTTATCCTCCAACCTTACAACTGTTAGATCAGGAAGATCTAAGATTTGGACACAAAAAAGGTTTTAAATGTTTTTAGCTAAAATACAAGTTCTAGGCTTACCTTGGTCTGGGCTTGCGATTTTATAAAACAGGTCGTATTGGTGATCTTGGAGGCCTCTTACTCTGAGTCCATTCACCCATGGTTCTTGAATGACCGCTACGTCGACGTTTTCCTCCCTCAGGAAAACCCGCAGATTATCCGAGGCACATTTAGAGTGCTTCAGATTAATCTGTACGACTCGCAGCGCGTTTTTAATTTTGTGAGCAGCCTGCACAGTCAGGGCCCGGCGGCTCGCTAGGGACAACGACATCACCAACAACTTCGTCGATCTCGACTTTGTCATCAGTTTTTTCGGAGTCTTCTCCCTGACTATGCAAGATTTTAATGCGGATCATACGTATGCCAAACTACAGCTTGAAATCAGCCTTCTCGGGAGCTCCCCGGCTTTCTTCGCTGATCCTCAGAAGACAAGATCCGCTGTTCTTCTGCGGTTCCTCTGCCTTAATGACAGCCCAGTCATGCATAGGAACCAGCGGATTTAGCCTCTGAAGTCCGCGGATCAGCTCTTATCCGCTCGGCTTGATGCCCATGAGGGGCAACCAAATGCGAGCCATTGGTTGTCTAGGGATATCCTTAGCTGGGATAAGCTTGAGCTTCAAGCCCTCCCAGTCATTGCTGATCTTAGCAACGTTTTTACCAAGGAAATCCCTAGAGAACCCGGCCTCACACTTAATTACCCTATATCCCCTGAGCACCTCACTAGAGTCGAAACCGAGATAGGGACCCTCACTTTCCGATAAAGTGTATAAAAACACCATCTCTGAGAGCTTGGCCTCGATGAGGTTCCACACAGCCAACAGACCTTTGTTGTTTGTGGAGAGCTCATCCACTACCGATACCTGGAGATCGTCTCTGACAACTTCCGGAGCATGCGGTTGCGCTGCTCTGAGAGGTGGTATTTGTTCACTCCTACTAGGGTTGTCTAGCCTACTCTTCTTCTGCGGTTGTGTGGTCTCTTCTTGAGACCTATTCCACTTGAGGGCGTTTTCTTGTATAGCCAGAAGACCGTTGTAATCTTCAACGATCTTCTGGTACAAATTTTTTTGTCAGCGGTGTCCCTCTCATGGACCGTTCCAGCTTCCTCATTCTTGGCTATCTTGTCAAGAAAGTAGGTAGCTCTCTTGAACTGGGCCTTGAGAAGGGCGCTCGCTGATTGTCTTTTGGTTTTGCGGGATTTATTGGTGGGTTTGGAAGGTACAGGGGTACTATGTCTAGCACTGCCTGTGCTTCCTGAAGGTCCAGGTGGCCCATGAGTACCGAGACTTCCGGTGCTCACTGAGCTACCCTCAAGGGTTTCTTGGCTAGAGGCCAAGAGTTCATCCTCTGTGTCGGCGGATGGTTCTACATCTGTATTGTCAGTATCGTCCATAGTGTAAAGCAAAAAAAAATTGATTGCCACGAGTAGGTCGGAAAGGAAAGGTCAGCCCCGGCAGAGCCGATATACCGGGGTAAGGCAAAGAATATGACGGACCCTGCCAAGGCGTCCGAAAGAGCTCGCCCCCAGCCTTCCATTTCTTCAGCACGGATTATGCCAACGCTCACACCAACACTGAAAATTAGGGACCCCGTATCTATGGTCAAATCGCATTGCTGAGTGTTGAACTATTGAGAAGTAAAGGAACACTACAACAATTCAACCTGACCTTATCTGATCCCCATCTTGACATCGCACAAGATAAGCTGTGGTGATCATTACCGCCCGGCACCCACTAGGAGGGTTTCATACGAGGATTTTTGCCGAGCTACGTTAAATTTGTAGAAAGCAATATATTTTGCAAACCAAATGTGTCAATTTTTCCAAACCAAGTCATAATGTGCCATAGTGTCAAAATGTGATATATAAATACAGGTACCTTTTTTGCAGACGTCTTTTTAACGTCAAGTTTTATCGAAAAATTATATACAAATTTAAACATTATGCATTAACTATTTTTTCTAGCAGCCATAATTTCTATTCCTATATCATTAAATGCGAAGAGTTTAACGGAAAATATATTTTCAACTTACATATATTATAGATTTTAATATTCTCTAAAAAAATATTTTGAATCTTTTTAACTTCCCATTGGAAGTTACTGTAATTGGTGCGATTTGTCGAATTGAAAATTTTGACATATCTTCACGTTTTGAGGTCTCTAGAATCAGAATTCGTCATTTTTAGCAAGATGTCTGTATGTGTGTATGGACGTTCGTTTGGGGTGCTATTTTCGTCCACCATACCTCGACAATGAATAAAGATATCGACCTCGGATAAATTTTATTTTACAGATAATATTGTCCTAACGTGCTGAAAAGGTTTTCTAACAAATTCAATGAACCGTTTTTTTACTACAGCAATTTAAAAAGGAGCTGTAAAATGTCATTTATCTGAAATATCTGGAGAACGGAATAAGATATTCACTTCAGACTAATTTTAATTTACACACAATTACACATTACCAAATTGGTAAATATTAAAAAAAAATTCAACAGACCCTTTTAATAAACTAAGAAAAACAGTTGAAAAATAATTTTCGTCTCAAGTATTTCAAGAACAAAAAATGATTCCAAACCCAGTCTATTTTTTTTTACATTTAATGACGAAGTCAACAAGTGATAATTTTTATAAAAAAATTCAATACATAGTTTTTTTTAGAGCAAAAAAACTGGAACAAAAACTATTGAAAATTCTTAACAAATTTTTTTCAACTCAAATATTTTGAAAAGCAAACAATGATATCGGTTTCAAAATTCTACCAAAAATATATACCTATACCACCTAAATGTTGTGTAATTTTGAGATTTTTAAAACCACCCTTCAAAAAGGTAAAAATCAAAATGTTGCAAGAAAAAACTTTTCAAAAATGTTTTAATTCAAAAAATTCTCACACTCAAAAACGCTACAAAATCGAAATTTTGCATATGACAGTTAATTTGCCTTTTTATATTCTTTGAAACCATGTTTTTTTTTTTTAAGTACACTCCCCTGATTTTTGTTTTTTTTTTTTTTTTGTAGTCAATAGTCTGTTTTAAATAATTGGCTTAAATAATTAATACCTCCTCCATACCAAGAAGAGTAAGGAAGAAAAAGTTTTATATGCAAGATGCTTAGAATTTTGTAAGCTATTTACAAAAAAATTATAAAAATTTTACTATTATAAATAGCTAAAGTACAAAATATAGGTAAAGTCACATTTTGCCCTGTATCTCTATCTGATTAACCAAAAAGCTAAAGTTATTACTTTATAAAATAAATCACTATATAATTATACTCTACCACCCACCACTTAAGTAAATATGTAAAGATATGCTTATTGCTTACGGTTTTCAAGTGCACCAATGGGAAGTTACTAGTGTGGGTCGACCCAAGACTCATTTTTTGCATAAGAGATCAGTTCCAAAATATAGATTTATATAACTTTTATTACAAAATCATACATTATGCATATTCGAAGTTGCCCTTTTTTCGCAATATTTTGCAACTAAAAATGAAACGAGATGTTTCTTTTAGCGTGAAAAAATTATTTAAAAAAATTACCGTTTCCTCGAAATAGAAAGATGTCTTGATAGTCTGATAGACTGCAATTTTTGTCAATTTTTCTATTAGAGGAAGGAATTATTATGTTTTTTTTAAGTAAATTGATTTCTACCAAAAATATCTTTTAGCAACAAATCGAAATCTTTGTAACCGTAATTTGTTTATTCATATTTCCTTATATTTCGGGAAGGGATGTTTCGACGACCAACATCAAAAACCCAAAACAAAATACAAAAAGTTCCAAAATAATGAAGAGCAATGAATATATCCATAAAAATCAAAGAACAAAAAATTCTTTTAATTAAGTTGATGGAGCCAAACGCTGAAATGGGATTAAACCATAGGACCACACAATCAAAAATAAATTATTTAAAAATACATGACATTCAATGATCTTCGTATTTATTAATTATATACAAAGATAAAACTAACATTTTACTCTACTTAAGCTTTGCTTAAACACTAGCTTTCAAACTTATTTCTTAAAAGGGGTTGGGGGCAAGTAGTTAGAAGATGTATTTGAACCACTGCTTCCAAGACCAATCGCATGAGATGATCCAGATCCTGAACTGATCAATTGAGACGAGCTCAGATTCGAACCGGATCCAATTAAGTGAGAAGATCCTGAACCAGAACCGATCAATTGAGATGAACCAAGAGATGATCCTGAACTTAAGCTGCTTCCTGAACCGATTAATTGAGTCGAGCCAAGACTTGATCCTGATCCGTAGCTGCTTCCAGCGCCAACTAATTGACCTGATCCAAGGCTTAAACCAGATCCGTAGCTGCTTCCAGTACCAGTTAAGCGAGTTGATCCAAAGCTTGAACCAGATCCGTAACTGTTACCACCTCCAATCAATTGAGATGAACCACCAATATTATGTTGGGTAGATTCTCCAGCGCTAGCGTAGTTGAGAATGGGAGCAACTCCACCATCGAAATTTTCAGAAGCTCCTCCAAAGTTATCGTATTGTGATTGGATTTCTGCTTTGGCGCGTTGCACATCTTCTGCGGTCCTGTATTTTACAAATTTAACCTCGGGGGCAGTTTGTACGTTCTCTTGAATTTGTTGAAGTTGTCCAACCAATTGAGAGCCGTCAGTTTGCTTGGAAAGAACATAAATAGCTGTTCTTTGTTCGATAGCTTGTTTAGCCAACTGAAGGGCTGCGTTAGTAGCAGCGCTGTTTTCTGGAGCCTTAATGAAGACAACTTGGAGGTTCTTCTTTAAGATATTGCTCAATTGCCTCATGACTTGTCCTTCTTCGTGGATTTCTTCGGGTGCGGTGAAGTGGTAAAATTGTTTGCTGTATTCAACGGTTTGTGGAACTGAGTCAAGAGCATTGAGTCCAATATTGAGGGTTGTGCCAGAGGAGCCACCTTGTCTGTATCCTCCATTGCTGACAATACTGCTTCCTGAGCTACCTCCATATCCTCCGCTACTGATCAAACCACTTCCTAAACTACCGCCATATCCCCCACTGCTGATCAAACCACTTCCTGAATTACCTCCATATCCTACAGTTCTGATCAATCCACTTCCTGAACCACTTCCATATCCTCCACTGCTGATCAAACCGCCACCCAAAGAGCTTCCATATCCACCGCTGCTGATCAATTTGCTTCCAGTTGAGCTTCCATAGCCTGAACTTACGAGACCACTTCCAGAACCGAAAAGTCCTCCACTGGATCCACCGCTGTTGTAGCCTCCTCCAATAACACTATTGTAGCTAAGGCTTCCACTGC
This sequence comes from Melangyna quadrimaculata, assembly GCA_949320155.1. Taxonomy (NCBI): domain Eukaryota; kingdom Metazoa; phylum Arthropoda; class Insecta; order Diptera; family Syrphidae; genus Melangyna; species Melangyna quadrimaculata. Next base: position 374,994,928 of record OX439483.1, read on the forward strand.
TAGTTGCTTGTCCTGGTCCGTAGTTGTAACCAGGTAAAACTCCAGCGCTGGCTACTGCCAAAAATCCTATAATCTGAAATAAAGCTCACAATTAGAAGTGCTCAAAGCAAAATCCCTACTAACTAGAACTCACAATGAAAGATCTCATGATAATGTCTTACTTCGTCGTTGACTACAAAGTGAATACTGAACTAGATATCCAAATGAGCCGGAGAGTTTTATAGTTGCAAAAGGAAGAAACTATCGCCCAAAAATCAACGAACTTTACATATTTTAATGAATAGAAAAATAGAATATTTTATAAAGCTAAGAATATAGGAGAAATTTCATAATCCCAAATAGATTTATGTATAATTTAATGTTTAATATTTTATTTTTTTTTTTTTTCTATTTTATGCAAATCGTTCTTTCATAGATTAAAAATCCTAAATGAGTGTTAAACGCCTTATAGCTTGTAGTCAAAATATTTGTTCTAGGTAGGTTGATAGTTGATTATAACAAATAGACATGATAGGTGTCCATGACCAAGTCGTGACGACATTTTATGACTTTGTTGATTAGTCTGTGGTTTTTATTTTTAAACTTTCAAAGCCTTTTTCATAAACAAAAGCCCTTCGGCCATATAAGCCTGTTTTTAAATAAATTATATAGTCAACAAAAAGTTCAATGTAATATTTATAAGATTTTTTGAAAATTGTGTAGATTAAGTTGGATAAAAATAAAATCCAAAATAAATCATCAGGACGTAGGTCTTTATAAATTTTATAAGGAAGAAGTTCCATACAAACTCAACTTTTGTTAGATTCTATTTATAGAAAAACCTAATGTTAATTGCCAATAATTATGAAATTCTCAGTACTAGATTCACAGTGAGCATTAATCTTGTTTTACTTGCGATATAAGGTAACTTATGCCAAGTTATGGATTTGACCTTATACGAGAAAGGGTAGGCCACCCAATTTTGTCTGTATGTCTCTTCTCGCAACTACAGCCTAAACGGCTGGATGGAATTTCTTCAAACTTGGTAGATAATGTTTTTTGAGTACACAACCATAAATTTTTCTAGCCAACAAAGAAAATATTATTTTTATCAAAAACAACTGCAACGATTTTATTAAAAAAAAAATATAATATGGAAAGGCTACGTAACTTCTTTGTTTGTAAAAAAATTCTGGTGACCCCCACATTCAAAATAATTCTTTGTCAGTAGGGCTGGAGACGAGACTCGGCGAGACTTTTGTAAGTCTCGTCTCGGTCAAAATCATAGGTACACTAAAAAAAAAAAACTATTTTTTCCATACAAGTAATAAGTCACAAGATATTGCTAATTCATTAGCTTCAAATGTCGAAAATACAGATTTTTTGCATAGGTCTATCTCTTAAACGGCATGTTTTATCGACAAATTATATAAACATTATGTAACCCCAATAAATCTCGCAATAATATTTTTTTTTGTAGCAGCGATAATGTTAATAATGACTTGATGTTGCAACTTGAAAAATAACCAAACTACGAAAATCTAGGATTGTTTAATTAAACTTACATAATATAAAACTATAAAAACTCTGCGTTCAGATACTTTCAAAAATATGAACCGTTTAGGAGTTATTCGTGAAATACGATTATTTTCGACATTTTACTTTTTGTTTGGAATTTTTGTTTCTTCTTAACGATGAGTCGTAGGAAAAAATTGGGCACGACTGGATCGCACAAACTTGCTTCTGTAGGGCACAACTTTAACGTAGCTAGAAATTGATGATGTACACGTCCATGGGTATTGGTTCCAAAATATTATATCATTCAAACAAAAGTTAAATAAATTATTACTTTAAATTATATTTTAATGGCTTTGAAAGTAAGAGCTCAAAATCAAGTACGCCATCTGTAGCCACAGTCAATAATTACAAAAAAGTGCTTAGTTCGCAAACCGCGATGTAGTTCTGCATTTTTGATATGTTGTTGGGGCATGTTAGAGTAGTCTGTAGCTAAGTTTGCAACTTCGAAAAACCTGTTCTCTCTGCAGGAAAAATGCAACAGTGAAAAAAACGCTAAAATCACACTATTTTTTCCGACATTTTCCTTTATAACTTTGGAAATATGCAACTTAATAAAAAAACATTCACAATAATCTTGTTTGTTACAGAATTTTCTACAAAACAACATTAGTTCTACATTCATGCATGTTATATTTGTGTTGCAATCTAACCATAAATTAAAAAAAAAAATCCGAAAAACTTAAGTAATTTTGAAGCACTCAAGAAAAAGGTCAAACATTTTCCAATTCTGCTAAAAATTTGGAATCAAGTAGTCTATGGTATTAAAATCGCTATAAAGGTTGCTTAAAAAAAGATATAAATATTATAACTATATTTTATGATAGTTAACGATTCCAAGTACGTGTACAAAAATCAGTGCCAACTTAAGTGTCCTAATTTGACCACAGCAATGGTGCAAACATTGCTTGTTGCATTTTGTTATCATAATTTTTCCTGCCAAAACTGTTTGACCGATCTGGTTCGAATTTTCGAATTTTGTCTTGTAATACTCTAGACCAGTGATTCCCAAACTTTTTAAGCTTTGGAACCCTTAACAAGGTCAAAATATATTTCGGAACCCCGACTCTTAACGATAGCAAAAGATGAAAAAGAACACAATTTATTTCTAAATCAATTTTTTGTTTATATTTCATGTGAGTGGGGCTCGTAATTTTCTTATGAAATTGAGTGTTGTTGTACCCTTTTTTTTTAATTATGAGAAGCTCTCACTTGTAAATGTAAACGTCAACCATTTTTATGATTACATACCTTGAGCTGGGTAAAATTGGTCTGATTGGTGGGTGAATTTCGCCAATGAACGCACATTTATTCTATTATTTTTTTTTAAAGAACTTTAATATATAATATAATTATAATTTAATAAATTAAAAATGATTGTAATAGCTTCATAAGGATAAATTAAGAAAAAAAGACAAAAACTAAATAATTTCCCGCGCAGAAAAACATTCTAGTTTTCGACATGGCACAAGAGAGTTTTAAATATATTCTGGCAAGGCCCTAGCATGGCTGAGTAATGGCCAAAACTAGGGCCTTGACAATTACGAATCCTTTTGCCTCGTCAGAAAAACCACTCTAGGCCCCGTACCAGCAAAAACTAGATGTGTTCATATTTTTACTAGAACCATTAAAAAAGGGTATTTTAGTATCGGTTGTGATCCGATGGTAAAATAACTCAGATCAAAAATGAAAACCTGAATAATATTAATAATAACGCAATTTTGTATGAATTTAATACGATATTAAACCAATTTTAGTATGATACTGGGCATTTTTGTAAAATACTCTTATTATCATATTATTTTAATTAGGAGCTTGTACAAAAATGCGCTTAATCTAAACTACATCCCACCACAAAAACAACCGATATGACCCACTTGAGATGAACCATCTGGAATTGAGTAAATATAGTTTAAGACAGTAAATTATATTTTTTGATTACTTTTAATGAAAAGTTTATAAAGACTTTGGCGGGTGTGGGTGGTTGTAAATAGAGATTTTCGAAAGTAAATACCTATACGATTATCTTGGCGGGAATTGCAAGAGCGTAAAATTTTTAACTTTTTTTTTGAAACCAAAACTGATCAATTATAATAAAAGTTAAAATTTGAATTTTTCGATTCATCGATTCAATTTGTTAAGTTAAAATTTTGCATTTGTATCAATAACGATAGTACTGAGACTGATAGGATGTCGAAAACGTCCAACAAGTTCTTACTAGCGAGAACCTCACGAGAGTATGAAACATTTTCCTCGTCTAAATTTTACTAACTGAAAACTTGGAGGGGCTTGACGTATATTTGACAAGTCTTCCTCGTCTAGATTTTCCCTAAAGAAAACTGACTAGTGCCATTTCGAAATTAGACAGAAACTGGGCATTTTTCCAGCCGGGTTGTATTAAAAAACCCAACATGTTGTGGAAATACTGCAGGAAAATAATTTGTACGCAGTTGTTATGTGGAATATTATGCAAATCGAATTTGCTTTATTTTATTAAGTAACGCAATAAAACAAAAAATTATAGGTAAATATTTTCTTTTTATAAAAAATGTCATGTGATGGGATTGCATTGGCCTGAATTCTGAGCTACTTTGGACACGACAAACTGTAAAAAAAAATGGAACAAAATTATAAGAAAACTTGTCATAAAAGCCGTACGAAGCTTATAAGTGCAATCTCCTAATAAGACTGCAAAAGAGCAGAGAAAGATTGATTCTCCTTATATTTTTCCAGTGCAATTTACAATCGATGTAATTAAACAGCAAAAAAAAAAAAATAGATTAATGAAAGCCTAAGAAATAAACGAAAAATCCTCAGTATAAGAAAATGTCTCTTTAGCAATTATTAAGGGATCATTGATTGATTAGCAATGAGATAATAAGGAATACGTTTACGCGGCCAAAGTCATCCGAAACTGCAGAATGACTTTGGCCACCCAATTTCTTATTTTCAAAAATTAAACTAGCTTACTGATTTCTCTAAAATTAACGAAACTTGTGTAAACAAACAAATTTTTTCAATGAGACAAAGTCACCCTGTTTCACGCTACTTAAAAGAATATTTTTGTGTTTTTACTGTTTGTACTTCGAAAAAGTCGGGGAACCCTGAAAACTCTTCGGCAGAACCCCAGAGTTCCGCGAAACACAGTTTGGGAACCGAGGCTCTAGACTATTAGATTCCAAATTTTAAGCAGAATTTAACAATATTTGTCCTATTTTTTGTGTGCTTCAAAATTACTTAGTTTTTGCGATTTTTTTTAAATTCCTGGTTAGATAGCAACACAAATATAACGTGCATGAATTTTAAACTAATGTGGTGTTGTAAAACATTTTATAACAAACAAGTTTATATCAGGTGGTTTTTTCCTAAAAGGAAAATGTCGGAAAAAATGGGGTGATTTTAGCGATTTTTGCACTGTTGCATTTTTCCTGCAGCGAGCACAAGTTTTTCGAAGTTGCAAACTTAGCTACAGGCTACTGTAAAATGCAGAACTACATCGCGCTTTGCGAATTAATTGTCGAATTTGACTGGGCTACTAGTCGAAGAAAGATAGAATCTGACCGGGAACTCCCGCCTCCTCCCCCTCTCCACCTCTTTAAATTCTTCTATACAAAAACCAATGCGGGGATTTTGGGGGACTTTGGATATGTTGTTGAGGATAAAATTCTGCGTCGATACCAGCAATAAAATTTCATGAATTAATTTGTTCCCACTTGCCCATATTAAATTTTCTAGCTTTCCTAGACTATACAGTAAAACCCGCTTAAGAGAAACCCGCTTATCTGAAACACATTTTTCATCCCAGAGAAATTTTCGACCAATTACCTTTAAAACACTCCGCTTAAGTGAAAAACCCGGATAACTGAAACATATTTTTAGTTAAATTTTATATGTTTCATTGAAAAAAAACTCTCTTAAGTGAAAAAATAATGAAAATGAACTAGAGCTAATATAATCATTGTTGGTTATTGAAACTATTTCATTTAAGTTTTTGCCGGGCAACTCCAAAAGATAAATACAATTATTGTTTCTAGCTAAAAATCTCCGCTTTGTGGTATTTTTATATCCGCTTAAGTGAATTTTTTTTTTTTTACTTATCAGGAATCCGGTTAAGTGAAATTGTTTTTCACTTTAAGCGGGGTTCGTTTAAGTGAAAAACCCGCTTAAGTGAAAAAAAGACTGTGACATTTTGCCGTTTCTCTTAAGCGGGTTTTACCTGATTTGTTTGATAAATATGAACTTATGAAAAATAAAAATCGTTGGAGCGGTTTTCTTAAAAATTTAATTTTTTTATATATTTTTCGCTCATTTTCAAAAATAAAATCTTGTATGCCAACATATAGTATTTAATAAATCATATTTTACAGAAAATTAAAAAAGATGCGAAAATTAAATAAAAAAAAAAAATCAATATTTTTTTTTTTACAATTCAGAAATTATTTTATTTGAAAATTTGTACACAAATTGTTTTAATTGTCAAGGAGCTCTTGTATAAAAATTTTGGTTGAAATCGGTGCATATACGTCAAACATCGGTTGTGTGAGAGGTACCGTTATTAACAGTTATTGGTAAAATTTGTTTTCATCAAAATATTGACCTATTAAACGCGAAAATTAGTTTTTTCTTAACGGTTTTTTAACATGATTTTTTCAAGAATTCTATAAAATAATAATAAATTATTTTACGAATAGTTTTGAAAATATTGACCTAGTCATTTTCAAATATTTAGTTTTATGATTTTTTTTTTAATTTTCAAACAATTTTTTTTTTTTTTTTAATTTTGGTTCACAATAATGTTTATACTTTTTAGAAGTTTTACCATACAAAAGATGAAAAATTTCAACTTAATAATAAAGTTCTCAAAAAGAAGTTTTTGCTTTCTTAATTTCTGTAAATTTTTTTCAACAAAATCCTCGGACCCGTTTTTGAGATAAACTCCATTTTCCTTTTTGGCGAAAAAAAAATTGTATGCCAGGTACCATTATTTTTGGTCCTTAAAAAAAAATTAAAAAAATCCAGACAGACAGAATTGCGAGACCCATTTTTTTCGCGTTCTATATAACCGTAATGTTAAGGAAAATTAATATCTCGAGATAGATTTTTTTTACGAATCCATAACTTACCATATAGTACCTATATCGGAAGTAAACACAACTTTTTTCTTGCAAATGGCAAGATCTACAAATTTTGTATAAAATACATGTGAAAGCATTTACCGTTTCGGATTTTTATTCGCAAAACTGATATTTTCGACATTCAACCTTGAATGACTATCTGACGCTCACAAAATCTATCAATGGACTGTTTTGGCAGATTGGCCATTTTTTTGTAATTTTTCCTGTGCCACTTGAACGTTCATAATTGCGTGATCCACTACAGGGGGTTTTGTGTGAATACACTTAACATTTTTAAACACAGTGAAAGCGTTACGAAAGTAGGGAAGGATTTAAGAAGGGACATACCAAAACATACATGTATTCCACTTTCAACTCAAGCCAGTAAAAGATAGAAATTATTTTAAATTGCGGTAATGACAATTCCAATTAAATGACATATTCAGAATTAAAAAAGCTTAAAAGATAAAACCACTCAAACATTAAGTATAAAATTCCATAATATCTCTGTATTTAACAGAAATGCAAATGAGCCTTTTCACAGCCAAGCTACATTGTGTGTACCTACATATATTTTCTATGGAAAGACATAAATGTTAGTTTAAATTTATTCTAAAATGGGTGCGTTGAAGAAATGAAAACAAAAATAGAAAAGAATAAATATTAATGAATGATAAAATAACATCATTATCTGATGATTGGTAATTTATGATTTATTTTTTTTTTTTTAATTTTTAATTTTTAGTTAATTATGAGACAGGTATATTAACCTTTAAGGTATTGCAGGTAGGACTTTTTTTAAAATGCTATTCTATTAAAAAAGTTCATTAGTGCACGAGTATGTAGTTAAAATGTTGCCGAAGTCACAGGTTTTTCTTGACGCAGGCAGATAATAATCAAAATTATGTATAGGTAATCACTATAAAAGGAATAATCGGCAAAGAAAAAAAAAAATCGATTGAGCTAGCATTTTTTTATTTAAAAAATAAATATGTATATTGATCGAGCTTAGAATATATCAATACCGTCACAAATAAATGAATTTTAACTAAACAAGATATTGATGTTGATAGGTTAATGCAAATGTTTGGCTTTGAACTTGATATTAATTAAAATCGATTATGTAGTTTTTTGAAGGCCGTGAAAATGTTTTGCATTTGTTTAAGCATTCTTGAATTTTAACAGACATGTTTTGGTTAACTTGATGATCAGCTGTATTCTGTCATATGTATAAATAGGGAGAAATATTGACTGACAATTCTCAACTGTTCTGGTGTGAGTCGGGCAGGGGCGGACTGGGGCTCCAAGGGCCTCCCGGCACTTTTATAAAAAGGGCCACAAATCAGATATTGATAAAACTATTAAAAATAGATAGACAAACAGTCTTAAAATCAAAGGGCACGGTAGTGCCCAGCCAAGTTCTGGCACTACGCCCTTTTTACAGGATCAAACTCAGGCGATTTTCGACCCCCATCTTACTTCAGTGCCAATAAAGTCAGAAACTTCAAATTCACAGCATTTCCTGAGGTCACCAGGTTTAGTCAACTCACCAAATTTCAATTCTTTAGCATCAGTGGTTCCCAAGATATAAGACTGCAAAAATTGTAAGACCGTTAGTGACTGACTCACTGACAGATCATCAAAATTATGGAGCACTTCCCGACATCGTAGAATTTTGCAATTTCGCACAACGGTAGGCCTTGTGGTGTATACAAAGGAAAAAATTTAAGATTTTCCATTCAGGGGGCGTGGTACCCGCCCATTTTCATAGAATTTATATAAATTACTTAGAGCACTTCTGATTGGTACAGCGGTAGGGCTTAAATTGGAGGCACAGACAAAATTTTAAAATTTGAAATATTTCATTCAGGGGGCGTGGTATACGGCCATTCTCATAGAATTGATATAAATTATTTGGAGCACTTCTGACTGTCGTGGAATGATGAAATTTTGTGCAGCGGCAGGGCTTTATGTGCAGACAAAGGAAAAATTTTAAAATTTGAGATTTTACATTCAGGGGCGTGGCAACCGCCCATTTAGATAAAATTGATACCAATTATAAGGAGCACATCTGATTGTCGTTGAATGATGAAATTTGGTACAACGGTAGGACCTTAAGTGCAGGAAAAATTTTAAAATTTGATATTCTACGTTCAGAGGCGTGGCACCCGATGATGAAATTTGGTAGAGCGGTAGAACTTAAAATTTTAAAATTTAATATTTTGCATTCAGGCGGCGTGGTATCCGCCCATTTTCTCAGAATTGTTATTAATTATATGGATCACTTCGGATTGTGGCAGAATAATTTGGTAAACTGGTAGAAAATTTGGTCAATACAAAGGAAATATTGGAAAATTTTAAATTATCCATTCGCGTGGCAGCCACCCATTTTCTCAGAATTGATAACAACTATGTAGAGAACTTCTGATTCTCCTAGAATGATGAAATATGGTAGAGCGATAGGACTTGACATGCAAGCAAAGGAGAAATTAAAAATTTGAGATTTTACATTCAGTGGGCGTGGCAATCGCTTATTTTTATAGAACTAATATTTAATATATTGAGAGCACTTCCGATTGCTGCAGGATTATGAAATTTGGTAAATGGGCTAGTTTTCATTTTATATACAAAGAAAAAGTTGAAATCATAAAATTTTGCATGCAGGGGCGTTTCATCCATCCTTTTCTTATATATTATTATCACTTCAATGGAGCACTTCTATCTTATAAAAATTGGTTGATGAATAGGACTTATAGTACTTTGCTTATAAGAATCTGATTGGGCGTTTATTCCACCCACTTTTCCTTATAAAAAGAACCTTTGCAAAAAGTAGTGAAATCACAATAAAAACATAAATGTTAAAAAAGTAGCCAAGTTCTTCTATACACAAAAACTTTGCGTAACAAGTCAGCCGTAAAAAGTAATGAGATCTTAAAGAACGCCAAGTTCTAAGTTTATCAATGTAAAATATAAAATATTTTAAAAAGAGTAATAAGGAAGAACCTCAAAATTATCAGAGAAATCTGTTATTGAATGATTACTGACATAAATTGAGTTCGTTTACTTGACAGGTTTTCATTTCAAAACTGAGTAATTACGTAAAAAAAAGAAAACTTGCCAAGTAAACGAATTCAATTTAATCATTAAATAAAAGATTTCTGTGATAATTTTGAGGTTCTTTCTTATTACTCTTCTTAAAATATTTGATATTTAACATTGATAAACTTAGAACTTGGCGTACTTTAAGATCTCATTACTTTTTACGGCTGACTTGTTACGCAAAGTTTTTGTGTATAGAAGAACTTGGCTACTTTTTTAACATTTATGTTTTTGTTGTGAATGAAATATCGTTAAAGACACTGGCCTCCGCTTTCATCAAAAAACACCAAACAAAATAAACAAAACAAACACGCGTTTATTTTCTAAAACTGCCAGCTTGAGTTTTGGAATTCTAGTTTGGAAATGGCGATTTGTCGTCTCCCAATTGTTGATCTACATTAAATTTGAAGGAACTCCAAAAGAGCACTAGGGTCTTTCAAAAAAGGTGTAAGGGCCTCAAACTTAGATCTAGGGCTTCCAACAGAGATGTTGAGCCCTCCAAAATAGATGTAGGGCCACAACAGAGCTATAGGGGCCTCCAACAGAGATCTAGGATCCCTCAAGAAATGTGTAAGGGCTACTAAATGCATGGTGTCCGCTGAACTGGAAAGTCAGGGAAAGTCATGGAACAAAATTTGGTCAGGGAAAGTCAGGGAATTCGGGGAGCGGTCAGGGAAAATTTTGTCCATATCAATTTTTAAAAATTCACTGAACTCCTTTTTCATTTTCTCTCATAAGAAACTTTTTTCTGATCGTATTTTTCATTTCGTATCTTTTGCCTTACCTGTGAATATGTCAAAAAAAATGAGTGAAACGCTACTAACTGCACTTTGTGTTATTTCGTATAGTAATGGCCGCGATCGGAAACCTATGTAGAGCTATCCAGATAGGTTCGTGTTGTTGGAATCCCGTGTGAAAAACAGCTGCTGACAAAACAGCTTTTGCTGTTGGATAGCTATCCATGCCAGCTGAAATATTTTGGTAGATAAATGTACGCTTCTATCCCAAGCGAAATGTCAAAAAGAACCAATCCGTTCTAAAACCTATATGATCGAATTACAATGCGACGAAAAAAAAAAATAGTTATTTCAGCTCCCGTGTTTAGGAAAACTACACCATAGAATAAGAATGTTGTGGACTCAAATTAAAGGCAATTGCTTACTGCTCTATTTGAGTCCGGAACATTCTAATTCCATTGTGTAGTTTTCCTAAACACGGAAGCTTAAATAACTATTTTTTCTTTATAAATAAGGGGGACAGTTTATAATATTTAAATTATAATTACATAATATTTAAATAATAAAATTAATTTCAGTTTGATCTTTTCATTATTTTGAACGCACACTGCCCAGCAAGAAAAAACAGAATACATAATTTAACGCTACCAAAAAACTCGTCGTCAAGAAACTCGTCGCATTGTGAATTGGGAAACGATTTTATAACTAGAAAAAAAAAGTCACGCTCTTGTCGCGTTTACTCGTTCCATTGTGAATCGACCTTTAGGCGCCAGTTATAGCTTTCATTGAAAACCATCATTGAAAATTTTCTCTTTCAATTTTGATGCACTTAAACAAATAAAACTGATGGCGTTTTGGTACCAAAATGATGGTTGTCAGTTATATAATTTTTTTAGTGAAAATAATGTTCAGTATTCTTTACAACTTTCATATAAAATCATTTTTTGTTTTTCAATGATGAAAATCGTTTTCAATGAACAGCTGATATTTTGTTCCCAAAAGTGGAACACATTCGTTCCAATGAAATGTATTCCTTTCTCTTCCTGTTCTCGTCTGTCAGTTTTTCGTTCAATGATCGACTTTAACCTCAAAGTTGTTTTTTGTATGGGGAATGGAATTTTCAATGAAATAAAATTTCATGATAGCTATAACCGACTTGTCAGAAAATATTCCACTGTTTCACTGATTTGTGTTTCAATGATGGTTTTCAATGAAAGCTATAACTGGCGCCTTAGATAGGCTATCGCATAGGTTTCCGATCGCGGCCAATAAGAGGCACTGTTAAAGGACAATGGGCAAAGATGTATGGAGCGTGGGCCCAGCATCAATAAGAACGGCCTTCATATCGTATATAGGTACATGTTTATGCATTCATTATCCGTTAACCGTTTGTCCAAATTCGCTGTGTGTTGTTTAATTTTGAATAAAATGAGTTTTAGGGTCACAATTATTTTTTTCCATAGTTTTTTTTTTTAAATATTTTGTGTATTTTTTGCTTGATTTAAGCCATTTTTTGGAAATTTTTCAGATTTTTATAAAAGTTTTTATGTCAAAATCATCTCTGGAAAACAACAAACAAACATCAATTTGTATCTCATTTAACGTAGTTAAAATGGGTATTATGTTCAAGGTTTTAAATTGCAATTCGTAAAAATTGGACAAAACAACCCACAAAACCACCCACAAACCACCTTTATATATTATTAGGGGTTCAATTTTTTTTAACTTATTCCTTTTTTAGTAACGAAGAAAATGGTTGTGCATTTTTTACGAAATGATTCCTAAATAGATCAAACAAAAAAATATTAGCAAAAAATAGAATATTTTTTTTTTTCTTTTTTATGGTACTAAAATATTTTTATCTCAGTCAGTTTTGTACCGATTTTAAGTGTCTTTGTGGTTTTTCAAAGAAGAATAACACTTCAGAAAAAGAACATTTTTTGCTCAAGCTACAAAATCAAGTACAAGTTTAACAGTTTATCTAAAATAACGATAATGAAAACGAATATTTAGTGCAAACATGTTTTTTTTGTCTACTCGTTCAAAAACGACGATCTGGCTTTGATTTTGGACTATATAGTGATTTTTGTGTAAAACAAGGACCTGGATTTGTGATTTTTGTATATGATAAAAAAGAGACTAACTTAAAAGTAACTTAAAATAGGTAAGAAACTGACTGAGTTAAAAATCTTTTAGTAGGTACCAAACGAACAAAATATTTAATTTTTTGTTTATATTTTTTTTTTTTAATATTTTGTGCCCGTCAGCCCGTTATAAATGTAATACCAATTTTTTCGTTACTAAATAATAGTAAGCTAAAAATATTTCAACCCCTTATAATAATATTCAATATATAATGGTGGTTTTGAGGGTCGTTTTGTAAGCTGTTTTGTTTTACTTTCACGAATTGCAAAAGATTAAAAACAAATCCTATTTTTATTCTGATAAATGAGATAAAAACTGATATTTTTTGATTTATTCCAGAGATGGTTTTGACACCAAAAATATTATTTAAAAACTAATATTTGTTTTTTTTTTTTACAAATTAAATTCTCCAAAAACTGCTTTTTCCATAAAATTGATGCTTGCGACCCCTAAACATAACTTTAAAAATTTAGGTATTCTATCATGGGTTCAAAGAACTTAATTCCAAAAATGGCTTAAATCGAGCGAAAAATACCCAAAATATTAAAGAAAAACTAAGGAAAAAAGGATTTGAACTTTTGTCACACAGTGAATTTGGACAAACGGTTAACGGATAAGGAATTCATAAATAAATACCTATATATGATATGAAGGGCGTTCTTATTGGTGCTGGGCCCAAATTGTCCTTTGTCCTTTGACTGTGAGGTTCAACCAACGTGTTCAAGTTTCAAGTACGATTATTTCTTTTTACTTATTTCTTCATACTGTTTCTGCATACCTGAATTACATTTTGATTTATTTAAAAAAATACTATTAGATTTTAATATCGCAAAGATATATACATATGATTTAAAAGCATTTTATTTAAATGGTCATTCATTACTATGAACAACATTGCATAGGTAAAGTCGTCCCTTTTGTTAAACAAAACAATTTTTTTTTAATTCATGCAGTTATTATTTTTCACTTTAAATGCAATCCGTTATGTATACCTTCAGATAGATCTTTAAAAAATACAATTAACTCCATTCAAATACGTACATTTTCTACCACTTTGTGCAATATTTGTGCAATATTAATACGTACCTACTCATGAAAAAAAATTTTTGATTTATTGGTCACGGAAAATTCTGATATTGGTCAGGGAAATTTATTTTGAAAAATAGTGGACACCATGAAATGAGCTCCAGGGCGTCTAACAGAGCTGTAGAGGCCTCGGAGAAAGTTTTAGAGCCTCTAAAATAGCTTTAGAGGCTTCCAACAGAGCTCTAGGACCTTTCAAGCAAGGTGTAGGAGCCACCTAATGATAGCGAGGACCTCTAAAAGAGCCTTATATTCCTCCAGAAGATCTCTAGAGTCTTTTAAAAGAAGTTAAGGGGACTCCAACAGAGGTACAGAGGCCTACCAAGATCCTTTTGGGGCTATTAAAACTCTATATTTACTTTGGAAGACTCAAAATATACATTTTAATAGAAACTGTTCCCTTAAAGAATAAGAAGTAGTGCAGATGCTTTATTGTACTTTTTCTTCACCTATAGGCCCACTGACTAAAATCCCGCTGTCCCAGTCCGCCCCTGGAGTCTGGTAAGTCAGCGGGAACGGATATTTTAAAATTTCCTAAAGTGAATGAACAATCTCAATACGTGCATTCAAAACAATTTGGTCTAGATAGTTTTTTTTTGTTTGATGAAAGCATTTAATTGGTCTTTTCCTCGAAGTAAATTCAATATCAGCAAGTTTGCTTGTTCTTTAATAGTCGAGACGGACACTAATACTATACGTTGAGATTTGGAGAAGTCGATGATGTCGATATCGTCCGCATATTCTATTAGTTGTGGACAGATTATTTGTCAAAAATAGTGCCTTCCGTGTGTCCGATTATGGCACGCATTATGGAACTAATCTGCTTAACAATATCTAACCACTCTAGCGTTGGGCAGGGCAGATATGTTTTGTCCTTGCAAATGATAAAACACAATTTCGACAGTTTTAAAAATTGCGAAGGTGTCTGCTCTAAATTAACCGAGAGTTGTGTAGATGTACGAACTCTGCCCTAGCTAAAATTCAAAGAAGCAAAGGTGCCGAAATGGATGGGGTTAAGCGGTTGGAAGGCTTCTTCCTGTAATATACCCTCCTCCTGCTCTTAGTATAATGGAATAAACGGTGAGCGGCTCACGATAGCTTATTCAGCACGAGCTTTCCTTGAGAGAAATATCGTCTCCACTATTCCTACATGCCATCGTGTAATGGTTTCCGGAAATGTATCCGAGTTCAATCCACCGCTTTCCCAGTTGTGCTGATTCCTCTTTGCTCGTTCTATAGCAATTATTTCCTGGCCAGTCAACTCATCTGCCTCTCTGATTGAGAGGGTTCCATTGCATCGCTTGACCCGCAATGCAATAAATACCTTTTCGAGGCTTATGCCCAATCCACTGTCACTAACATCTTCGTACAAAAGAGTATGGGTTCTTGACCTTTCTTCGCAAATAGTTCATCACTGGACAGACGGTTGGGCCAGAAAATCTTCGAGATGTTCACGAGAGTTTGCAGACAGTGTGATAGCTAGTGTGACCTTCCAAGTGCTGCAACCATAAAGAAGCTAGGGTTGAACATTGGAGTGGAACAGTCGTAGCTTGGTCTGCTTAGAGAGTTGTTTTTGCTTTCCCGATTCAGCTGGTTATATATCTAGCACCAGCAGAGACAGTACTCTCAAGATATTGAAAACTTCTCTCATCTCTATACTGGTTGTACAGAAATATCTACTTGGATAGATGAGGAAGTTCGAAGCCTGATGATTTCATTTTCTCTCTCCACCCTTGTTGTCAGTTGATGGAGATCCATGATTCTTTGAAAGTGAAAGCAAACATGGTCTATGTGGTGATTGCAGAGTGCTCTGAGTTGTGACGTTGCCAGGCGACAAAGTTGTTTGGAGTAGGTACACCACTTATCACCAACAGGAAGAGTATTGGTGACTTAAATCGCCTTGGCTTTGGATTTCAAACTCCTCATTTTCGAAAAAAGGTCGACAGCAGGTAAAGTGGTGAATGGTATTCTACTCAGTGCTCCATGATGATCCACAACGTATTTATGTGGTATACAAGAAAAGATCCGGAGTCCTGCATATTTGGTGTCGAGTCTTCAAGCTGGTCTTTTATTCGCTCCTTGAGGGTTTTAGCCTGCGTTAGGTCTGTTTTCTTTATGAGATTCATAACAATTCCCTTTTTCCACTTTTCAGGAAAGCTAGTTTATTTCTTCGATCTTTGCATCACAAGTTTCTTTAAAAAGCCAAGCACTTTTTCTTACTTGCGACCGGTCGATTATTCTTTCAGCACCGGATTAACGTCGATTTTTTAACCAATGGCTTTTTATGGAATTGGATCCTGCGCTTACTGATTGCTCTCAATCATTTTGTAAGGTGGTCCCCTAGTTGTTGGTTGATTGCGGGATCCTTTGGTCTTTTTAGTCTACCTCTAGCATAAGGCCAGAAGATTGAACGGATGAATGAAGAAATGTTCAGCCATTTTTCTTTTCTCCATTGATGATGTTGCTGTGCAAAGTGTTACCGTCTTTGTCTATGTCGAATAGTGAACAATGGACAGGGAAAAGACACTTCTTCTAAAGTGCAGTTGATTTTCAAGCAACCTTCTTTCTATTGTTGAGGTGTTTGAATCCAGGTCGTTTTTATTTGGGTTTGAAGTGATAGCAGTCATACCAACAATGCCTAGTAATATGTTAATTCAGTTGTTGGTAATTTATCTTGATCTTCCCCAGGTTTCTGGGTGACTGGTTCATTGTAAGACATTTATGTCCATGTTTTGAGAACAACCAAACTGTCTGGCGATTCTAAGCGAGTTTCTAATAGCTAAAACAGATGTGCAGCAAACGATGTGCAAAAACGCTGTACCTAAATCTGTTTAGCACATCTTCACTTCTACGCTTTTTTATAACTTCTCTTATCTGAAGAAAACAATAAATCTAATACAAACATAAGCAAACTAATAACTTACTATCGATCTAAGACCATGAATGGGAGTAATTAAGAATTCCAACTACGACAATACCTCTAATGAAAAAAAAACTAATACAGGATACAAAACTTTTTCAAGTAAGAATTTCATAATTTTTCAGCAATAAAAACTTGATTCTTTGAGTAAACTTTCTGGTTAACAAAAAAAAATAATAAGTAAACTTTTCTATATAAGCTCATATAATATTTCTAGTACCTTATTATTTCTTACAAAACTATTGTCTCACTATTGTGAACTAAATTAATGCATTATAACATCATTGTCCTTTAAAAAAACTAGAAACAACAAGAGAAATTATGATTGTTAAAAAAAAAACATCAAACATACATACACACATAGGTACATTATGTATACTTTCTTCCACTTTTACTTATTACCTAGATTTTTCTTACTATGCTACAAATTGCTAAAACACAAGGACAGTTCAGCTTAAAAAAAACTTTGCAAACAATTTGTTAACCGTCTCCTTTCCAAAGTAACAGCAGCAGCAGTAGCGGATCCAGGTGGCTATAGGGGCTAAAGCCCCCCCACAGCCGAATCATAAAATAATTAAAAATATAGAAAGCAATACATTACAACGTGTAGAATTTTACATTCCGTCTAAAATATTGTTAAGATATGAGGTTTGATGGACAAAATAACGTGGTTCGGGTTGAACTATTTGCATACATGTTATGTAATTTTTTTTCTAAGTCCTAAAATTGGGGCTAAAGTCTGAAGCGAATTTGACAAAAACTAAGTTGGGGGCTATGAAATTGGATATGTTTCATGCAACGATAATTTTTCCCTAAAAATAAAACCCAACAAATTGGGAAGAAAAAAACAGTTTTGGAGCAATAAGTTCTGAGAATATTGGACCAAAAACCTAGCCAGGGTTAATAAACTTACTTCCAAAAAACTAACCTTATTCCAGAGAGTTTTGGGGGCTCAAGTCTAGGGACTGTCAAAGTCCGAAGTTGGGGCTAAGGCTCGAAGAGATAAGTAAAAAGAGATAAAAATGGCCGGGGCTTAACATTAACGTGTCAAATTCCCCAAATGTTTATACTAAAAACAAAGTTAATTTACCAAAAGAAACGCATTTGAGGATTAAATCATTTGAGAACAATAGGATGTCAAGTTTAGTGTAAATGTTTAATACAACAGAAATTGTTTCTTACGGCCTTGGCTGGGCTTAGAAATGTTCGGGGCTACGTTTCCAAAATTTAAAAGGTCCAGACGCAATCATTGTACATACAAAACATTTTTGTACTAGGCAATTACAAATTCTCTAGTCAACGAGCCAAATTCCAAAAGCGTGAGTTTTCTCTGTGGGCGCTCAGAAAATCATGCAAAAGCAAATGAATATTTGCAATCCCTCTAGACTTTAGAATGACGTGCAAATTTGTCGACATATTTTTTTAGCATGAATAAAAAGTATATGCAGCGTAAACACGTATTTCTTAGAGCAGCTTTGTCTTATGTCCTAAAGTGTCAGTTTGAACAAAATAGTTTCTCGTGGATTTGGCTAATTCAGGAAAAATGAGATCTCAGAGGACTGATACCGTGTCAAAGCACATATATGATCTTTTGCCAGTACAAAAACTTAAATATAATTTTTCTGAACTAGCCAATTATAAACAGTTTTCAAATCTTGTCAAAAATGGTAAGTTAAAAACATACCCACAGCTAATTTAAAAATATAACTACATAAGGTAGGTACCTAATCAATTTTTCAATAATATAAATAAACGAATTGGTACGCGCGGTTCAAGCATATATGGCTAAAAATTATTATTTTGGTGCACCTTTGAATTTGATTCTATCTCCGCTACAGCAATTATGTATGAATAATTGTTATTGTACTTTTAGTCCAGTAAGAATAGACAAAAAAATGCCAAAGAAAGGAAAAAATTAGTTCGAGGCTGAAATTTGGTGTAATCATTGGTTATGGCACTTTTTACAAACTGATAGAGTTCCTCATCAATCCGATGACCACTAGGTCAGTTACAAGGGGTCAAAGGTCATGAAAATGGGTTTTTTGAAAATAACTTCAAAACGGTTTGGTTAAGAAAAAAAAATTTATGCTACAAACTTGTAGCTGAGACGATTTTCCACAAAATTGCTTATATACATTTTGTCCATAGCATTTACCGTTAAAAAGTTATAGCTCTTCAAAGAATCACTCGGGTCGTAAAATTAATTAATTTTAATTTTTGGTACAAAAATCGGCCATGAAGGTGTAGTTTTTTTTTAAGTAATTCAAAAACGGTTTGGTTTAGAAAAAAATTTGTTGCACAAACTTGTAGCTGAGGTTATCTTGTCCGTTACTTCTGATCAAAGAATCGTAAGTATTGCACGCGAATTTTTTAATTTTAATTTTTGGGTCCGAAATATTTTTAACCAATTAGAAAAGTTTTTTGAAGACCAACTGCAGACATTTTTATCGTACGAGCTGGCTCCTTATCCGTTGTCACTTTTTGACGAGGTTGGAATGCGAAAACAAAAAAAATCTGCCCTTTATGAATTATAAGAGCCAGTTGAAGAAGATATCGATTATTAAAAGGTAACATATATCATCGATGGAGGGTTTTTACTGCATCGTGTAATATGGAATTGAGAGAACTCATTTAACGCAATTTTTGATAGCTACATTTATTATACAAAAACATTTTGGAAAACATGTCATCATTGTGTTCGATGGCTATAAAGATCAGCAAAACAATATACAAGCTTCCGAGCAGCGTTGTTGGTGTGTTTCAGCTCCTTCATCAGCAGATATTTTGTTTGATACATCAATGACGGCGTCAACTTCCCAACAACAATTTCTCGCTAGTGCAAACAACAAAAGTCGACTTATTTTGTACCTTTTTGTTTTTCTTCATTTTAAAAACAAAAAGGTAAAATATAACTATAATTAATTCAGCAATACAAAAATCATAATATAAAAAAAAGTCGACTCATTGCTATGCTTTCTGAAAAGATTAAGGCTGCTAACATCCTAGTGAGTCAAGTCAAAAATGATGCTTTTCGAAAAAGAGTGACGATCTCTTAAAATATACCGAAGTATTTTCCAGTGGCAATTGCCCTACCAATATTATTTATGAAAACGGTATACGTCAACTTCTACCATTTTACAAAGGACCTGGAAAAGAAGATCGTATCAATGCACTAAGTTATTTCACATTTGTCCGATTGACCAGGCTCAACAAAGCTGTACAATTATCTTCCCTATTTACTATCATGTTCAAATTTGGCTGGGAAGAGATAGTACTAATCCTGAAAGCTGGGGATGGGTATTGAGAAATAATGTTTTGGAGCCTAATACCACTCTGCTCCAACCAGCACCTGATGAACTTCTTACAACAAATTTTTTGTTATTGTAGTAAAGGTTGCGGTTCTTATTGTAGTTATCGAAAAGCTCAGTCAAAATGTTCAATAGTTTGTGGGCAATGTCATGGACAGACATGTACAAACTCAGTTCAAATTGATCCGTATGAAGAGGACATTAATGATGAGTCATTTCTTACCACGCCATAACAAAACAATCAGACTTTCAAACATTGTTTAATATCTAATGTTGACTAAATTTTATTTGCATAACAAAGTGAAATAAGCCTCCTGGGGATACCACATAAAAAAAACGCACCTGAACACTTGACCTCTCTGGTTTTGTGGAAGAAAGTGCAAAAAAGGGCTAATTTCGCGATACTTGCGATTGTTTGAACTGCTATAACTTTTTAACGGTAAATGTTACGGGAAAATGCATGCACGCATTTTTGTGGGAAATTTTCTCAGCTACAAGATTGAAGTGTAAATTTAAATTTTTCTAAACCAAACCGTTTTCAAGTTATTTTCAAAAAACCCATTTTAATGACCTTTGACCCCTTGTAACTGAGGTAGCGGTCCTCGGATCGATGAGGAACTTTCTCAGTCTATAAAGAGTCCTAATACCAATGTTCATACCAAATTTCAGCCTCTTACTAATTTTTTCCTTGTAAAAGCTAATTTTCCTAGACTATTTGTATATATTGAAAACATATTAAAGCGCGACAGGAGCGGATATAAAGGCACACAAAAAAACGGATATCATTAAAGGGAAAGTGGACATATCAAAATTCGTTGTCTTTTATATAACTACACATGTATCTCCATCACAAAAAAATTACTTGAACCTTAAAGGTTAGACCGCACTCGGCGGAACTGCACAGCATCAGAACTACACTTCACATGAATTCGTATGAATTTTAATAGAGTTCAGTTGCCGCTTAGTGCGATATAGCTCCTAAAATTTCATAAAAAATAATGTTTTGCCGCGTTGTCGTGAAGTGTAGTTCATTAAACCTAAACTGATCTCTATTATTTGTTATAAATTATAAAATGTATCTTAGGACAAGCTAATTTTATTACTTAAAGTCTCAAACTGGATCTCCAAACTCCAAGCCCCCCCCCACAGCCAAATCCTAGATCCGCTACTGAGCAGCAGTACTTACCATTTTTCGTTCCCGCAGAAGGCGACCAGCAAGTTTAATGTTAGATAATGTAGACCAAAAAAGTCTTTTTTATTTGTACGATTTTAAATTGCTTTTGTCTCAAAGGCTCGTATTGGTTTTATAAATTTTTCAAATAGGAAGATAAGTGTTGAAGAAATATTTGAGGAATATTCCATTATATTGACCACTCTTTCATTATGCATCTTTATTCGGTTTTGATTCGGCGCCGAGACATTTGGCCGTGTGTCATATGGTGAAAGCGTCAAGTGTCCATATTCCAACATTTGGCCGTTTGTCGCTTTTAAAAAGTGTCATATGGCCATATGCGTCACTTTCAAATTATTCTTTTGCCATAAGTACGCGCGAATTTAAAAAAAAAAAACTTTTAAACGTTTTCAAAAAGTGGGGCGTATTCATAGTTATTTTAGAGCTGTGTCTAAGCTAAACATAGGTTTATTTGAATATCGGACATTGATTCTGTTTTTTTAAGTTTATCATTTCAAAATATTTGAAGCTATTTGTGTAGTATACCAAGTTAATTATCTTATAAAAATATAAAACTAACAACTAACTAAACTAAAATCGGTCTGTATTCATTGAGCCAAAATTGACCTAAACTGTAATTGAGTTAAACTTGGGTATATCTGCGACTATGAATATGCCCCATTGTTTTGAAAAATTTTAACTTTTTTTAATTTTCCAAGAACATTTCAAATATTACTGTACATAAAATTTCAAAAACAAAATTAAAATTTTTCGAAACTTTTGAAAACGTATACAAGTATTTTTTTCTTTTAATTAACGCGAATTTTTTAAAACTTGTATATGTTTTCAAGAACTTGTTCTGAAAAAATTTAATTCTGAATATTTAAAAAAAAAAATTAACATAAAATTTCCATTTGTTGAGTTTTGACCCACATAAGTGGCTATTCGAGCATTAAACCATATGCCCAAAAGTCACAAAGTGAAGTATGGCAATATTTAACTTTGAAAAAGCTTCAAACGGCCATGTTTTCGAATACAGCCATTTGCACTTGCACAATGTGCCATATGACCATATTTTGAAATATGGTCGCATATGACGCATGACCAAATGTAATGGAATCGTTGATTCAATGCTCACACAAGAATATTATAGGTTCAAGTTTATAAGATACTACCCAACCCGTGCTAGCTTTTCTTCGCAAATCATTGTAATTTATATTTTGCTTTAGGATTAAAGGAAAAGAATTTTATTTTATTGATGTTTGCATACTTATCGCACTTGTGTACTTTTTACAAAATAAGAAAAAAAAATAGCCTTCGTTACTTTTATAAACATAAAGAATATTATAAAATTTGTTTCCCGTAAATTAGTTAAACAGTTTTTGAGATTGCCCTACAAGAAACAAATGAATTGTTTCGTCTCTATAAAGGGTTTTCCAATAAGGACGGATCGATTTTAAAATTTTATAAAACAAGTTGTATAAGAGATATCAATAAAGTTTCATCTTTATTTGAGAGCCCTATCAATCACATTATGTGTGAAATATAATATCGTTCAAATGGCCACCGCAGCTTCGCTAGGTGGCGCGGATTCTAAAGGTCCAGTTTTCGATGACTTTGGTGCATAAATCAGGCTGAATTTGACCGATGGCATCGATTATGTTGTATTTGAGGGCCGCAGTGGTTTGCGGCTTATTCGCATAGAGCTGCGACTTAAAAAAGCCCCACTAGAAAAAGTCCAAAGGGGTCAAATCACACGATCTTGGTGGCCAATTCACGTAGCCTCGGCGCGCGGTAACCTTGCCATGAAACCGCTCGTGCAAAATATCGATTGTGCCTTAAACTTTGTGGCACGTAGCGCCATCCTGTGTAAATCATATGTCTCCGGTATCCATATCATCCAATTCACACCACAAGAAGTTGGTGATCATCGACCTATAGCGATCGCGGTTGACGGTGATGGCCTGGCCAGCATCATTTTCGAAGAAGTATGGACCGATGACGCCTCCAGCCCAAAATTCACACCAAACAGTAACTTTATTTGGATGCATTATAACATCGTGAATCTCGCGTGGATTGGTGGCGTCCCAAATCCGGCAATTTTGCTTATTCACGTACCCATTCATCCAAGAATGGGCCTCATCGCTAAAGATGATTTTTCGACCAAAATTGGGATCAACAGAACACCCATTTTGATAATAAAGTTTTATCATTTGCACGTGTTGCTTGACGCTGTAACTTGCCATGATGATTTGTCTTTAGTAACTGATTAAAAGACATTTTATTTTGACAGAAAGTAAAAGAAACAATATGGCCGCCACGAGCTGTCAAAATCAACCCGTCCCTATTGGAAAACCCTTTATAATAGTTTAGATTTAGATACTAATGGAATTCTTGTCATTTCTAACTTAAAAGACCAAATACAATTATTAGATCTTATTGATGAACTTGGGGTGGAAGGTATTGGTGTTAATTATTTTGTATTCAGTTCACAAACTGGATCTGGACACCATAATGTTATATATGAGCAGAGAATGTTGCTAAAATACTAATTTGCCCTCTTTATTTTCACGTTCCACTTAAAATCATTTTGACAACAATGAATTAAAAGGAGGTCGGGACAATTCTTCTACTACTACTATTAATTATACGTTCTTTTCGCAATCTCAATTGCAAGGACAAAACAAGCCAAAATGTCTGTTGTAGCGTGCCTTCCAGAAAAGGCACCTAATTTTCGTAGTCTAATGGATCTTTTGTGTGATTCCTTTTGCCTATTTTTTATACTCATTTCCTCGGTATTATATTTTTTTAACGAAAAAAAAAAACTCAGAGAAGGACGAACAATGATGAGTACAAAGTTGAAATGTCTATTGTCCATTTATTTAGTTGTCAAGTACTTTATATTATCTTTTTTGTTGTCCAGTTCTTGAAAGAAAATCACAATTAATTAAGCTTGTGTTGGCAATCGTTATCAAACCAATACGAAGACATATTTCTAGAATGCTAATCAATTTTTTTTTTTTTTTTGGAAATTAAATTTGTATATTTTGGAAAATTGTTTTCCGAGAAATATAAATAGTAGGTAGGTATACCTAGCCTTTTATGTAACTTTAGATAAGTTACGCAAAGCACAGCCATTATGGTGTCTTATAACACTTTTTTTCAATAACTTTATTTGCTGGAATTGGGCTGTCGATTGTCAAAATTAAAATAATATAGAAATTAGAGGAGATAAAATAGGACGGCCACAAGACTAATTTCCAAATTAGGGCCCAGGAATTGAGCGAGTCTAGGGCTGGCCACGAGACGAGACCCTGCGAGTCTTTTGTAAAACTCGTCTCGGTCTCGTTAAAATCGAAAATTTTCAGTCTAGTCTCGGTCTCGAGTCGGTCGCGTATAATTAAGTCTCGTCTCGGTCTCGCCTCCGAAAAATACGACTTCCGACCAACTTGTTGATTATTGGAACGAAATGTTTTCGATTATAGTTTGAATACATGCAGAAGAAAATAAATATTTTACTGAAATTGGATTTTTTATTTTATTAGACGCTCTGTAAAATTCGGTCCAAATATACAGTTTCGTCCCGGTCTCGTATCGGTTGCTTAAAAGCCAGTCTCGTCACCAGCCCTAAGCGAGTCTATAGAAACTGAAAAAACATGATAAGGCAAGATTCAATTAGAAATATTTATTAAAACAATTGACACTTTTATCAAATAGAAATATATTTACCTATTTTATTGTAGGGAAAGTGGTGGAAATAACCCGTCTATACTGCGTTATACCATAAAGTCAAAAAATGCAAACTAGGTGCCGAATGGTATTTTCTTAAAAATGCTGAAATAGAATTTCACGTATGTAAATCATAAGGGTTCTCCAAAACCGACGCAAAAGCAAAACATTCCATGACGACAGTTTTTGTTGTTGTTTAGCATTGTGTATCCTTCGTTTTTTTGTCATTGTGGCTATTTTTCTCCGCTTTTAGCTGCGTGAAGTCAGGACCCCGACCTGAAAATGTAATGGTATAGGTTAATCAGAATCGTTTGTTAAGCAGTCGTCGAAATTTGTAGTTTGTTTAACCAAAAAAATTGTTTATCAAGTTTCAGGATAAAAAAAATCTTTTCTTTTATATAGCTATTCCCAATAAAAAATCGTCCGTTTGCTTTTGTTTATGATATTCCAAAAGTAATTTATCTGTCCACCCTCAAGGGGCAAACACATAAAGCTTTTCTTTTTTATAGCAAAGCTCACAAAAATAAAAATTAAAAAAAACTTGTCTACCGCTCACAATTTATAACTAAGATGCATGGAATGGAACTAATTGCGTTCGTTTGTCCAGGTCCACTCCTTTCTTAGGATAAACACAATAATTTGTCTACCTGCAGGAGACCTATAAAGCTTTTAATATGTTAACAGAATACCTAGCAGATAGAAATGTACTGAGTCTATAGTGCGTGTGCTAAGTAAATGTTGGTGATACACATCACATGTAGCTTGTACCTGGAACATTACTTGGTGGTGGGTTTTCAATAGAATATCAGATAGATATTTACTGAGTCTATAGCGCGTGTGCCGTAGCTTGAACCTGGCGCATAACTTGGTGGCAGGTTTAAAATATTTGAGTATGCATAACATTAGTTAGCCAGATAGATGTGTTTTCAGTATATACGTCTTGTATTCAATAAACGTTTTTATGGAAACAGTACTTGGGTTTCACTTTTGGTACATACATTTAATTGTAACAAGCACACATGAAGTTTACTCAGTAAAGAGATTTTTTATAGCAATCCCATACAAACTTCAGTACATAACATTTACATTTAAGTTTCTGTACTGAGTGCATAGCTTTTTCCCTCAGTGAAGACACATATAAAGCTTTAAATATGTAAGGCTGAAAAACAAAAAAATAAAAAAAGTCGCTAAGGAAAATGCTGCGTTTCTTTTTTGCTCGTCAAGCGTTCCCTTCACTAAAAAAAATATTCAATACTAGCTGACCTGTGTTCGCAATGCTTCGCAAACTTGGCTGTAAATTTTGACTGCGGTGTCGCATCAATTCAAACGTTGAAAATTTGGTGTTCTAAAATTCTTATTTCGAAAGTAATTCACTTAAGTTTTATCGGGAACGACAAAAATTCATAAATGTCAACAAAAATAACAAAAATAAAACGATATAACCTTGAAAATATTTCCCGAACCGCAAAAAAATTTAAGTATAAGCGAACGATGGTTTAATTCCCTACAACCTTGGCCTTACATTTTTTCTTCTAAGATCAATAGTTTCGGAGATATAGATCAATTCGCATTTTCCAAAAATGGCGGTCATGAGTCATGACGTCCCGAAAACCCTGATATAAGCTTTTCTAACAGGCCGCTTTCATGTATACAAAAATCAGCTAACCGATATTTCGTTCCACGAAAAAGTCCATCTTCACTGTACTATTATCGTCTCAATTAATTTATCAGCTAAATTTCCAAAAGCTCTAACTTTGGACTGGGAAATCGCATCATCTTCAAAAATATATCAAAATTTGTTAAATTTTGTGCTCTAAAATTGTATCATAAGAACAATTTAAATACGTTTCTAAGGAAATGAGAAAAATGCGATTTTCCAACAAATTTGGTTATGACAGCTTTCCACCTCAAACTGATAGTTACGGAGATATACATAGATCAATTCGCGTTTTCCAAAATGGCGTTCCGAAAAACTGGACTTAAGCTTTTCTAACAGCCCTCAATCAGATATACAAAATTCAGCCGTCCTATATTTCGTTCCATAACACGATTATACTATATTAAATACTAAATTAGTACTATATTAGTAAAAATGGATTTAAAAAAAGCGGCTAAAGCACAATATTTACATTCTGTATTCGACATCAATATTTACAATTAGGTTTAAACTTAAAAGTTATCGAACCAATTCCCACATCATTATAACTCAGAGTATTAATATACGAGTACTTGGAATACTATCACAAAATGATGAAACTCCATGAACAAACATTTTGAAAATATTGAATCTGACGCGATGGATGTCAAAATAAAAAGTTGTAAATAATTTTCTTGAATTATTCCTGTCGGTCTATGAAATTCTGAATTAAATGAGAATCTAGTACATAAAGTTATGTAGCTACATACAATTTTGAAAAAGCCTTTAAATTTCATATTTTTTGATTACTTTAGGTACAATTGTTAACATTTTGTGTTACGTTGTTTAATACATTTCTGTATTTCTTTAACATGTGCAGATAGCACCCTCAACATTTTCAATGAATTTATCAGATGCTGTGCTAATTTCGGAGAAAGGAAGAATATATGGTTAATAGGATTTCTTTCTCCGAAATTAAAAAATCAGCTGATAAATTCATTGAAACTATTGAATTATATCAAACACTAGCTGACCCAGTGAACTTCGTTCTGCCTCAATTCGTTATTGTATTTAAAATAATAATTCTGAGCCTGGCACATGAGACTTGATGTACATACATAATTTTTTCAACTCAAATTACGCCGTGTTTCAATCAAACCAATTCGCTGTACTTCATGGTAGATAACGTTTGTTCTCGGTAGGGTACGCACGTAGGAAAGCGGGATAACCATTTGTAAAACATGGAAATTCAAGATTGATGCCACAAACATCCAGCAATTGTCTTTGCGACTTATTAATTCTCATAGCGAAAGCGAGACGAACAGGAAACTGAAAACGCTTAAATACAAAGTGCTCGGAATAAGTGGAATTTTCGCGTCAAAATCTTCGCTTGAATGACTAATTTCGTGAGAAAATTTTTGACTTCGTTTTCATCCATATAGAGTCGATGGATTTGTATGAATTTAAGTCTTCGGCGATTTGATCTTAAATGACGAAATTCAAGTGATCAACACCCTTGTTGTTCGCAGCCGAAGCTCGTGCAACATGCAATCAGCAAATTACGGTCAACATAATTCTAAATGATATTCGGGAAAACATTCGTGTTGTTGCCAAAAATTCAGTGTAAATTCAATCAGGCCGGTGAATAAGTCGACTGGAATCTTTCCCATCGCATCGCCAACAATTGCATGGAGGACTCTGCAGCGGACTGGTAATTTCGTAAATCAACTCGCGTATCTATAATATCTCCAAAAAGCCGATGCCTTCAGAAAAGTGTTCAATTCATCTGGCAGCATAATCATTGCGCCACAAAACGTCTTATATAATTTCGTATATATGTCAACGTGCGGTTCAGGGCTTCCAATGCGCGTTTGTGAGCCACTGTGTACTCGTCCTAGGTGGTCATGTTACGTTGCTGCAATACTTGCGATATCGCAGACTTCTTTGAAATGTTGCATGAAGGTTCTTCATCCGCTTGCAAATTATTTAACAATTTCAAAGCAGAACGGTTCGACTGCCTTGTAGCCTCAATCTCCTAAGAAGCGAGTACCAAAGCAATCACAGATCTTGTACGAATCGTAGCCAAAATCAGTGAAAACAGGAATGTTTTTTTTTTTAATCCCACAGTCCACAGGGTGCATCAAGGAAGAAAATGCCACGATTTCCGCTAACGACTGCTGCCATCAGTTCATCGAACATCTTGACTAAGTGCGATTCGGTCAAAATCCGTTTCACACTCCAATGCTCAATAAAATGCGAAGAAATGTAGTTATTAAAAACCGAATCTTCCCGGATTTCCAATTCTCCTGGAAATTTCCGGAATATTTCTCCATAGTGTTCTCCCTTGTGCCAATACAAATCAATCAAACCCAATATCGTGAAAATCGAACGATCAATTCCCGAGTTATCGTGCTGAAAAACGAAATTTGCACCTTCAACGCCACCTGTTGAGAGTTTTTGGATTTTTGTTTTTTCCTTAAACTTCGCGTAGTAATTTCGTTTTCAAGTTTTAGGCATCCGCACAACCACGATCCATTTTTCCATTTTTATATGCATAATAATAATACATGTGTTTATATAGATTTCCTACTGACAGAAAGCCTTAAAATTTCATTGGAAGTGTAGATGTATTTTTGGAAGAAAATTCTTTGAAATTATATTTAAATGCATAAACATTAAAAATGTTGCTTTTTTCTAAGGTACAATGTAGATGCAATATCAGCATCTGCTACCAAATATACATTCTCTAGTTTAAAACGGATGTACCTACTATACATACATACCTACATATAATATTTCAAATGAAAACGGCAAAAGAAGTGAATTTGATATGTCTCTTCTGATTATTCCAATATGGAATAGAAAACTCAAGTTTGTCTAAATTTTGTTGGTGACATTGGAGTTAAAGTCAGAAGTCCAAAAGTCTTATAAGAAACTACTTATACGACAAAAACATTAAAACCTGACTTTCTTTCTTTAATTTATTGTTAAGAGTTTTTTTTTTTTTTTAAGTAATTAAAATTAATTAATGCCTTAGCAAATATTATAGCAGACATAATTAGCAAAAGATATCTAAGACAGTGTAAGAAGCTATCTCTTTGTTAAAGTGACTGGAATTAAATCACACTGAAGCCCGTATTGA
The DNA here is from genome assembly GCA_949320155.1 of Melangyna quadrimaculata. Lineage (NCBI taxonomy): Eukaryota > Metazoa > Arthropoda > Insecta > Diptera > Syrphidae > Melangyna > Melangyna quadrimaculata. The sequence continues at coordinate 375,024,566 of OX439483.1, forward strand.
ATTAACTTAATTATTTTTAAGGCCCCTTTTTATTTGTAATATAAGTATATAGATACCTGCTCAGACTTGATTTAGAATTCTTATTTAATTGTTAGCTAAATTTGTTTTGCAAAAATCCTGAAAATTGACAAACATAATACAGATAAATTTGGCCTGTTATTGTTTTTGTTTTGATCTTGAATTATGAATGTAGGTACGTAGGTACACATGTAAAATGTACATCGTACAAAATTGTACAAATATCAGTTCAACAAAAAAATGTTTATACATTTCTCAAAGTGATAAAAAGTTATTTTAAATTATTAACCAAAGTATTGATAAATTATTATATAGACAGTCTGTTATGTCTTTGCCAAATTGGAATGAAGGTCATCTTAAAATAAATTAACCTAATGAAAATATAAACAAGTTGATAAATTAAAACCGGGCTTGGACCACGTGGGACACTCAGTTTATATGTATATGTATAATGTATGACTCCCCAAAGAATAATTAACATTTAACTTATGACATATGCGGTTACTAAAGGGGCAATTGGAACAATTCAGTACACCTGGAGCCGTGATTGAGCTGAAGATCTTACAATAATTGTTGTTTATTACTCCATTAAAAAGTACAAGTGACATTAACTCTAGATATTAATGTGTTTCGCCCAGATATGACAGTGGGCTCTTCAGTTAGTCTGTCGTACCCTACTAAGACACAAATTTCGGTCGATGATTACCGACTCTTATAAAAATCACAGACTGACTGAAGAGCCCACTGTCATATCTGGGCGAAACACAGTTATTTCTGGAGTTCAGGTCACTTGTAAAGGGTTTTTCAACAAGGACAGCAAACGACGACATATTTCTTGCCGCTCTTTTGACATTTCACTTCAGTAAGGTTTGCCATTTCATGATGGAAAGATATACGAGCCAACAACTAGTCGAAATTATTAAAATTACTACCGAAATTCCGAGTCAGTGGCCTCAACGTTAAGAGCGCTACGTCCAATTTATGGTCGTCATAATCGTCCTAGCAGATCAACAATTGAGCGTCTAGTGCACAAATTTGAGTCCACAGGCACAGTACGAAATGTTCCCGTGCCAGTGACACAAAGAAGTGCCCGTAGTGTCGAGAATATTGCTGCCGCTGAGGCTTCAGATGCAGAAAGCCCAAACGTGTCTCTCACACGTCGTTCTCAAGCGTTGGGCATCTCTGTGACGTCGTTGTAGGGAATTTCGAAAAATCATCTTCAGCGATGAGGCTCATTTCTGGCTGAATGGCTTCGTCAATAACAAAATATGCGGCATTGGTCTAAGAGTCATCATTGCATTGTGGCCGGCGGCGTCATTGGGCCGTAGTTCTTCCGTGATGATCAAGACCGTCACGTTACTGTGAATGGGGATCGCAACCGTTCAATGATAACCGAATATTTTTGGCCCCAATTGGATGATATGGACTTGGAGGACATTTGGTTCCAACAGGACGGCGGCACAAGCCACACAGCGAATGTCACAATCAATTTATTGGAAACCAAGTTTGGAGAACGGGTTATCTCACGAAATGGTCCAGTCGTTTGGCCACCTCGGTCGTTAATTTTTCTTACCCCCAATTTCACAGTGGAAGTTTAAACTCCACTTTTAGTTTAAACTTCAGATCACCAGTAAAATGAACTCAGGTCAAGGTTTAAACGAAACTGTGAAATTATGGGTTAGAATTTAGCATTTGTTTAAAAAATAAACTTATAGTTTTTCTCGGTATAAACTTGAATGGACTTAAACCGTATTTCCCCTGGACCCTTCATTTCTTTAGGACCATATTTGCCTGCATAAAAGAGACTTGAATGTGGTCGTGATTCACCATGTTTACTTTCACTTTCATGAACTCGGGGTACGTTTTTTTATCAATGCAGAGTTGAGTATACTTAAATGTCTTAAAATAAAGTATATAGTCTAGCAACATTTGTATTTAACTTTAAATCTCACTACCTCTTTATTGTCCCCAGATTCAAGGTTCGTAGAACCTACCTAACCATTTGTTTTTATCTACCAGAATGTGTATTTTTTCTTTTCATAACTCATTTTAATACGCTTAGGAAAAACTCACGGTAAATGTGAAGTTAGCAGGTCACCCACTATTTGGTGAACTGCAAAATGTGGAATAGAAATGCAAAATAAATGCAAAAACAAACTGCAAATTCTGCGTTGGGTCCGTGTTTCTAGGTGAAAGTTGCCTTGCAAACTTCACAGACGTGTATAGTAGAGTAAAAAGAGAACGCATCCAAGAATTTCTGTTTTTTTTTTTTTATGGACGAATATTCGGCCATCACTGGCGGTACTAGCATCGGCCAGTGACCGAAAATTCGGCAAAAAAAAAGTAATTAAGACACTTTTTGGAGAAGTAAGAGAAATTAAAAATAACCAATAAGTTGGATTTTTTTTATTGTAAGGGCCTAACTACAATAGATCTACTTTTTTCAAAAAGTGCAAAAGTGAGAAAAACATGTAAAAAGATATGATAAACATGTATATTCTACAAAAAACTACTTCCAAAAAATCATACGAAAATTGTTCTGACAGATAAATTTAACCACAAATACAAATTATATGTTATTACATACCTTATTAATATACCCGCACTCCATAAACAATAATTTGCTCTCATTACATAAATAATATAAGCTCATTACATAAATAATATATGTACTCATTACTTGAATATGTAGTACCTAAGTACGGAGACACTGTACCCCAAAGTGGTCTGTTTATAAGTTTATGTAATGGGTGGGTACATCTTCGTGTACTCACTTCATATTTGTGTGTCGTCTCTTGCTTGACTTTGATGTTTATCACAAAATTAAAAAAAAAACACCCTATCGAAAAACGTTCCGATTATGTTCGGACAAGTAACTGAGATAAATTTCATTGACCTCATCATTTTGTCATGATGGACATAGTATATGTGCGTGAAATAAGCACCGCCATTTTGGATTTTCATAAAAAAAAATGCGCGGCAATGTTCCCAACTTTTGCTGCCATGTGCCGTATTTAAAAAAAAATCATATACTAACGGTTTCTTTTTTAGAGGGTTTTCATTTTTTAGTGTGAAATTAGCACCGCCATTTTAGATTTTTAAAAGAAAATGTGCTGTATTGAACTACCAATTGCCATAAATATTAAGAAAAAAATCGCAAAATTTACGAATGCATTTTTTTTGAATTTTTGGGTAATCTTTTAAGAAAAGTTGTGCTGTATTGAGCTCATAAAATGATGCTAAGCGCCAAAAAGACTAAAAAAAAATTTTAATGTTTGCAACTTTTACGGCCAAAACTGAAATTTGCGTGAAGTTAGCACTGCCATTTTAAGATTAAAAAAAAATGTGCTGTAATGTGCCCAACTTGTGCCGCCATGTGCCGTAAAAAATAAAAAAATCGCAAATTTGTACATTTTTCAAACGTATTGTTTTTGTTTTTGCGAAAAATAAAACTAGATCTGCATTGTGCTCAGTTAGTGCTGCCATTATCCGAAAAGATAAAAATCGAATACTTGCAACTTTAACGGCCAGCATTTGATTTTGTGAACATTTGCTACTTTTACGGACAAAATTAAATTTTACGAAGCGTTAGCACCGCCATTTTTTTAAATTTTTACGGCACATGGCAGCACAAAATGGGCACATTACAGCACAACTTTTTAAATCCAAAATGGCGATGCTAACTTCACGCGAATTAAAAAACTCAATTTTCGGAACACAAATTTTGGCACCCTTAACTCAGGTCTACTAGTTTGAATAAATCAAATAGTCTTATTTAATTCTTTTTTCATCAGATGGTACTGTCTTACACAATATTATTATATTCTTAAACGCTACATTATTTCATGTGTGGAAAAGCCCGAAGCATATTTGCAGTTAATTATTTATTATTCATCAAAATGATACTGCGTTGGTCATGCTCCTATAATAAATTGGCTTGAATAAATCCTAATTTGCTTGAATAAACATTTTTTTCGAAGTCGCGTAATGCAAATGTTAGTGTGTGTATGTAGCTGAATCATCGAATAAAGTAAGCACAAAAAAAAATATAATTTAAAGAACATACAATTTTAAAAAAAAATTAAAAAAAAAAATAAATAAACGAGAGGAAAAATTAACTAATATTGTAATTAAATAAACCCCCATCTTGCCTCGGGCTTGTGTTAACAAAAATCAATATGTTAAACCAAAAATGTCTATATTAGGCTAAGCTTCAATCAGTTAATTTAAGAACAATGTTTAAGAAGGTCATAGTTTTCGTGTTTTTCGTTGTGCCCTCACTTGTAAGCTGCAGATCGACCAGTTGCGAAAGAATATCAAAAGACACAGGGATTCGATGTGCAAAAGATGATTTCGGAGCAGACACCATTCTCATACGAAATATTGCCAATGCAAACATAAACTTCAAAGTTGGCAAGTGGTTGTCGAAGTGTGGCAGACCAGGCGTTAACTATTCGGAACAGTATTTTAACTTAGAAGGCGGTGATACCGTCAATGTGGAATTTGGCGAAGCTGCTTCTGGATCGTGCAACGAAATGTTTATCTACGAATGCAAACGAGACAGTAGCGGTGGTAAATGTCCTGATATGGTATCTGTTAATGCTTTAAATGCTTTTAATAGTCTTATTTAATTATATATATTTGTGTCAAATACGAATCAATAAATATTATGTACCTGTGTAGTTATTTTTTTGTGTTAATAAATTAGCACGTGATAAAAAAAAACGTCAGAAAGTTGCCTGTTGTTGTTTCTATATGCCAACTTAACTGCGATAATGGTGTCATATTTACTATATATGTAGACTCTCTTGTTAATGAAATTCATTTAGCCCTAATTTATTCACTCTCCATTAAATTACAGTTAGCTATTAAAAATAGAAATTAATAAAATTTGTATGAATGTTTCGAGACATCCCTTTTTTAATAGCGAGCTTAAATTTAATGGAGATTGAATAAATAGGGCCTAAGTTGTTAAGAGTTCAATTACACAGAAATAAAATCCTAGCACCAACTTGTGCATGTTCAATTGGCAGTGCATTAATGGTAAAATCCCGCACCGGAATATGGGATAAAATTTATATTTTCCATGTACCTGAGGTATCCTAGGACTTCGACTAATCCGGGGCTAACTGTTACGAATACCTACATATTTTAAAAATAATTTCATTATGTTGAAGCATATTTAAGCAAGTATTAAAATAGCAAGTACAATAATCCTCGTTTAATTGCACCTCGTTTAACTGAACACTCCGCTGAATTGACCGAACAAATTGAGTTTGAAAATTTACCGTATAAGTGGAGTAGCTTTTAAAATGGTTAATTGAACCCCGCTTAGTTGAATTACTCGCTTAATTGATCTTAAAAAAATGCAACTGAAAAACTTAAAACATGTAAAAACATTCGTTTAATTGAACGGCCAAAAAAAATTCATTTTGAAACGAACCTAAAATAAATTATAGTTACTTAGAAACACTAAAATTGGCACCGAAATTTGTATAGTGAATTCATTAAGTAGATGAATATTTTATTTTTTAATTGACCGACTCGTGCAATTGTACGGGTTTTGCTTAATTGAACAGGTCGGTCAATAAAAGTGGGTTTTGTTAATTGAACCACCTGGATAATTTTTGAAAAAAATCTGAAAAAAAGGACAGTGCAATTAAGCGGGGAATACTGTAGTAGATACGTAAAACTCAGTATTTTATTTGATCAATTTTGTAATCTCCTAACTGATGCGTATTAAATATAAGCTTTCATCTAATCATAATATAATATAGGTACGCCTAACAGCCCTATTCTGCCCTTGTGAGTCTCACAGGTCTCAATTTTTTGTGAGTTTGGTATTGTATAAGGCGGTCACAATTTCGTATTCTGTGGAAGCCCTCATAAGAATCTTCACAAGAAAAACGTGAGTTGTTGGTGATCTGACAATTTGTTCAACTCTTTATGAGTTGAGTTCACCACGAGTTATGAGGTTATTGTGACTTGTGAGGCATCAAGGCTTAGGAATGAAAATTTGGTGAGATGCGTGAAACTGGTGATGTTTGTAAATTATGTGAATTTTAAGTTTCCGACTTTATTGGTACTGAAGTTAGAGGGGGTCGAAAATCGCTTGAGTTTGATCAAAAAAGTGCTAAATGATTTAGGATGCGTTTTAGATGATTTAATATCTTAAATATTTTCGAATAAGTATAACTTTATTATATTAAAAAACTTGTGTATATTTTTTTGGATGGATTTTAAAGTTTAAACCAATTTAAAAGGTGGCTGACGCCACATTTCAATCACTCCCTCAATAACCTACAACTACAAAACGACAACTACTCACAACTTTATTATCTACCAATTAGTATAATTACGCTTAATTAAATAAATATCTAATTAAAATACATAAATGTAGTTGATTAATATTTACATTTAAAATTTCTATAGGAATTAGAAAAAACACAACACCTTTCAATATTAAATAAATCTACTAAATAACTCAATTGTTGTTGTTCAAGCGAAACGCATTTGCAATAAAGGTCGCAAAAAAAAAATTACAAATTGAATAAAATAAACCTACTTTTATGATTTAAAAATCCAAATACATAATTTATCTATGATGAAGAATAAAATAATAATAATAATAAGTAGATATTTAATATTTAATTGGAATACTTTAAATGAGTTTGTAATTTGAGTTGCGTTAAATTGTGGAAATTTATTTTGGACGCCTTGGCAGTATGGGATTTTTGATTTTTTGGAAATCGATATGATTTCCTTAGTAAAAATATTCATCGAAGTGTGTGTGTTATAGGGTGGTCGTCATTGTGGTTTTTTAATCTTCATGTCCCGATGAAATACAAATATTTCTCAAGATATGTTTTTTTTTTTTTTTTATTTTATATAAATTCCTTATAGTCGATGTAAGGCCGGAACCACACCTTCCTCGTGTTTTGTGGAGTTGTGTGTTGCTATGTCTGCAATGTGTTTCATATCAGAAAATTAGAGAATTATTTGTTCAGAATTTAAAGTTGATTACGACCCATCTAAGATGAACGTTTTCTAACGCCTACCCTAATGTGTATTTAATTCATTCAATCCGATGTCACGTATGTCGTAGTCGAACTTTTTATTATAGGTTCTTGTTAAGCGCCAGTAGTAGCCCGTATCTGATGCGTATTAAATATAAGTTTTCATCTAATCATAATATAATATAGGTACGCCTAACAGCCCTATTCTGCCCTTGTGAGGCTCACAGGTCTCAATTTTTTGTGAGTTTGGTATTGTATAAGGCGGTCACAATTTCGTATTCTGTGGAAGCCCTCATAAGAATCTTCACAAGAAAAACGTGAGTTGTTGGTGATCTGACAATTTGTTCAACTCTTTATGAGTCGAGTTCACCACGAGTTATGAGGTTATTGTGCCCGTAGCATAATGGTCAGTGCGTTGGACTGTCACGCTGGAGGTCTGGGTTCACTTCCCAGCCTCGTCCACCTAAAAACTAAAAAAATTTGTTCAGGCCTGCTGCCTCATGCGAGGAATTGACCAATCCTCCAAGAGTATCAGCTGTCATGAAAAAGTGCTTCTCGTCTAGCCGTTCGGATTCGGCATAAAATTGTAGGTCCCTTCCATTCATGTCGACACACGCACACAGGAATGGTTTCGAGTTGTTAATCACTTGGCTCTGGTTCTTTACGAGCCGTTGCGCCAACAAAGCAGACTCTTTTGATGGTATGTAATGCGTTAGGCTTAGTCATAGTCGTCTTTATATTTTAAGGAATTTTTATGTCTTGATTTGTATACCTTACCTTATTAAGGATCCTACTCAATTACACGTATTTACAATATATGTACGTACATACATTATTATAATGTTATGCATATGTATGTATTTACATAATTATTATTGGTGTATATAAGTAGGTAGATTATAATAGTATCTCCCTTCCATTTACGTGTTAATTATTTAGCTCATTCAACTGATTTTAATTTATTTAAGATATAGGTATTAGAAGGTACATTTTTGATGATTTTGTGACACCAAATGTTTGCATTTGCATAAATCTAATAGCGATAAATAAATATATAGAAGATAGAAATCCTTCATTAATATTCTTCCTCACTATAGTTTTTTCGACCAATTACCTGAGTATTTATTTCGACGAAAATCCGCTTAAATGCTTTACTCGTGCAATTAAACAGCAAAAAAACATTTAACATTTGCCTAACATTTTTCTAAAACCATCCGGTTTTTAGTGTTTGACTATGAATTTGTTTGTATTTGAAGGAGTGTGCTCAATTAAGAAAAACAAAGACAATATTTGATCTGACTTCCCAGCAAACATTTTCCTTCAGAACTAAATCATAAATAGTTCACATAAGTGAACGAAACATTCGAATCGGAATTCTTTTCTAAATCTAATTTAAACCATAATTTATTCCTTTTTCGTAACCTTTCTTAAAATCTTAAATTCTAAATGGGCTTTAGGTCTTTGTTTGTATCTAGGTATCTAAATCAGACGACGTTTCAAACGTGGTTACGTTTTTTTTTCAGGTCTCTAAAACATAGTTATTAATATTTTATACTTCAACTTTTAAAAAATTATAGAATATGTACTTACAACTTTTTCTTTTATAAAAATGATATCCATACCTGGGGTGGAATCGGCTAAGGTGATAGTTTATTATCAACTGTGGTGATCGTCGTTTTGACGATTACTGTCTCTATTTTTGCCTTAAGATGTGATAGAGATAGCTATCTTCAAAACGACGATCACCACAATTGATAATCAACTATCACCTTAGCCGATTCCACCCCTGGATATATTAGTAGTGAGAAAAAATAGTCATTTAATTTTTGATTGGTATAGAAAACCAACATCATCAGGCCGTGTTATTAATTTTTATTCAAAACAACCAAAACAGGTAATTATTAATACTGCAAAAAAATTTATCAGCAGAGCGTTGGATAACAGTGACGTTACCTTTCGTCATAAAAACATCCAAATGAATGTGGATACATTAACTTCGAATTCATTCCCTTTACATATAATCATAACACTAATAAATAGATATTTTAATCCCTTAGTACAAACAAATGTACAACCAAATGTTACACAATATACATATAATATATTTATATACATATAATATATTTATATATTCCTAATCTTTCTAATCGTATATTAGATGCTCCAATATGGAATAAAGAAAATGTTCGTATAGCTAATACTTCAAGAAGATCTATCTTTATTTTCAAAAGTTAAAAGTAAATTACCAAAAGAAGATAAATCAGATATTGTATATAAAATAAAATGTTTAGGTGATGGAATATTGAGTTGTCCTTCAGTATATGTTGGCACATCAATGCAAAACCTTAAAAACCGTATATCAGGTCATAAATCTGATATAAATAACGGAAATTCACAAAAAACAGCTTTAGCTTTACATTGTATAAATGAAGGACATAGACCTGATTACATTAATGTAGATATTTTACAGACAGAAAACATTATAACAAAAGGATGTTAATAGAAATGTTACACATTTTAAACACAGAAAATACAGTTAATAGACAATCTGACTGTGAAGGACTTAGCAGCATATATGGTCAACTCATTGAGAGGCAATAAACCAAAACTAAGAATTTATATTTAACTTCTTTTCTAGGTTAGAATTATTTGAAATATTTTGAGTTATTATTCAAAATATAATAAATTTAGTTTGAAGTATTTATTATTATTCAAATTTTTGATTTAAAAAAACGTCTTTTTCAAGACATTTCTTAATATTGAAAAGAATAATAATTGAATTCAAAAACCAAAATACAACCAAAAGGGGATTAAACTTTATTTAATTTTGAATACTACATATAAAAACAAACTTCAATTTTGCTATCACTACCACGTCTGTAGTCGCAGAAACTTGTATTGAACTAAGGAATTTCATCTTTTCATAACTTCTGTGTTTGTTTTGGTCGGGACAAGTTCCCTTATAATTTTTCGAAACTAAATAATATTCAATTACCCTCATTTATTATGAATGAAAATGAATGCACCCAAATATTCTTCTTTACTTGTGCGCGTCCACTTTTGTTCACTTATAGCGAAGGGAAATTCAATCTCGACTATTTTCATACAGAAAAAAAATCTTATGTAGCTTTCCTACCCTTCTCCTACTTGTGCGCGTGCACTTTTATTCACTTATAATGAAGGGAAAACGAATATCTACAATTTTCATACCGAAAAAATCCTCTTTCTGGGCATTTTCAGATTTGATTCACTAAAAGTGAACGTTTATCGAATATAATAGTCTTCTTTTTTGGAGAATGTTTTGTAAACATTCAGAAAAATGTTTGCTGGGCTTAACTTTATTCCTAAATTTAATAAATGGAGAAATCCAGAAATGTTTGTGCCGAATTTCAGGCTGGAATTGATAGTCTTAAAGCGGGAACTTATACATAATATATCTCTGACATTAGGTGTCAATGTGACAAGGTAAGTTTGCCAAAATTGCATTAATTAATGCCATGACAATGCTATATTAGGATTGATAAGAGCATTGTATTTTGAAAACAAAAATGGGAGTTAGCAACGTAAAATTTTGAAAAAAAAAAAATTGGTTTGAAAACAAAATTATTAAATCCAAAAATAAATGAATTCAAAATCTCCATAAAGTATATAATTCTTATAAGCGATTGTCATTTTGTAAAATTTAAATAGTTTAGGCAGGTATATTTATTCAATTCTAAAGAGTTACAACTCCCTTAAAATCGGACGTCGTCGGCCCAGCAAATGGAAAACATCTTTTCGTTTTTTTCCAGTTTTTGTAACTGGGTAGAACGAGAAAACTTAAACTCTAAAACTATTCTCTAAAATATTTCCTTTGTCCAAGAGAGTTCTCTAGTCCTATAAAGAGTACCAGTTTCTTCTTCTTTAATTTTCGCTATTGGTTGTGCATCAACACTTTCAGTAAGTTATCATATAACTTCGGTTTCCAAATCTAGATGCATACTGAGCTGCAATCCACATTCTTCCGCCAAATCCAACCAGTCCTTAAAAACTCTGCTCTACTTTGAACCATTTGCAATGTTGCTTTTTTTGGAAGTCGATTAATGGGCATTTGCATTACCTTAAGTTTAAGAACATATCAATTTGCAAGTAAATTGTTTTTTTAAACAATGATGGTAATCTAGTCTAAATCAACACCATAGTTGGGGGAGGGTGGGCGGCAAAAACCTCTTTACGTAGAATTTGAGAAGTTTCTCCACAGTTTTCTTCTTCCTGAGCTGCATACACGAGTACCGATTTAGCAGCTACTTCGAATACTCGATATTCTGTAAGCTATTGTTGGTCAAATAAACTCCAAGATACTTGTATTCTTTGACAACATTGATACTGTATCTGTTGTTATACTACTTAGCGTAAGCACAAGTTTTACTTCCACATTGGATTTATATAGATTAAACACAAGGTTGTATTGCATGATAACGCATCGCCTTGCCTGAGACCTTTCTCAACATTAAAGTAGTCGCTGGTGTTCTTAGGCCGAATTTATTCAGTATTGCTCAACTTGCTGAAAACTGCAAAGTTGGCCAACTTACAAGTTGACTTCAAATCCGTAGTTGAACTGAAAGTTGAAAAATGCTTTTATTCACTACTTTGAATCTGAAATCCACAGTTGAAATTATTAAAAAAAAAAAAAAAATAAACTATAATTGGAATACAGTTTTTATTCCATGTGAAGCGCGGAATCAAAAGATTACAATTTTTAATTTTAAAATAAATATGTATACATCACATCTAACAATAAGAGGTGAGTTTTCCTTTTCACACACGAATTAATAAGTCTATAGGTAATTTGTTTCTACTATTTTGTTTTCATAAAATGAAATTATGAAGAAAGAAATCAAATTTTCCACAAAGAAGAATAATCCAGGGTCAAACAGGAAAAGGCGAACCCCGAGCTTGTACCAAGAAAAAAAAACAAAGGTGATAAACTCCATGAAACGTAAGAACTGTGGAATAAAAACATGAATGGATCCATGCTCCTCCGCATTTTTTTTTCACTTGTCCGGCGAAATCGCTACCCACTACAACATCACAAGACAAGCAAATCGTTCCGTATAGGTATACATGGAACACAATGCTGAAGTGATCGGTTTATTGAAATTGGGCACCTGTTCACCTAAATACAAACCGTACCTGACGATGCTTGATTTCGGTGATCGGACGAGAACCGATATTTTCATCGTGGATAGTATGAAAAAATAAACAGAAATGAAGAAAAATCCCAAGTTTGCTCGCTAACTTCTACTATTTCGGGGAGTTGAGAAAATCGAAAGTTGATTAACTCTAGAGTTGAATATCAAAAGTTGAAAACGGGAATAAAAACTATTTCTGAAGTTGAATGTAAAAATTCCAAAGTTATGTTCAACTTTGACTGAATAAATTAGGCCTTAGCAATTTTGACAAATGGACGAGTTTGGCAGGGATGAAGTCGTGTCTATCGATCTGAAATTCCTGGATTTCTATTAGAGTGTAAACATTTGATCAGCGGTTGACTTGCTTGGTCTAAAACACTGATAGGGGTCAATTAAATCGTTGATAAAAGGTATTAAGCAGTCACACGGGATAGGCGACAAGATTTTATAAGCGTCCGCGCTTAGGAGAATAAGTCCTCTGTAGTTGACGAACTTCAGGGAATCTCCTTCATTTTATGGATGGGTCACACTATGCCGAGGTTCCATTCATCGGACATACTTTCATTTGCAGATAAGTTGTTATATCCTCCTTACAAATTCATCTCCCGCTGCTTTGAAAAGATAGCCTTGTAGGTTTGTAAGTTTAGATATCGCCAGCCGCACTTCGGTTATGTCAGGCAGATGGAACGTGCCATCATCGTATTAATTGCAAGTTCCTGCATATAAAGCTGAGTTTCTAGAGCTCTTCTATAGATAGATGATTTGGCGTTATTCGACACAATTTTGGGCAATTCTAAGACTAAAACTTTCAAAGATCGGTATGTGGTCAGAAAAGGGAACATATTCATCTCCGACCCCCCAAAAAACTATAGTCAATAATAGAGGTTCCCTGACGCTCAACAAATGTAAGTACACTAGCTCGATCTCCCTTTCTGGGTCCATTTTGTAACCGCAAACCAACTGTGTCTCGTTTATAAAAATATGTCTCGTTTGGTCTTTTCAATTGCGTTTGATTTTAATTTTGAGCTTGAAAATAAATTTTTCAAAATTTTTTTTTGTTGGTTGTTTAGACAAACATAAAACATAAACACCTACACGTTCTTTTGTCACACCTTTTGTGAATCACCCTGTATCTCAGGCAAAATTTACAGATTTCACTCATAGAGTAAGAATGGGGGCATTGAAAATGACTTGCATTTGCTAGATAAAACAAAAAACATGACTAATTGTTTGCACTGAAACAAAGTTAAATTAATTAAAATTAAGTTGCAGCAAGATATGTTATGTAAGAAAACGATAATGTTAGCTGAATAGAAGAACTCCTTATTTGAACATAAATACACAATAAAAATATATAATTCCATATCTTTTTGAATTTCTTTCTCAACTTTGTGATGCTTCATCCACAGCTACCTACACCATTAGGCTTAACCATTTCCCAATGTAATTGGAAGGTCGAAGATTCAAGCGAATTATGTACCTCTATTTATCATTACTAATTTTTTTGGCAAATATCTTGCCTAAAACTGTTATTCTGCTTTTACTGACTATTGACTTTTTCCGATTTAATTGACTGCTTTACCTACCTGTGGCAAAAAGTTGGAGTTTTCTCAATTTTACACTGCACCGAATTTTGTTTGATAATTAACATCTGCAAGTAACACTGGAACTTTTTTTTGTTTGTTATCGTCATTTAATCTTTTTTTCTGTGCGCCAAACCAACTTTGTAGTCGGATAAAAGCACATTTTTTTATTTCATCTTCATATGGCTATGAACGTGTGACTGTTTTCTTCCTTTCGACTTCGTCAATTTAACTAGCTATCTTCAACTATACAAGCGAACCTACTGCTATTGGTTAATTCTTCCCATAAGAATAGTTTTTGTTGTTTGTTTCAGAACGTTTGGAGCTTTCAATAAGTGCACAGCTAAGTTTGATTGACATAAGCGCTTAATTGCTGACAAGAGAAATAGAAGATTGAAATCCTTCAGTAAAATATAAAGTAAGGAACGTTTTTATCTGTCAGATCTAGTGTCAAACAGCTTGTCTTTAATAACCATTATTCAAAAAGCATTAAATTTGAATTTTGTATTAGATTTCCAACTTTGTAATCTCTAGTTTATGTAAAGAATAACAACGAATTTAAATTAATAAATTGTTTTTAATTTTTTCGTAGTTTGCAAGAATTTGTAGATATTAGTTGTTTTTTTTTTTTTGTTTTTTTGTAAATCTTAAGGGCAGTATTTTTAAACCTTAATCTGGAGGATCCGTTTAGAATTTTGTAAGTTACGAACTTATTTTATATTAATTCGTTTTGCTCTTTTCAAATTAATCCACAATTTTTTTTTTAACATTATCTTATACCTAATCGTAGGAGGTTTTGTGGGTTTTGTTTTACACAGTTGTAAAATTTTGTATCAACTTTTCAATTTTATGCGCGAAAAATCGAAACGACTATTGACTCAATCACATTTTTAGAATGAATTTATACAACATGTTCCGATGAAGTTTGCATACAAATTAAAGTCATCCCTGTTTTTATTTGAAAGGTAACATTTATTATTATATACCTACATAATAGTAAATAGGTTCAAAAATTTTGTAAATTCTACTGTGGTACATATTCTCCATGCTTTTCCTACCCACAACACTCTGTAAACACGCACTGTGATCTGTGACTGTACACAACAGACTTACTTACTTACTTAGGTCCTCGGACCTATTACGCCCGTGATGTTTCCCTTACGGGACATAGGGCCTCCACTACACCTACGCGCCATCGTGTACGATTTCTTGAAATGTATTTCAGCTCTCTCCAACTTTTCCCCAGTCGTGCCGATTCCTGTTCGACCGTTCTTCGCCATGTACTTCTAGGCCGGCCCACTTGTCTTCCCTCCTGTGTGAGCGGGTTCCACTGCATTGCTTGAGATGCAATGCACCGATCGCCTTTTCGAAGCGTATGGCCAATCCACTGCCACTTTCTTCTTCGTATAATGGAGTCTATGGGCTCCTGACCCGTTCTCGCATGAAGTTCGGCATTGGAGATACGGTTGGGCCAGAAAATCCTCAAGATGTTTCGTAGACATCTATTAACGAAGGCTTGCAGCTTTCTAGTGACAGTTTCAGTGACTTTCCAAGTGCTGCAGCCGTAAAGCAGAACGGATTCAACATTGGAGCGGAACAGTCGTAGCTTGGTCTTTAAGCTAAAAGAGTTGTTTCTCCATATTTTGGACAGCATTCCGAACGCAGGCTTTGCTTTTCTGATTCGGCTGTTTACACAACATACCAACCGAAAATTGGATACTCAGCTGTAGCTGTGGTGCATTCAGTCTGCATCTGCCAGTGCCAAAATTATTTCTGTCATCGTTTTTTTTTTCATTCTTTCATTCTCTTCTTTGGTAGCACAAGCAAATTGCACAAGCACGACACATCGACCAAACCAACAATTCGATTTTGTTGGTAGCTTCTGTGGTAACACCAACCAAATTTTAGGTAAAATGCCCCTACTACGCTTTAGTTCATTTTAATTTGTATTGATTTGTACTTTATTCATTTTGGTAACACCATAATTTGTGCAAAACGAGCCTATAAACATTTTTAATGTTAAAAAATTGAGCCTAAATTCTTATGTCGATAAATTAAACGATTAAATAAATTAATTTTTAATTAAAACTCCATAATCCATTTTGTTAATTAAAAACTTGAAAAAACCCTCCATTATTTCTTTTCTTCATCACTATGGTCTTGATTATCATTTTAAACGATCGACACGATCAATATAGTAATGACAATTTAGATGTCGCCTTATAAAACCGTTAAGCATCACGCAAAACCATCAAACTATCCAAATTATTCAAATGTGCAGATACATTATGTAAATTAATACCAATATCATTCTAATTCGGAAAATAATTTGTTCGTTCATTGAACTCTGAAAACAAAATAGGTAATATTGTAAAGACACAAAGCAGCAACAAAACTATTACTTTAATATGCTGATTTATTCATTATTTCGACAAAAAAATACTGTATCATTATATTGTACATATATCAGACTTATTTTTTAAGGGGAAATGGGGGCAAGTAGTTTGAGGTATTGATGAAAGAAGTGGTTCCTGCATTTGAAGAACTATCAAGACCATCAGCGATTTCAACATATTCTGTTGGTCCAGATTCGGAACTGTTGCTTCCTGATCCGATAGATAGAGGTGAGCTGACGATGGTTGAGGCTGCTTTGAAGTTGCTTCCGGAACTGATCAAAGGAGTTGAGCTTACGATGGTTGAGCCAGCTTTGAAGTTGCCTCCAGAGTTAATCAAAGGAGTTGAACTTAAGAGGGTTGAGCCTGCATTGAATTTGCTTCTAGTTTTTGATTCGTAATATTTTCCTGATTTGAAGTTGCTTCCCGAACTAATCAAAGGAGTTGAGCTTACGATGGTTGAGCCAGCTTTGAAGTTGCCTCCAGAGTTAATCAAAGGAGTTGAACTTAAGAGGGTTGAGCCTGCATTAAAGTTGCTTCCAGTTTTTGATTCGTAATATTTTCCTGATGACCTGTTTGGTCCTCCGAAAATAAATTGGTATGGTTTTCCAGCGCTAGCGTAGTTCAAAACTGGAGCGACTCCGCCATTGTAGACCTCTGAGTGTCCTCCGAAGTTGTCGTATTGAGATTGGATGGATGCCTTGGCACGTACAACATCTTCGGGGGTCCTGTATTTTACAAAACGAACTTCAGGTTTGTGTTGTACATTCTCTTGGATTTGTTGAATTTGTCCCACCAATTGAGCTGCGTCTTGTTGTTTACTTAAAACATAGATGGCAGTTTTTTGTTCGACAGCTTGTTTTGCCAACTGAAGAGCGGCATTGGTGGCAGCGTTATTTTCTGGCGCCTTAATAAACACAACCTGGAGATTCTTCTTTAAGTTATTGCTCAATTGCTTTGTGATAGTTCCATCGGTTTGGGCTTCTGCTGGAGCATCAAAATGGTAGAATTGTTTGCTGTATTCAACGGTTTGTGGAACAGAGTCAAGAGCATCATAACCAATATTGAGTATATTGCCAGATGAACCGCTTTGTTTGTAATTTCCGCTGGAAATGATAGAACTTCCTAAATTACCATATCCTGCATTGGTGTACAGATCGTTTCCTGAAGAGCTGATGATTCCAACGCCACCGTTGATTAGCCCACCATTGATGTAGCTTCCACCAAATGCATTGTTGTAGCTTGATGGCTCTCCAATAAGACTGGCAGGAACGGCACTACTTCCAGATACAATTTCTTGACGGACACCTGATATTCCTGGGCCGTATTTGTAACCAGGCAAAACACCAGCACTAGCTGTTGCAGCTAAAAATCCAAGAATCTAAAATAATAGAACAAAATTACAATTATTTCTCACCGAAAAAAAACCTTCCAATTTATTATTCTATAACTTACAAGGAAAGATCTCATGTTTGCGCCTTGCTACTTCGGTCACTTGCGAAAACTGAACTAGTTCTTCAGAGAAGCTGCGAATTTTTATACTTGTGCAGATTTAGAAGAAAGGTATAATTTATTCTAATGTAGATTCTTTGTAGGCTTTTTCAATCGAGATCATCGAACTCTGGAGAAATTAATGTTCTACAAACATGCTGGCAAATGAATTTATGCATCATTTCAGTATTTAATGATTTTTGTGGTTTTAATGAAAATGGTATTTATGAGGCAAAATACGTCACAATGATGTATAAATGGTAAATGTGTAACTGTGTTTTAGAATTTTGAATAAATAGATAAGATTAGATTTAATTAAATGGAATTAGATAGGATTTAATGAAATCAGATTAAATACGAATTTAAATATAAATGTCTGCAAGCTTAACTTATGCTGTTTGCCTGATTAAAGAATTTCCAATCTAAAATAAATATATGTATAATGGAAGTTTATTTGTCTTTTTGTTAATAAACTAATTTAAGGTGTTCTTTTAACACTTTGTATTGAATTCATTAATGTTTTTAAAATGAATGTGCTCTGTGTTTTCTTTGTCCTCTTGCACGTGATAATGCTAAGTACATGGTGTGATTTATATTGCAAACTACTGGTGTTCAAGTGTATTACTTGCTTCTTAAATAACATTTCCAAATCGAAATTTGTACATGAATCCCCGGCTGGAAAAATTCCTAGTTTCTGTCTAATTTGGGCAAGGCCCTAATAAGTTTTCAGTAGGCGAAATCTAGACGAGGCAAACTTGTTAGATACTTGGCAAGCCCTTGCTGGACTTCGGTACCAAACATTTAGACGAGGGAAACTCGTGAGGCTCTGTCTAGTAAAAACTTGTTTGACATGTTTCGGTACCACACCAGGAATATTTCTTGTACACCAAAAACAAAAATTTTATTAGCACCATGCAAATATAGAATCACGACACTTTTTTCTCTCTTTTCTTTGTCTTCTTTTTCGACACCCTTCTTACTATGGGTGTGAGAAATCTGTGTATTATAAGATTGTTCAATGACAAAAAAAACCTGTTCTAAGTTGCTCTATCTAAAAAGCAAGTACATAAAATCCGGTTCTATTCTGTATGTATTTGTTATATAATATGGAATGAAACTTATTCACTTTCGACATTGAATTTTTGTATAGCGAGTTAGTCCAGAGGGTAGTGCATTGGACTGACAAACAGAAGATCACGGGATCAAGTCCTACATAATCCAGCTTTTTCTTTTTTTTTGCCTGATGAGGCAAAAGGGTTCATAATCGCCAAGGCCCGTGTTCTAGACTTTCCTAATTCATGCTGGTGCCTTGCCAGAATCTATGTCAGACTCTCTAGTGCTTTGTCGAAAACTGGGTTGTTTTTCTGCGCGTGTCACTTGTTTCGTAGTGAGATCTCAGAACCACTTTGTAATATGTTGCTCCAATAGTCATTAATTGCTAGAAAAGTTGGAAAACCGGTATTTGAATTTTCATTATTATTTGTTGATTTGAAAATCTTTAGATATTTTCCATAGCAAGTTTTGGAATTCCACTACTGATTATTCTAATACAAAATATGGGTCAATTTTGGTTGGTCACTCCTGGCATGAACAATTTGGAGTACATAAACGAAAAATAAAATTAAACTGATTTTCATAAATACAGGTTTTGATTCATAAAGTTACAAGTGTCACACTCTTAACAAAAATGAAGGGTTAATTTATTAATAAAACAAATATCTTTTATCAAACTGATAATGTGGCTAAGTAAGAAAAGTATTGATCTGCCGTTTGACGAAATTTCATTGAATTTGTGTCACTAATGTCACAAGGGTAACAACTTAGCGCTTCAATAATCTTTCGGTTTTTCAACTTATTAAATGAATTTTCTCTAGTTGAGGAGATACCATTTATGGTTTAGGGATATAATTTCATGGAAACTGTCTATACTGTTAGCTTTATTATGAAGATCAAGCGTATCATGAAAAGGAGCCCACAAAGGTCCATTTTGAAGAGAGAACAGAACACCCCATTACATTTGAAATAAGCAGGTTTGGTTTTATTTCATATTTTGTCAAACAATTGAAAATATTCAAATTATTATTATTGTTACGTTGTCGAAAAGAATAGTACAAATTCATATTATTTGCTTCATTAGTATAAAAGGATATTTAATCGTTGCATCAATACCCGTGTTTTATTGGATAATCTATCCATAGTAGTATTCCGTAGTTGCTATCCATAGTAGGATTTTACATGAATAACAAATACAACATCGGAATACTGCCGATAAAAGTTAAAGTAGAATCGTACTGCGGATAGTTTCTTCTCAATTTTACCGGCCATTGTCATTATCTCGAGGGGACCACAGCTGTCCCACTCAACTGCTTCACCTAAGGTTCGACTTGTGGGGTTCGCCAGTTTGACCTCAGAAAACGTCGACAGGCTTCCCAGTTTTGGATTGTTCCATGTCTGAGGCCAACTAAATGCCGGTGTCGATGCACTTGTTTCCCTTTCTCCCGCGATAGTGTTGGAACGTCTTATACTACGTTTTCATTACAGCCGAAATGAGGTAATTTCGAAATTTGGCAAAAAAGTGTTTTCATTATCAAATTTGCTAATTTCATTTGACATCTCATTTCATTTTGAATTTGGAATGGCAGTTAGCCGTTTATTTTTGTTGTTTTCTCTTTCTGTTTTATGTTGTTGAGTATAGTGTATTGATATTTTCATGCAAAAGCTTTTAAGAGCTTTTGAAACTGTTTCCCGCTGGATGCATTCACCTAATTTCCAACCTACTTTCGTGCAAATGAGGTTGAAATTACCTCATTTCGAAATGTGATTTTGTATGGGAAATTAGGTAATTTCGGATCTCATTTGGAAATTTGCAACGAAATTACCTCATTTGGCCCAGTGAAAACGGAATATTATGCTATTGCCTTTTGAACTAGGCTCTCATGACATCTTCTTTGTACATGACAGTACCAGCTAAGTTGGTCATGCTGTATTTTGTCCAAGATGGTATTTTTGATGTATGTCAAGTTAGCACTGTATTTGTGGAAATTCAAAAAACTAAATATGCAAGTAATTGTAGCTTTTTAGTAGTATATTAGTTGTGGAAAAAAAAATTGTAGCTCTATTATTTACAAAAAAAAAAAAATGGTATGTAGTGCTAACTTGATATCAACTTGGCACTACACTTTCAGGAATTCCAAAAACTAAGTAAGCAGTTCGTTGAAGCTTTTTAACAGTAAATTCGTTGTAGAAAGAAAAAATTTCTAAAAATATTTTTGAGCACTGTTTTTAATATTAAAATAAAAGAATTGGTATGTAGTGCTAACTTGAACTAAGTACGCATAGTTAATTCAAGCTTTTTAGTAGTAAATTAGTTGTGGAGAGAAAAAAGCCAAAAAAAATTTTTGCCGTAGGTACTTTTTTTTTGTAATCAGGTTGGTCTTGACACTGGTGAACTCAGCCATTAAAAACGGAAATTCGGAAATGTTACTGTCCATTAACTACTAACGAGTCTTTATCGTACCTGTCTCTGCTATTAGTGGACGTCAACGCTATTCAAGTACGATTTCGGAGAAACGCCATCACGATGATTCAGTCATAAAATCCGATGGCACACAAAGCCTGATCTTTATACTAACCTACAAGTTTGTCTGAACCTCTCGTAGATCTTTGATATGAAAGATTGGCTAAGAGCTGACGAGCCACAGTACATACACAGTAGTGTGACAACTTGACTAAACTTCTACAGGCGGTGACGGGAAATAACGCAACGGGCCTTATTTCCAAGCTACTTGGAAATTAGGCCACATTCAAACATGGAAATAAGGCTGCATTTGATTTTTTTTTTGATAATTAATAGAGCTTTGCTAAAAGAATTTTGATAAATCGAATTTCAGAATTTTTTTTTTTTAATTCAGATTTTCGAAAATTCTCTTTTCAAAATTCTGTTAGCAAAGTTCTGTAAATAAGCGATTTTATCCTATTAGCCAAGCTCGTGCGATTTTTTGATTATTTACAGAGCTTTGCTAACACAATGAATTTTTGAAAAACGTGAATTAAAAAAAAAAAGATTTTCTGAAATTTAATTTTTCAATATTTTGTTAGCAAAGCTATGTTAATAATGAAACAAATCGCGCTGTTTTTTTGATTATTTACAGAATTTTGCTAACAGAATTTTGAAAAAATTAATTTTTGAAAAGGTGAATTTAAAAAGAAAAAAGATTTTCTGAATTTCAATTTTTTCATATTCTGGTAGAAAACCGTATTTATAGTATTTAAGACCTTCAACTTCATTATTCAATTTCTAAAATTGAACAATAGATTGTAAGTTATCAGAAATACCTATCTAAGAAATTGAAACCAGGCCACATGTTCGATGTGGCCTCATTTCCACTTAAAAATGGAAATAAGGCCATATGTGGGCTTGTTTCGTAGGGTTATTTCACGTCACCTCTTCATGTGTGGTATCCATTTTGTCCTAAGATAAGAGGCCAAATAGGTCAAGATATGTTGCAATTCACTTTTAACAGTACACTCAAACTCAAAGACCAACGATGGGCGCATTTATTGCGCATCAATGTTTCAAAGTTTGGATTTGTATGATTTTACCCTTAGTTTAAAATTTTAAGTTCAAGCTTTAAAACGAGCCTATTTAAAATTAATTATCCATCGCAATTGTTGTTCTTATGATGTAGAAGGCAAAATTGAGTGATTCCATTTTTTTGCTCGCAAGTGTACATATGTATGTACGTACAAAATATAGCAATAGTATTAATGAAGTTAGTAGTAGGCCGTAGTGTAATAGTTAGTGCGTTGGACTGGCAGGCTGGAGGTCTAGGTTCATTTTCCGGCCTCGTCCGCCTAAACTAAAAACTTTTTTTCAGGGCTACCTACTGCCACTTGCGAGGAATTGACAAATCCTCCAAGAGTATCATTTGTCATGCATAAGTGCTTCTCGTCTAGCCGTTCGGAATCGGCATAAAATTGTAGGTCCCTTCCATTCCTGTCGACACGCACATTCATAAAGGGTGGCGAGTTGTAAGTCACTAGGCCCTGGTTCTTCACAAGCCACTCAATTTATTTATTTATTTATTTTATATTTATTTATTTTATTAATGAAGTTAAATGTTTATTTGTTAATAATGCTTAGCCTCATTATAGTCTTGAACCAAATAATCAAGATTGTAGCAGAACTAACATTTAATGAAAAGCAATAAAAATATATATAAGTGTTGAGGTTAAATTGTATATCAGCAAAATTGTCATACAAAGAGCTCTTTTCATAAAAAAAGTGTTTTTAAGTCTGGATTGCTTTTCAATTACAACTGAAAGTCTGTGCCATATCGACAATAATTCCAACGATAAGAATAAAAACGAAAATCTTCAAATTTTTTTTTTTTTTTTTTTTTTTGTTCATTTATCAAAGTAAAAACTTTAAGAAATACCTATCCCTTATTCTTTTGATTTGAAAGTTTACTTCATTACAGAGAGAGAGCAGAAAATCGAGAAAAATCATCATCGTTTTGTCCTTTGCAATGAAGAAGGTTCTTCCAATATTCTTTTTTCATTTTCCCCATAAACTTTTCTTTAAGGGTGAAATGACAAAAAAAAATCCGAAATTTAGCACAAGATATCCTTTGAAAAATAAAATAAGAAATGGAAAGATGTAGAAAAGGAAAAATTTTCGAAGAACCTTCTTCTTTTTGAACGGAAGGATCCTTCGTCCTTGTTAATACTTCGTAGACACAATTCAGCCACCGCTGCCACACCACCAAACGCCACCGAAGCATCACACCAAACCTTCTTTCATTTGAGCAAGGAAATCGATATGCGGTACGGGTTACTTCGGTCGGGTGTCGCTGCTCCTGCTCTCATACTTCTGTTCCAGCTTTGCTATAAGCGTTTAACTATT
The DNA here is from genome assembly GCA_949320155.1 of Melangyna quadrimaculata. NCBI lineage: Eukaryota > Metazoa > Arthropoda > Insecta > Diptera > Syrphidae > Melangyna > Melangyna quadrimaculata. The sequence goes on from OX439483.1 coordinate 375,048,143, forward strand.
TAGAAAGGGAAAAATATATATGTACATAATTACAATATATACATACATTGTAGATATGTATGTGTTGTGTACTCAAGTTAATTAAAGTTTAAAGCCAGTTTTAATGGTTTTAACAAGGGATTACATTTATTTCGACGCGACGGGCGAGCGGTATTTGTTTGTGGAAATCTATGTGTAAGTAGTTGTGAACATACGTTAATATGCTTAAGATTGCATGTAATGTGCTTTCTATTTTCTATCCAATATTGTGTGTGCTCAGTGTGTGTGGAGGAAATTTTATAGCAATTATAAGTACTTGATTTATTTAAGGGATTTAAATGGAATCTCTCAAGGACTAAGAACCAATGTCAACAGTGAGCAATGCAGTGGCGAAGCGGGGGGGCAGGGGGGGGTCACTTTTCCTGGGGCGACAAATTGGGCAACAAGAAATTAAAAAATAAAGATTTACCTACCTGCTCGCTTTTTAATAATTTTTTTATTAATCCATTATTCTTAAAAATAAATTAATTAATTTGTTGAGCCCACAGAATCCAAACCCAGTGGTAAAAACGCTTCATACAGCCTAGTCACTAATCGGACATTGATGTCAAAAGAAAAGCATTGAAAAGAATTCAAATTTCAAACCTGATTTGCTAAAGTGTTTAATTACTTTCCCATTGGATGTTATTGTAATTTGAATTTGTAAAATTGAAAATATCATTTTTTTAGATTTTGTCCGCCAGCTTCAGCGGCAAGTGCACTTTTTAAACTTAAATTTCAAATAAAAAGTTACCCTTAAGAGATAATTAATTTTCGAATGTTCGTCTGCTAACTTTCAGACTTATTTAAGCGGGAATTTGAATATTTAAAAAACTATTAAAGGTACAGAATTTATTTTTTCAGAACTTTAAAAAGCTACAAATTTGGGTACCAACCAAATTTACTTCAAAGTTCCTATTATGTTAGATTTCGTCCGCTAACTTCAGACTTATTTTAACGGAATTTTCAATAACTTAAAAATGAAGCGAGCTACAAATTTTTGGATTTAGCAAAAAATTATCATTTGATTAGCTACAAAAATAGATACCAACTTTTTTCGACACCGCCAAAAAGTGTCCGCCAAAATAAGGGACGTAAAATATGACATATTTTCACGTTTTGAGGTCCCTAGAATCAGGGTACTTTTTTCGTCCACCATATCTTGGGAACGAATAAAGATATCGACTTTGGATGAATTTTATTTTCCAGGTTGTATTTTTATACCTAGCGTGCTTTTTTTTTTTTCACTACAGCATTTAAAAAAGGCGCTGTAGAATTCCATTCGTCTCGAATATCTCGAGAACGAACAAAAATATCGACTAAAGATTAATTTTATTCTATGCATTACGCAATTAAGAATTGGTTAAAATAAAAAAAATAAGACAGATACTTTTTTTTTAACTACGAGAAACTGTTGAAAAATAATTTTTGTTTCAAATATTTCAAGAACAAATAATGATTCCGAACCTAGTTTCTTTTTAAGGCAAATATGAAAGTATATGGTTTTCAAGGGCACCAATGGGAAGTTACTAGTGTGGGTTGCGCCCAGCCTCTTTTTTCTTATTTTATTGACGCTGGCAACAAAATATAGGGGGCGGCAAAAATGTTCTCTGCTTGGGGTGGCAAAAAGCCACGCTACGCCACTGGCGCACCGCGATATGGTTCTAATACGAAACTGAGAGTGAATGGGCTGATTTAAAGGATTTTAAGGTTTATGTTCGTATATAAATAACTTAAAATGGGAAGGTGAAACACGCGATGTGTGTGCTATTTTCTTATGCAGATAAGGTTAACACTATGCTTAATGTTTTTTGATTACCTATTTAGATTTTAGCGTTGATTCGTGAAATAAAATTTAAATTCCTTTTGGGCTGCGATTAATTTTAAATTAAACACTGATTTGAAATATTAATTGTTATTTTATCTATCCTGGTCTGCGAAGTGAAATAGTAGGTATCTTTTTTTTTTGTTTGTACATATATAATTTTATACTTATAGGTATTTAATTTCTGGGTTAAATATAAAAACTTACATACAATATTGATTTTTTTAGTTTATAAATGGCCTATAAGTAAAACAATAGTCTTTTCCAACCTTAAATTTGGTTAATTGAAATTTATCATCTAATAAGTTCAAGTTTGCGAATTCGCAGCTTTATCGTACGATAATCTTCGATTGACATTAGCAGGTACTACCCCGGTCAAAATAGACATAGCCATATACAAATCTCAAAACATAAACAAACTCTTCTTCATAATATTAGTTTAAATGATTGGTTGGAGAAAAATAATGTGATTGTCTACGATAACGCTTAAACTTGGTAGGGACCTTCCACTGACCATATAGCGAAAAAATGGCGAAAAGTCCCCGTCGATCCTACACGAGCACAGCTTTTTACGTATGGTCAAGTGTCGAACAAATCAGTTTTTAGCAAATAACTTTTTATCGGTAAATGCTATTAAAAAGTAGTTTGAGTAGGGTAGGGCAGGGATGGTTGGACCACTTTTTTCTTAAAGCCTCATAATAATTGTCAAACTATTCATAGTACAACTATGAAGCTGGTATCAAAAGAAAGGCTTCCAATTAAAGTTTAAAAAAAAAGAAAATGTGTAACCGCCGAGGAATAATGCTGCCTTAAATGCATCAAGTTCAAGGGGTCCAACTTGCCTCTATAGCGGGGCAAGTTGGACCAGTGTGTGGGGTTAGTTGGACCACACCCTAAAGAGTCGAAAGCAAGTTCCGTAAAGAACAATAAATCCACAGTCTTTTAGTTTTATTTTATTATTATTTAATACGATCAACAAACTTAAAAAAATAACAAAAACTGGGCAGGTAGTAAAAAAAAAATGTACTAAATGGGAAAAAGTTAAGATAAAAATAACTTAAGAGTCATAGTCATTATTGCAGAGAATCCATCCATAGAAGGGCCCATCTCGTCAAACTGTGCATTTTGTGTGCCCATACTTTCGGCAAATATCCCAGTTCTTCTTCGGAATATTTTTTCTTTATTTGAACTTATATTTCTTTTTATTAACTTTGGGCTTCGGCACTTTGCGATTTTATTCTTCTTGCAATGCATCTTTTTCGGGTGTGTCTGTAAGGATTATAGTTCGTCTCTTCTTTCTCTTGGTTAGTGTTTGCTTTCTGGGTCCTGTTTTTAGAAATGGCAAAACAACTGCTGGCGCAAATGTATGAGCTCCTTAAGATGCAGACGGAATTGAGTCATTAGCAGCATTATCATCAGATGTCTCAATACCAATATGAGGTATAGTTTGCTGAGCAACATACATAAAATACGTCTAATTAAATCAGCGGGGCTATTTGGACCACCTAGTCCACCTACCCCATGTTTGGTTTGATGAACATATTTCGTCATAACTATAAAAATATTTAAAACTGTTCAATTAAGACACAAAATATGAAAATACTTTACCTCAGTCCTTTATTCTTTCACTAGACAAATACAAAAATAATCTGTTTCTCGACTACCTAAAAAAAAAAAAAAAAAAAAAAATTTGCGTGCTTTCCGTTCTGAGGATACAATGCAAATGAAACCGGTTTAACACGTGTCGGCAAAAGAGCGCTCTTTGATCGTGTTTGATCATGTTCTCGTAGTACTTTCGGTTTTTGAGAACTTCACGTGTTCCTACTTGCCCCGTGGTCAAACTAGCCCCGCCCTACCCTACAGTTTGTAGATCACAAAATTCTCTACAAAAAAGATTGACAAACTTTTTTCCTACGACCAATGATGATGAAAATATTGTTTTTTTTTTAGTATAACTGTCGTAGGAAAAAAAGTGTCTTCATCTTTTTTACTTGCGATATACGTAGTATAGGGCAAGTTTGGGATTCGTGTAAAAAAAAATTCGAGATAATAATTTCCCTTAACATTACGATTATAGAGAACGCGAAAAATGGGGTCTCGCAATTCTGTCTGTCTGTCCGTCTGTCTGTCTGTAACTCGACCTGCAGCCTAAACGGCTGAAGCGATTTTCTTCAAACTTTAGACTTAAGCTTCTTATGTGATTCCCTAGAGGGGAAATTGAAATTTTTTGTTTGCTCAAAAAATAACGGTAACTGTCATACAACCAATATACAAAAATTGATTTATTTCAAAAACGGCTCTAACGATTTTCAAAAAAAAAATACGAGGTACTAAAATAAATATTTTGGTAGAAAAAAAAAATGTATAACGGTTATTAACGGTACCTGTCATACAACCGATTTTTTGGTTTTCAAATTTCTCATTAACTACTAAACTGATTTCAACCAAAATTTGTATACTAAAGTTCGCTTACAATTTTAACAATTGTGCATATAAAAATTAATTAATAATAATAATTTTTGGATTTTTAAAACAATATTAAATTTTTTTTTGAAAATTCAATATCTTGAAAACGGTCTAATGATTTTTTTTTTAATTTAGTGAAAAATTGTATTTTATTAAATACTAAGAGTTGGCATACCAAATTTTATTTTAAAAAATGTTCAAGATTTTTTATATATAAAAAATTAATTAAAAAAAATCGCTCAATGATTTTTGAGTTTTTTTTTTCATAAATTTATACTTATAAAGCAAATCAGATGGCATACTTTTTCTGAGCTCTATCTGTTTTAGCTATTAAAATAACTGATTTATAATAATCCATGTTATCATTTATATTTTAAATATTTTTAAAAACTTTTAATGATATCATTTTGTGGTCTTCAAAGCGTAATTAGATTTTTGTCTACGTTGACTTTGTATGGTATTGAAGCGAGTTGGAAGCTGAAGTCGATGTTGATTCGAATCTATGTATACCTTCGTTGAGTGGTAATGAACGAATCTCATTACCACTTAACGATTTCAATCCTACTTAAAGAGCAGAGTCGAGTCAAAATTTGTTATGTATAATGAACTGTTTTTTTTTTTTGCATGTTGGTTAAACAATATGGACTTATTTTATATGTGTGTATTCAATTCTATTTGATGATTTGACCAAAATCCTTCTTCTGTAATCTCAACACCATTTTAACACAACTCCAAATTAAAATCTCAACTCATGTCCGATCCTTCCGTGAGTGAAGTGGATTAGAAAATCGATTAGCAGTTTTCTTATCCTGAGTCCACAGGAGCAAGTAATGGCTAGCCAGTGACAATACACTCACATTTTCTTACCAACACCCAAAAACTTGAGCAATTGCTCGTCAACTGGCTTGCTTTTTTCGAAGCCAGTTGGGAAGCCATTAGAGAAGCTTTTAAGTCGGAACCACTCCTGTCTCGGGTCCTGTGTTGTGGAGTCGTGCGTCGCTGTCATTCCATGTATTTCCTTAGCAACACAACACACGAAACAAATATGGTTCTATAATAATTATAAAAATAATCGGGTTTTTAGAGGTTTTTTAATCCATCATCATGGCAGCCATCCTTCAATGGAATTTGACAGTTCATACATTGGCAGATAAGTAACAAACTAGATTTTGGCGTACAAAGAATATTTCATTCCAAATGTCACCCAAAAGCCCTAAAATCAACTTTTTTAATCTAAAAAAAAAACAGATTTTATTAAAGGTTTTCCAGAACACCATCTTTGCAACAATTCTTCAATTTAATTTGACAGGCGCAAAAACTCCTGGATGTAACACCTGCATTAAGTTGGCCTCAGACATGGAACAATCCAAAACCAGGAGGCTTTTCGACGTTTTCTGAGGTCGACCCGGCGAACTCCACAAGTGGAACCTTAGGTAAAGCAGTGGAGTGGGAGAGTTGTGGTTCCCCTCGAGACAATCGCCGGTAAAATGAAGAAGATCGCCAGCTGCAATTCAGATAGGTAGGGTGGACGGAAATATTGGCCATCAGCGTCCATGTTGAATGGAGTGTTCTGCCTACTAGCGGTATCTTGCCTGTCTTTGCCGTTCAGCAGTCTAGTGGAGTGTTCTTTCCAGATCCTCAGCATTGAGTGTATACCTACTACTATATTTCCGCTCTCGTCTCGGCAGGTTTTCGTTCTAGCTTCAATTAACACCCCTGTCACTACAACCCTCAACAGACTCGACCACCCGCTTTTCGTGCTCTCTCTTTTTCCTCCTGAGAAGTCGGCGTTCCTATTTCCTTTTCAGCCCGTAGACCTCCCGGGCAATTCTACCAGCAACTCTTTTTCGATTCTGCAGCATTGCCTGGTAGGCCTTATCCTTAACTGCATGCGCCAGTCGGCACTCTTCATCGTACCAGGGTTTCGGTTTAGTCGTGAAGGCTGTGTCCTCCGACTGTCGAACCAAAGATGCCCTCCTTTCCGAATCTTGTTTTGAAGGCGCCAAGAATGATCTTCACGTCGTACTTCGGTAACATATCATACGTTGTCTCCAGAAGATCGAAGAATGCTTCTTTGGTAGAGTGAAATAAAAAAAAAAAAAAAAAAAAAAAAACAAAAAGCAGGGCTGGCCACGAGACGAGACTCTGCGAGACTTTTGTAAGTCTCGGTCTCGTGTCGGTTGCTTAAAAGCCTCGTCTCGTCTCGTCTCGGTCGATCGAGACCGAGACTTTTCTCGTCTCGTGGCCAGCCCTACCAAAAAGTAAATATAGCTGTTAAGTTGGAAGAAAATCTATCCAGCCGTTTATAGCTTGTATCCGCGAAGAGGGACAGACAGAATTGTAAGACTTACATCTTCTTTGTCATCCTATCCATCAAGTTTGATTAGAATTTCGTGCTCAATTTGGCTAACGAATGCCATACAGTACGCATACTATACAAGTAACATCGAAATGTTTCATGCTTTTCGTTGTTTTACCGTTATTTTAACAAACATTGCTCTAGTGAAATAGCCAGTTGCATTCCTCCCCTTAAAGCCCATCAGTTTACCCTTGAGCCCAACGTACTGTTAAGTACAGAGATTCTTTCTTTGGTCGCACTACACGAATGTGGAATGCTCTACCCAGCTCTATCTTCCCCTCCCAATGTGATCTACAGACATTCAAAACCAATGTACATCGGTTTCTCCTTTCAAATCCCCTCCAACCTACCTAATCGCTCGTGCTGTGTTTTTCACTTTAAGGGTATTCACAACCCCTTTAGCGCGCGCTAAATATATAAAAAAAAAAACAGCTCAAAGGGAGATTTGAATTTTATAAGAACAGCTTAAAATACAAAATCTACACACACCAATATATTATATTATCTACAATGCACAAAATTGCACCTACATAGGGTAAACGCACTAGTATCCGGACAAGTAACGCGTTTCTAAACTTTGACTTCGTGTCATTTCGTTACTATAAATGCTTCCGTGGAAAGTCATATTGTTTCAAAGAGTGTAGATATTTCTTAATAATAAAGTGTCCACATAATTTGCAAATATAACATTGTAAGAACTAAAATAATAAATATTCAAAAAAGTTCGATTTTCACTAGTATCCGGACACCAACATTTAGTTTCCGGACGCTTTTGTTTTAGTATCCAGACGCAATTGTTTTGCATGAAATTATAGTGCATTATCGAATAGAATTAATGAAAAATCGTAAATTTTTATAAAATATCGTTTTAACTTAATTTTAATTAACTTTTTCGCTCATTGATACATTATATGTATATCTACATACGTGCGTATATAATGAAGGTACAGTTGTAATAAATATCTCGGTTCAAACGTGTGTTTAGTTACTCTTGTTTTCGTGTCACGAGCAATACAAAATTATTAACATGTATATCTTTTAAATACACCTGTAATCAAAATACACGTGTAATCAGAATACATGTATAATCAGAGTACACGTGTAATTAAAAAACCGGTGTGTATTTTGTTCCTATTTGAACCTCCCATCGGGTAATAGAACCTTGGTGGCAAATAAGGCTAGTTTTGCTTAGATAATTGTTTGCTGCTTGTGGGCGATAATGTTATACTAAATACACCTGTATTACTAAAAACACATGTACAACTCAGACCCTACACGTGTTAATACACGAACAATTCAGTTGTAAGTACATACGTTGGAACATATATCCCATGTACACGTAAAATATAAAGCTTTAAATGTTACCTACATATATCTACCATTCATTTTGAGGCTTGATAGTTTTAGAGTTAAGATCCAACAATTTTCAGAGTCTAGCCTAGCTTTGGTTTAATCAGTTACTTTTGCACTTAACTTGTAAAAAAAACCGTTTCTTAGTCCAATTCTTGTCGGATTGATGTATAGAAATTATAATTCTTTCTGTTTTGTCTAATGTTTAAAAATACTTTAAGTTTAAACTAGACCCACTACTGCACGTATAAACTGAACCTAATTGAGTCACTGGAATTCTCAAAACCACTATTTTTTTAAACAAATACACCTGACAAATTTGAATCCAAGAGCTCTGGTTTGAACTCTACACATTGTAATGTTCTGTATTCTATCATTAAAACACTTTAATGATAGAATCTGTGGGAGTGGGCAGCTTAAGCGCTTATAGCCTCCTCTAAATCCGCCACTACATTCCTTGTTTTAAAATACAATTTACGTTAGGTTTTTTTCAATTAATGTTTTTTTTTTTCGTTTAAACAATCATAGCAAGTTGGCCCACTCAGGCAGTAGCGGATCCAGGGGGGTGGCTATAGGGGCTAAAGCCCCCCCCACTGCCGAATCATAAAATAATTTGAAATTTAAAAAGCAATACATTACAACGTGTAGAATTTTATATTCCGTCTAAAATATTGTTAAGATATGACATTTGATGGACAAAATAACGTGGTTGGGGCTGAACTATTTGCATACATGCTATGTAATTTTTTTTTCTAAGCCCTAAGATTGGGGCTAAAGCCTGAAGCGAATTGGACAAAACTAAGTTCGGGGCTATGAATATGGATATTTTTAATGCAACGACAATCTTTCCCTAAAAATTAAACCCAGAAAATTGGGACGAAAAAAACAGAACAAAACAATTGGACAAAAAACTTAGCCAGGGTTAAGCAACTTACTTCCTAAAAACTAACCTTATTCCTGAGAGTTTTGGGGGCTCAAGTCTAGGGACTGTCAAAGTCCAAAGTTGGGGCTAAGGCTTGAAGAGATAAGTAAAAAGAGATAAAAATGGTCGGGGCTTTACATTAACGTGTCAAATGCTAATTTACCGAAAGAAACGCATTTGAGGCTTAAACCATTGGAGAACAACGGGATGTCAAGTTTAGTGTATGTTTAATACAACAGGAATTGTTTCTTACGGCCTTGGCTGCTTAGAAATTTTCGGGGCTACGTTTTCCAAATTTGAAAGGCCCTAGGCAATTGTACATACAAAACATAGAAATCCTCTAGTCAAGGAGCCAAATTCCAAATGCGTGAGTTTTCTTTGTGCGCGCTCAGAAAATCATGCAAAAGCAAATGAATATTTGCAATCCCTCTAGACTCTAGAGTGACGTGCAAAGGAGAATGGGCAAAGTGGTCTACCCACTCAACAGTAATGTGTTGTATGTCGTTGAAAAGGTAATTTTACTGACTTCATTTCATTGTATGACCATTAAGCTCTAAACTATGGGGTTCGTGAGATATTCGGAATCAAAGCACCGAAAAAGACAATAATGCATTTCTTCATTGGTAGTGTGTCCTCATACCTACATTAATCTGTGATACATCGTTGAAAAGATAATTGTGTGTACTTTATTTTTGTATATAGCCGTGAAGACGTAGATCATAGGGTGCAAGAGATATGTGGGCATACAAATCGGCAAATATAACAACAATGCAATTCTTCATTTGGTACTGGTCTACCGACTCAACAGTAATGAGTCATACGTCGTTGAAAAGCTTATGGCATCTGCTTCATTTCATTATTTGGCAGTTAAGCTCTAAACCATGGGGTTCGTAAGATATTCGGCTCCTCAGCACAAAAAACAGCAATAATGCAATTCTGCATTGGTAACTTATCAACCAAGTCAACAACTATGAGTCATGTGTCGTTGAAAAGGCTGTTGCGTGTATTTCTTTTAATTATATGACCGTTAAAGTGTAAATAATGGGATTCGAGAGATATGTGCCAAAAACGCTGAAAAGTGCAGTAATGCAATTCCGCACTGGTAGCTGGTCTTTCAACTCAACAGAAATCTCTCTTATATCTTTGAAAACACTATTGCATGTACTTCATTTTGCAATATGCCGTTTAGCTGTAGACCGTGGGGTTCAAGAGGTATTTGGTCATCAAAATAGGCAAATATAACAAAAATGCACATCTTCATTGGGTACTGGTCTACCAACTCAACAGTGATGAGTCATAGATCGTTGAAAAGCTTATGGCATCTGCTTCATTTCATTATATGGCAGTTAAGCTCTAAACCATGGGGTTCGTAAGATATTCGGCTCTTAAGCACAAAAAACAGCAATAATGCAATTCGGCATTGGTAACTTATCAACCAAGTCAACAACTATGAGTCATGTGTCGTTGAAAAGGCTGTTGCGTGTACTTCTTTTAATTATATGACCGTTAAAGTGTAAATAATGGGATTCGAGAGATATGTGCCAAAAACGCTGAAAAGTGCAGTAATGCAATTCCGCACTGGTAGCTGGTCTTTCAACTCAACAGAAATCTCTCTTATATCTTTGAAAACACTATTGCATGTACTTCATTTTGCAATATGCCGTTTAGCTGTAGACCGTGGGGTTCAAGAGGTATTTGGCCATCAAAATAGGCAAATATAACAAAAATGCACATCTTCATTGGGTACTGGTCTACCAACTCAACAGTGATGAGTCATAGGTCGTTGAAAAGCTTATGGCATCTGCTTCATTTCATTATATGGCAGTTAAGCTCTAAACCATGGGGTTCGTAAGATATTCGGCAAACATGGCCGAATTTGAAGATTTACCTCGGATGCAAGAAGAAGATCTTATACTCATTGCATTGGGCACATACCATATAAAATTAGCCAGGTCATACTGTGCTGCGCATCTAAATGAAGATGGAATCTATACAATAGATGTTTATAGAGACAACAACCTTCAAGATCTAAACGAATACATAGTAGAAGCGGAACCTGGTTATATGTTCCTATTGAGGGGACGAATACAATCGTGTCATAGTAGAGCCAAGAAATACTACTACTAGGGAAGGACGAGAGGCTTTTAAACACTTTTATTGTTCATGCTTGACGGGGCGCCGAACTGTCGGTACATGTGCACATGTTGTATCAATTTTGTGGCATATGTGCATAGCCTGGCATCAAAATGGGTTTACACCACCTGCGGACCGCCTTTGTAATGTCATACTGGACGAAAGTATGATATAAATGTAAAAAAAAATTCAAATAAAATATTATAAGTGTGTTTTTTTATTTATGTTTATATTTTGTATCCAAATACCTCTTAAACCCCACGGTCTACAGCTTAACGGCATATTGCAAAATGAAGTACATGCAATAGCGTTTTCAAAGATATAAGAGAGATTTCTGTTGAGTTGAAAGACCAGCTACCAGTGCGGAATTGCATTACTGCACTTTTCAGCGTTTTTGGCACATATCTCTCGAATCCCATTATTTACACTTTAACGGTCATATAATTAAAAGAAGTACACGCAACAGCCTTTTCAACGACACATGACTCATAGTTGTTGACTTGGTTGATAAGTTACCAATGCCGAATTGCATTATTGCTGTTTTTTGTGCTTAAGAGCCGAATATCTTACGAACCCCATGGTTTAGAGCTTAACTGCCATATAATGAAATGAAGCAGATGCCATAAGCTTTTCAACGACCTATGACTCATCACTGTTGAGTTGGTAGACCAGTACCCAATGAAGATGTGCATTTTTGTTATATTTGCCTATTTTGATGACCAAATACCTCTTGAACCCCACGGTCTACAGCTAAACGGCATATTGCAAAATGAAGTACATGCAATAGTGTTTTCAAAGATATAAGAGAGATTTCTGTTGAGTTGAAAGACCAGCTACCAGTGCGGAATTGCATTACTGCACTTTTCAGCGTTTTTGGCACATATCTCTCGAATCCCATTATTTACACTTTAACGGTCATATAATTAAAAGAAGTACACGCAACAGCCTTTTCAACGACACATGACTCATAGTTGTTGACTTGGTTGATAAGTTACCAATGCAGAATTGCATTATTGCTGTTTTTTGTGCTGAGGAGCCGAATATCTTACGAACCCCATGGTTTAGAGCTTAACTGCCAAATAATGAAATGAAGCAGATGCCATAAGCTTTTCAACGACGTATGACTCATTACTGTTGAGTAGGTAGACCAGTACCAAATGAAGAATTGCATTGTTGTTATATTTGCCGATTTGTATGCCCACATATCTCTTGCACCCTATGATCTACGTCTTCACGGCTATATACAAAAATAAAGTACACACAATTATCTTTTCAACGATGTATCACAGATTAATGTAGGTATGAGGACACACTACCAATGAAGAAATGCATTATTGTCTTTTTCGGTGCTTTGATTCCGAATATCTCACGAACCCCATAGTTTAGAGCTTAATGGTCATACAATGAAATGAAGTAAGTAAAACTACCTTTTCAACGACATACAACACATTGCTGTTGAGTGGGTAGACCAGCTCTCATACATTTTTGCCCATTCTCCTTTGTCGACATATTTTTTTAGCATGAATACCTACAAAGCGTAAGCAGCGTGTACACGAAAACTCATTCACGCTGGCAGAATTGGGCCGTGGCTTATTTCTTAGAGCAGCTTTGTCTTGTGTCGTAAAGTGTCAGTTTGAACAAAGAAGCTTCTCTTTGATTTAGATAATTCAGGAAAAATGAGATCTTAGAGGACTAATACCGTGTCAAAGCAAAGTGAGAACACTTAAATATAATTTTTCTGAACTATAGCCAATTAAAAACGGTTTCCAAATCTTGTCAAAAATGGGAAGTTCAAAACATACCCACAGCTAATTTAAAAATATAACTACATAATGTAAGTACCTAATCAATGTTTAAATAATATAAATAAACGAATTTGTACGCGTGGTTCAAGCATATATGGCTAAAAATTATTGTGCGCCTTTGAATTTGCTTCTATCTCCGCTTCAGCAATAATGAATAATTGTTATTGTACTTTGTATTGAAAACATTTTGAAGCGCAACAGGAGCGGATATAAAGGCACAAAAAAAACGGATATCATTAAAGGAAAAGGAAAACAAATACTTGAGCCTTAAAGGTTAGACCGCACTCGCCGGAACTGCACTGCATCGGAACTACACTTCACACGAATTCATATGAAGTTCAGTTGCCGCTTAGTGCGACATAGCTCCTTAAATTTCATAAAAAATAATGTTTTGCCGAGTTGTCGTGAAGTTTAGTTCGACTGAAGTTGAGTACGGTCTTGCATTAAACCTAAACTGATCTCTATTATTTGTTATAAATTATACAATTTATCTTGGGACAAGCAAATTTTGTTACTTAAGGTCTCAAAATGGATCTCCAAACTGCAAGCCACCCCCCCCACAGCTAATTCCTAGATCCGCTACTGCACTCAGGGGTCATATTTAGCACCTGTTTTCATTGTGCTTAATTTGTATCTTCTAATATCCTCAAGGGCCTTAAATTTCGTAAGGACCTAAAGGATCATTTCCTCGAAATGTGATTAAAGTTACAATGTACAAAATCCTTAAATTTCATACAAAATACACTTGTCCGGATACTGGACTTTTTTTTTTAGTATCCGGACAGCCAATTTCTCACTCAAAAAACCCTGTCCGAATACTGAAAATCCGTGACAAAAATATAATTCTCTTTTGTTAAATCATGTGGAATATACGTACCTTTCATTTAAGGTCAATAAAACATACATTTAATATTTTTCTCTTATTTTCAGTATCCGGACACTCTGTCCGGAAACTGAAAATGAAGAACGAAATTTGTTTCAGTACCCGGACACCAAATATTTTGAAAAAACTTAAGCTTTATTAACTTTTATGCTTTAAATAATAAAATCTATTATATTTTAAAGCAAATTAGTCACTTTCTATTAGAATAAATTCATTAAGACTGCATAAAATACTTAAATCTTTTTAACGTCCCCACTATTTTTTTTAGACCCAAAATGACATTTTAATGTTTCTCTTATACCTGATGCAACACTGAAAAGACGCGTAACTCTTACAGTGCTGCATTAATGTACATGCAACCTTGCATACATTTGTTAAATATATAAAAGATTGTGTTTTGATACTTATTTCATGTTGTATAATATGCCTTTTTTTTCTAAAATAAATTACCAAGTGTCCCGACACTAGCACTGTCCGGATACTAATGCATTTACCCTATACATATGGATATGAATTTCAATGGATATTTTGAATTATTTGTTCATAATATTGTGTTTTTAGAAAATTCGTATGGAAGAAACGGGTGTTTAAACCGAAATCATAATTTAAATAATTTCTTTTTATTAAACAAAATGATTTGTTCCTCCTGGTAAAGTTTGCAAATACGAGTAGAGGGTAGAATAATTTCTACCGCAAATATTCAAATACGTTCCACAAAAAAAAAACACCTGCATACGCCACCTTAATTGAAAAGAATTATACTAAATAAATATATATTGTACCTACGTTACGTACCTATGGGAATAAGTAGAACTCAAGATATTTCAAAACCTCTATTAAAATTGTTTCAATTAACATTTCCTCCGCCTGTCTCACGGAAATTGTAAATAAAACTCATTCTTCAGATGAAAGCAAGACTATTTGCCAGCATCTGTGTATACAACATCCTGCCCTTTCTCATCTCAAAGTTCTTCGAAAATCTTATACTTCTCCCACATCACTCTCAAAACGTATACGAACCTATAAACATAGGTATAGAGTATACAAGCTATAATGCTTGGCTCTTATATTTGAACTCATAAGGATACATTAAAAAGAAGTTAAAATCACTTCCTTTTGACGTATTCTGTTTTCAATGCAGAGGTGTTTTTAATTATACCACCATAGCAACGCCCACCATCAGCCATGAAAACTCAAGTTGAAATTTAACGACCCATGAACCGTAGTTTAGCAAAATTGTAAAACGCAAATAACCATAGGGGATGTCTCAGCCGCACAGAGTAGTATTTATAGCTTTTTATCATAGCAAATCATATTTTATTTTTTTATTACAATACTACGCAAGGGTAAGGCAGTAGCACTAGTAGTAGATGTAGAATCGTCTATAACTCATAGTCCACGACAATGAGTTTCAAACTCTTAAATCAAATTTAGGGCTGGCCACGAGACTCCACTCTGCGAGACTTTTGTAAGTCTCGTCTCGATCTCGTTAAAATCGACAGTTTCAGTCTCGTCTCGCTCTCGTGTCGGTCTCGCATAATTAAGTCTCGTCTCGGTCTCGTCTCCAAAAAAGACGATTTCGTAGAAACTGTTGATTATTGGAACGAAATATTTTCGATTATCGGTTGAATATGTGCAGAAGAAAATAAATATTTAACTGAAATTGGATTTTTTAATTTATTAGACTCTCTGTAAATTTCGGTCCAAATATACAGTATCGTCTCGGTCTCGTCTCGGTTGCTTAAAAGGCAGTCTTGTCTCGCACGACGAGACCGAGATCGATACCGAGATTTTTCTCGTCCCGTGACCAACCCTTATCAAATTATTTGTGGAATTTGAAAATATCTCAGGTTTAAGAATGGAACGATACACGATTCAACAACGCGTTAAAATTCACTAAAAGAATGGTGAGCCTGTTGAACTCACAGTTCGCAAAACTAGAGCATTTTTAAGCCGTGCCGTGAAGCACCTTCTCGGCCGGCAATATTGAAATTGGTGCAAAAATTCGAGCTGTTGGGACATGTTATTGATGTGAACAATCGAAACCGTGTGCGTCGCTCAAGAGCAACTGAGAATTTTGCTGCTGTAGCCCATAGTGTTGACGAAAACCCAGGTTTGTCGATTCCTCGTCGATCTTTGGAATTAGGCATTCTACAAACGACATACATTACCATTTTGCATAAGGACTAAAGTCTTAAGGATTTTAAAGTTCAGTTAACACAAGAACTCAAGCCAGTGATCACCAGCAACGTCCTACCTTCGCTGATTGGGTCCTTGAAATGCATCAAATGATCCGGATTTTGATCGAAAAATCATCTTCAGTGATGAGGCCCATTTTCACCTCGGAGGCTATACGTTAATAAGCAGAAGTGTTGCATATGGGGCTCGGAAAATTCAAGAATTATTGTGTCGCTGTTTGGTGCGGTTATTGGGCTGGCGATGGCGTGCGGTGTGATTGGACCTTACTTATTCGAAAATGAGGCTGGTGCAACTGTTACGGTGAATGAATTGCGCTACCGAGCTATGATGAATAATTTTTTTTAAGGTCAGAATTGGAAGATGTGGACGACGTTTATTTTCAACAAGAAGGTACTACTTAAAGCAACGAAACAATCGCAATTATCGTGTTATTTCTCGAAAAGAGGTCATCACAATTGACCACCGAGAGCTTGTGATTCATCACTTCACTTTTCTTTGGGGCCACGCGAAAGAAAAGGTCAGCCAGTTTGATGTAAATGTACAGCAGAAGTGAATGGAAATTACAATTTGTCTGCCGAATCCGAACGGCTAAGATGATAGCCACTTTATCCACTTTATTCCTAGATAAATACTTACTCTTTGCGGATATCTTACTTTCTCCCAAAAGACATAATGTTACAGAAACAGTAAAATATTTCTGGTGGAATCGGCTGGACTTGAGTTCGAACCCAACCCAATCAAAGACGGCGCGCATCTATAGTCTCATGTTTTGTGTATATACCTTTAAAATAAAAAAAAAATGTGTTTACGTGATTCAATTCCCAAAATGCAAACACTACATTACCGAACTATCTGTCAGTACAGTTAAAATCTCGGATAAGGCAATCATTTGAATTACGACTGTATAACGACGCCGCGCATCATTCTAACAAACATTATTCCTTCAACGTTCAGCGCTTTATTTATGGCTGATATGATAATAATAATAATAATTCAAGATCGTAACAGGTTTTTCTACTTATTTGTGTTTTTTTTTTTTTACAAAATC
Organism: Melangyna quadrimaculata; assembly: GCA_949320155.1. NCBI lineage: Eukaryota > Metazoa > Arthropoda > Insecta > Diptera > Syrphidae > Melangyna > Melangyna quadrimaculata. The sequence continues at coordinate 375,065,151 of OX439483.1, forward strand.
AAACACCTTAACTGCATTTGGCGCTGTATTTCTTGTGTGCATCATTTGAACAGGATATCCGAAAATCAATCATAAACCACCATCACACAGAAGCAAATAGAAGAGAGGCGATATTGAAAAGAAAAATATTTACGCAAGAAAAATAGAGACCTATCTGTTGAATTGTATGATGGTACCTATTTCTGCAGGCTTCCTTGTTTTAAAATGCAAATAAAATAATGGTGGTTATCAATATGGAACCACACGAAGCAATTGCAGAAAAGGTGGGTTTTATTACTAAAGGGGAAAGCTAAATTTTGATTAACACCTTGCGCATTTCCCATTCTCAGTACAGTACGGTCATCAGATATGACTATTGACAGCAGCTGGTGGTAATTTCAAACTTTATAATAGCACAGACACAGAGGCAAAACTACCAACATTACATTGAATTTAATACATTCCCACAACACCCATTATGGTTGCCACTATGTTCAATTCAAATAGATATTGATATTTTTTCGTCATAATAACATTTTTGTATAAAGCCTAGTGCGCTGCGAAACGAAATTTTCCTGCGGTCTCCAAAAAGACAACGAAATGCTTACGAAAGCACAGCGGAAAAAATATTCATGGAGGGTTTCACAAACTGCAAATAAATAAAACAAAATTTAACGAAAAAACCAAACAATTGCCATGGTGTAATGAAATTAACAACAATTAAAAACACGAACAAACCCAAATGTCATTTTTCCGCCCACAATAAATAATGGTCCGAGTAATTAGTTGTGTGCGAAAAAAAAATGGAGACTGTGAAAACAGTATAATCATCAATTTTGATGGTCGAACAGCGTACCACAGATCGAAAAGCACAACGAAATTTTACGTTTATGATTTCGTAATGTCATTTTTGTATGGTATTTTTCGTTTCGCATCAGCAGCGTACTATAGGATTGATAATTAAAATTTTTTTAAATAACGGGTTCAGCTAATTATTAAAAAAAGGTTGAGTTTTCTTTTTCCAAAGAAGCCGCTTTCGATATATCGCTATGTTAAAGTGCAAATGTTGCACATCACTAGAGCCAGTTTAATGGTGATCATGCTCAATTGATATTAACGGTTTTTTCGATTTGCTACGAAGTTAATATCTGTATTCTGTAAAACATTGAAGTAGGGTATTAGAGAATCAGCGCTAAATGTTGTGGTTTCAGTAAATAGAAATGTACTTCACGTGTTTTTTGGCTGATATCTTAGTTTCAACCAGAAGTTTAAAAATCAGTCTTCTGCAGTTGACACTTATCCGAATTCCACATTTATTTTAAAAAGCGTAGACTGTATAGTCATTGGCTTGAAAACTGCCAATGGCTAATGGCAATGACAATATTACCCGGTTGATGAAAAGCAATAATATTACTTTCCATCGCCGAGGCAATACATTTTGACGTTTCACCTTTATTTAAATGGTTCCTGCCAGATTTTGAATACGTTTTTCATCATTTTGAAAGTAAAGATATTAATAAGAGGAACACCCGAAAAAATTTAGTGAAATAAACTGAAATTGAACTGAAAGTGCCTGGCAATGAAGTGGCAACACAAGCAATAAATTACTTTTACCGTTGAAAATGTCATTGTATCAAACATTTTCAATGGAGCCACAGCAACGTGAGGGAGGCATCAGTATACATGAGATTTTCGCATCCAGTTGGCACAGGCTGTTCAGATTTCATCAGGCTGTAGAGAAAGGAGACCTTGAGCAACTCCGGCTGTGATGTTCTCCGCATGTGATTTGCAGTTTTCTATTTGCACGTATAATTTTTTGCAAGAAAGAAAAGAAAACAACGTGACGACGCACGGAGGTAAATGTAGAAAATGTAGAAGATTATGGGTAAGGTGTTTAATCCATACGCTGTTGAATCCAAAAAGCATTCCAGCATTTTTTTTTATTATGATAGAAGAATCTATGGCAATTATGTGTGAAATATAATATCGGTGAAATGCTCGCCACGGCTTGGGTCGCATACCTCTATCCGATGGTTCATATTTTTAATGACCATGAGACATGATTGAGGTTCAATGTCGTTAATGTGCCAAATTATCTCATCCTTTAGGCCTTGAATTGTTCTTGGCTTATTGACGTACACTTTTTATTTTAAATATCCCCAAAGAAAGAAGTCCAACGGTGTCAAATCACACGATCGTGGCGGCCCATTAACATCGTCACGACGGACGGCGCGCCGCGGCGGCGTGAAGCGGCCATTGAAATTCACGCGCAGAAGAGCCATTGTTGCGTTGGCTGTGTGGCAAGTGGAACCATCCTGTTGGAAGCACATATCGTCCAGTTCCATATCCTCAAGTTCTGGCCACAAGAAGTCCGTTAACATCTCGCGATAGCGAACACCATTCACGGTAACTGCTTGTCCGACCTCATTTTCGAAGAAGTACGGCCCTATGACGTACCAAACAGTTACTCATTGTGGACACATCAGTGATGTTCGTGAGATGTTCAATTGCTAGGCACGACGACGAGTCGAGGTTGACGGCTCTTCTGCCACACTATCGCGAACAACAGCATCGTTTTCCGCAGAACGAACTGAGCGAGCATGCACAGGCGTTTTCACATTTCCTACAGACCCGGTTTGCAGAAATTAGAGCAGAATTCTACCGATTGTTGACACATTTGGTCGATTATGCTGACCAAAAAATCACGAAGTGCACGAAATTTTATTTTGATTGGAATGCCCATTTTCGTAAAAGGCTTCAACAATCTTAACGTGCTGCTCAATTGTGTTCCTCTCCATGGTTGAATTTGTCAAACTCTGAAACAATGAAATGTACCTTTAGTACCTACTTACAGTTTTAATAGAGTAAGAGCCCAGGGCAGCCAGATATACCTTGTTTTATCAAAGCTAAGATTTTTTCGGCGAACAGATACTGTGGTAGCTAAGAACGAATGGATACTAAGAATCTTCAATCCGGGTGCAATTAAGAGGTAGCGAGTGTTAGTGTTACATACAAATGTTGCAACATTGCGTTACTTTATCAAAGCTGAATTTTTGATATGCCTTAGGGTATGGTGTCATTTACTTTATTTGACACTTGCCAGACATTTATAGTGGGCGTATTCATCAGCCAGACGTTTAATTTTTGCCCAAAGAATATTATAAAATCTTTATTTGATTCTGTTATGTAAATGGCACGACTAGTTTGACAGATTTTAAGTGTCTGGCTAACGTTAGGCCCCACAATAGATGTCTGCTAAGTGTCAAATAAATTAAATGAAACCATCCCTTAAGACATATCAAAAATTCAGCTTTGATAAAATAACGCAATGTTGCAACATTTGTATGCAACTTAAACACTCGCTACCTATTAATGGCACCCGGATTGAAGATTCTTAGTATCCATTTGTTCTTAGCTACTGATAAAATAACTTATGTCTGGCGGCCCTGGGCTCTAACTCTATAAGTTTGATAGCTAATGATTAAAATACCTACTAATTACTTAAAAATTAATTTTCAACGTCAAAATTTTGAAAAAAAAATAAAACAAATTTTTAACGTTACAATTAAGTACCTACTATTTTTGTATTCAAAACTCAATGCTCTCCTTAATGTTTGGTCAAGCACTGAAAACTAAATGGTTCGAGCAATTATACTTTTCAAGATATCAAAAAATAAAGAAACCTACAACTTCTTACTAAAAACAAGAAAAAAACTGGTTGATGCTAATCAACTGGTTGCTATACATTGATCATTTAGCCGGATTCTTCTTGGTTTTATGAGAGAGTTTGTTAATTTTTTTTTATAGGTATTTTGAATATTAAAAACCTTAAAACCATCCGGTTTTCAGTGGTTGACTAAAAATTGATAAGAGCATTGGATTTTGAGAACAAAAATAGTACTTCATAACATACATTTTGAAAAAAAAAAAAATAGTTTGAACTCTTTTTTTTTTTAATTTTGAGTTTGATAATTAATTTTTAAAAACTCTTCGTTAAAACAAATTTGTTTAAATACAAAATAAGAGAATGGATTTGTCGCCTTACAAAAATGTATATCAAAGCATTGTTGGTTTTTTCGTTGTTTTTAATAATTTGTTTTAAGACAATTTTATAGAAAAATTACCCTCCAGCCTAATCGAGAGAGAAAAGACCCCCCTCCCACACGATTTTTTTTCTTGCCTCGACTAAACCTACACACTCAAACTTTTTGTCACACATTTTTCACAACTTTTTGTACAACATCATGATTGCTAATTACAGAGCCTTAGGTAATGGAAATCAAATTCCACCCACCACTCAATACCAAATCAACCTCTGTCTACTGAAAAAATTCCCCAACAGTTATTTAGAAATTTACAATTCTCTTCAAAAAATTAGCCCGGTTTCACACAAGCAAACTGAGTTGCCAGAAACTAGCTAGTTTGAAGGCGAGAAGGGTGTGAGGGGAAATTTTTTTCATTCCCCTTACACCCTTCTCGCCCACAAACTCCCAGTTGCCGGCAACTCAGTTTCCTTGTGTGAAAACGGTCTTAGTCTTGTGTTGTTAATTTGTTTGCATGTATGTAGCATGTACGTACATATGTAAGTACTCCCCTGTATGACAAAAGTTATTCAGAGTACTTCAGTGTATACATACAATGTATATTCAATGGAATCAGCATTGAGGCTAGCAGGCAGCAGCACTAGACTTTGTTTATACCATCATCATTGTTTTACCATAAAATTCTAACTTCAAATGAACTAAACCCAATTTTGCCTCATGGCATGTTGTGTGTATCTTTTTTCATACAGAAACTCATCCAATCGTAAATATCGAAGAAGCAGCGGTGCTAACCTGCTGGCTTTAAGGAGCAACAGTGGTTTGGCTGGTTCGAGCTCTGGTGCCATGGCTAGTATTTACAATGCACTTGCTGGCAGTGGTGACTTTCCAATACGCCCCACGTTAATTATACCCACTGCAACACCCAACCAATTGGCACAGCAGGGTATGTTTTCCATCAGCCAGTTGAACATAGAAATAACCGAACAACATATTGGGAGCAATGATCGACTAGAATTAACGTGTCTGGCGACAATACCGACACAAGTCGGCCTTGGTGAGCAATATGCCGATTACAAAACGTATTCGGTTAAAGGTGAGTTCTCATTATAGTTTAAAATTCTTTCTTTTTTTTCAATTTTCTTTTAAATATTTTAATTCTCTAAAGGACAACAAAATAAAAAGGTGTTGAACAAATATATTTTATGTATTCATGTATCTGTCACTTTGTATATAGTTCGTTGAAGGTCATTGCAGTTGCATACATAATTCTAGCTAGAATAGCACGCAACTATATTTATTTGAAATAGGAGACTGCATGCAGACTTACAGAAGCAAACTACGAAGTAGCATGAGCTGAGCATAGCATGTCACTACTTATTTTTAAATTTAATAAAATATAACCGAAATAAAAGGACTTTACAAATTATTTGGAACACATGAATGACCCTTTGAACAGCTTTGGAAGAAATGCATGGTGTTGGTCCAACTTTTGAGCATTAGTCAGGGCTGTGACCATCACGGCTACCGTTTTAAAAATTAGAAGGGTGGTTTTTTAGAAGATTAGAGGGGATTGCGGGGAGTAAGCAAGAAAAAACATTGTTCTTTAATATTATGGCTTGTACGAATTGGATTTAAATTATGAACAAATTTCACTCGGGACTTAATTTTGAGGAGCTGATAAATTATTAAGAAAAAATATACAAAACTTTTATACCTATAGTTACTTAAACCAAAACGAAAAATCGTTGTATAAGGAACTTAACTTAAGTTGGAATAAAATGAGCGATATCGGGTACAAAAGGTTAATTTTCGCAGTGTAAACTTACCTGAATAAGTTGCACTTAAGTCTCCTCTGTTTGCATCTCGAATTGAGCCTACAAAAATATTTACTCGGTTATTGCAACAACCTCGGTCATTGCAACCGCCTTTGTTTTAATTAGTTGCGATAATCGAGAATGTACTGTATTTTTGAAGGTGATGCCATAACGCGGTCAAAAGTTATAGTCATTTCTTTTGATTGCGATATCGTATCATCTTGAAAAATATAAAAATATATGTTGGAAATTTAGTGTTCTAACTGCTAAATCTGGAAAGTAATGCACGTTAGTTTCCTTTGGCATGACAAACATTTGTAAATATAAGAAAAAAAACAAAAAATAAAACGATATAACGTTGAAAATTTTGCCCTTACTGAAAAAAATGTATATATGAACAAAAGATGGTTTTATTGCCTACAAGCTTGCTCTTACAATTTTTTCTCTAAGATCAGTAGTTTCGGAGATATAGATCCATTCTCGTATTCCAAAATGGCGGACTTCCCCGGGGGTATGGCGTCCCGAAAACCAGGACTTAATCTTTTCTAATTACATATTATACATTATATTTCGTTCCACAAAAAAACCTATCTTTAGTGTGCTATTCTTGACGAAAATCACTTTTTTCGACTTCTCCATCATTGTAATGTTAGTTTTGATTAAAAAACCCCGATTTTTGTTTGAATCGAAACCAATAGGTACTTGCCTGTCCTATAGACCGAGAACCCACAGCAATTTGTTGGTGTGAGTGTGAACGATAGAAAAAATTCTTTTTGTTTTAAGATAGGTCCACACTATTCTTATGCAAATATGAAAGTCTGGTATGTCGGGGTTGGGGCCTTTGTACGTTATGCTATCGTTTTTGCTATCGTTCATACACAAAAATTGTTGTGGGGTCTAAGTCTACTATTCTATAGAGCAAGTAACAAGATGAATAAACTTTTTTAGTTTATAGATTTTGATTAAGTTAAATTTGCCAGTTAGACCCACAATACTTCAAAGTGTCTTGAGTTATAGTGAATTTCATTTTGATTGTATAAACTCAAGATACCAGGAAAACATGTCAAATAATTAAAACCCTTGAACGTAACAAATTGTTATTCACCAAAAGGTACAAGAACTTCAGCTATAAATAAAAGCATTTTCCTATAATTATATCTATCCTCGCTTTATGAATCAACAACGTACTGGTGTTTACTTGAAAATGTACTTCAAATCTTCATAAGCAAAGTAGATTATTAATAATTTATAATGGAATCAAATTCATAAACCCAACCTTTTTTTATATGTACCTACGCAGTAATAAGAGGATAAGTATTCTCTAAAGGAGTTTATAATACTTTTTTTATTGTTCTCTTTTTCGTTCGTCATATTTTTAAGATCCCAGTAATTCAATCCATCCATATGTTACACATACGTAGGTACCTATTCGCATTTTTTTATGGTTGGCAATGAAACACATTTTAGGATAATTCATTTCCAGAAACACAAAAAAAAAATATTTATGTGCACAACATGAACATGGAGACAAATATATCCATTTTTTATCTTATAAAACATTGAATTGTCCTGGTTGATCAGATGTTCAAAAAGTCTATTTTAACTTTTTTCTTTGGTCTAATAAAGTTAAGGGTACTATACACGTTTGAATAAAAAAAAAAAGGAAAAAATGTCTTAAACGTAATACACATTATGGTTCTTCTTTGGGTTTGAAACGAACGAAAGCTTATTGTTTTTTATTACCAGGTGGATCTATTAAGATACATTGTATACATGTTGGTAATAAAAGTATAGAATAGAACGACATAGGGTGCATTTATGTGGTTTGATTCGTCTGATTTTATTGGCTTAATTTATTTTCTGATGAAACCAACCATCGGGTTAACTCCTTCCCAGTAGGAAATGTTCCAAAAATCGCTACTGAAAAAGTAGCTTTTTCCTCAACGAAAAGAAGTATCATCAATAAATTTTCTGGTGATTCCTTTAATGAATTTAATATGGGCTTGGCCTAGGAGGTAAGTAGGTGTACCCATTCATTCTGAAATTTTTGTAATGAAATCACCGATTACATGGAATCATGAAATTCATTGGTGCAGTTTTGATGTGATGATTTATTCAATGAAAAAGGATATATGAAATCGCTGCGCTCGTTGAATCGGCGCATTCATCACTTCTTTTTCTTGGTTGAAAATACTGATTCCTGAGATGTGATGATTTCGTCAAAGAAAAAGGATACATGAAACCGCTGCGCTCGGGGAGTCGTCGAATTCATAACTTCTTTTCCTTGGTAACCTTAACAAAATATTTCTTATGGTGTGATGCTTTCTTAAAAAAAAAAATAGATAAATTTCATGAATACAGTAATTTCATTACAAAATAAAAACTGTTCATCATTGTTAGGATTCCCTAAAAAAGTTAAGTTATTATGTTCACCTAATCTTATAAATATCACTGCATGAATACACTGTGAATTTTATTTTTCTAAAAAAGTTTTGTTTTATATTTTTCCCGCAATCAATCCTCATCAATGAACCAAATGGACTTATGAATTTACTGCATTACCCTTCATGCGTTGATTCATCAAATATGGAAATAACTTGTTTTCTGTTCTTTTCTTCTCGTAAGCAGAAGAGTGGATTTACACAACGAACCAGTGGCGGATCCAGGGGGGTGGCTATAGGGGCTAAAGCCCCCCCCACAGCCGATTACTAAAATAATTTGAAATAAGGAAAGCAAAGTTTTACAACGTGTGGAGTTTTATTTTCGTCTAAAATATTGTTAAAGTGTGAAATTTGATGGACAAAATAAGGTGGTTGCGGCTGAACAATTTACATGTTGTAATTTTTTCCTAAGCCTTAAGCCCTAAGCCAAAACCTGAAGCGAATTCGACAAAAAGCTAGTGGGGGGCTATGAATAATGGACATGTTTCATGCAATGACAGCTTGTGGTTAATATGGTCTGAGAATATTGGACAAAAAACGTAGTCAGGTTTAAATAAATAACTCCCTAAAAACTTACCTTATTCCAGAGGGCTTAAGTCTAGGGACTGTCAGTCCGAAGTTGGGACTACAGCTTGAAGATATAATTTAAAAAAAAAAGTGGTCGGGGCTTAACATTAACATGTCAACTTCAACAACTTTTTCTACTTAAAACTTAGCTAAGTTGACGAAAGAAACGCAATTGAGGCTAAAACAATTGGAGAGCAATGGGGTGTAGAGCTTAGTGTAAATGTTTAATACAACAGAAATTGCCTCTTATGGCTTTGGCTGGGGTAAGATAATTTTGGGACTTAGTTTCAAAATTTCAAAGGTCCAAGGCAATTTTACATACAAAATATTTTTGGACGAAGCAATTCTGTAGTATTTCAAAAAGCGTGAGAAACTCTGTGAACTCAGAAAAATCTTGCAGATGGACAATGGACATGAATATTTACCATCCTAATAGAGTCTAGAGTGACGTGCAAATTTATCGACACATGTATTGAGCAGGAATAAAAACTATAGGTATGCAGCGTACACAAAAATTCATTCACACTTGCAGAATCGGGCCGTGAAGTTTATTTTTTAGAGCAGCTGTTTCTTACTACGCCAGAATAAAAGACTTAAAGTTTTAATATTAATTTTTCGATCCGCTAAATATTATTTTCTGTGCTTTCCATTGGCAGTTTGAACAAAACAAGTAGGTACTCTACTCGTTGTTTGGCTATAGTACAGGAAAAAAGATCTCAGAGGAGTGGCACTGTCAGAGCACTATGAGCTTTTGCCAGTAGGTTAGGTTAGGTTAGGTTAAAGTGGCTGTCAGGAAAACGGCTGACACACTTAGACCATAATTAGGTCCGTTGTGATACCACATGATAGGAATGAGGAGATTATCCTCATTACGAAAACCATTCGGAGCTTTTTATGAAGCGAGAGAGACAGTGTATGTCTGTATTAGCTAGATCGCTTGGATCATTGAAAAAGTAGTCCCCAAGAAGGAGTCTGCGCCTCTGTGAAAGAGCATGACATGTGCAGAGGAGGTGAGGAATTGTTTCCTCCTCCTCTTCGTCCATGCAACTTCTACAGAAGTCATTTGAGAAAACGCCAAGTCTTGTGGCGTGTTTTCCTATAAGGCAGTGTCCTGTTATGACACCTATTACGGAGCTAATTTGTGATCTACTAAGTGATAGCAAACTTTTAGAGCGCCTAGGGTCTAGCGATGGCCAGATTTCTTTTGTGGCCAGACATGTAGTAAGGTTTGTCCATCTAGAGTTTGCTTTCCTTGCAGAGTTTTGTTTTAGCAAAAGTTTACACGTAGCGATCGGTATACCTATGTTCCACCTGTTAGGCAAAACGGGCATTAGAGTTCCATTTCTGGCAAGTTCATCGGCTTTACAGTTTCCCGGAATATCTCTATGGCCCGGCACCCAAAGAAGGTGAATATTAAACTGTTCCGCCATCTCTTTAAGAGACGATCGACAGTTTTGGGCCGTAACGGAGTTGGTAGAGACAGAGTTGAGAGATTTAAGTGCTGCTTGACTATCTGAGAAGATGCGTATATCCGATGTTGATATCACGTTTTCTCTCAGCCAAGACAGAGCTTCTTTAATTGCCAGGATTTCCGCTTGGAATACGCTACAGTGGTTAGGGAGCCGGAAGGAGAGCTTTTGCCAGTAAGACCACTTAAATATAATTTTTCTGAACTACCCAATTACAAACAGTTTGGAAATTTAATCAAAAATGTTAAGTTCAAAGCAACCTTCAGCTAATTTAAACAAACACTTACATAATGTAGGTAGCTACCTACTACCTAATCAATAATTACTAAGGGGCCAGTTATAGCTATCATTGAAAACCATCATTGAAAATATTAATTGTCAATTTTGAGAGATTTTGAAGAAAAAATAGGTGATTATTTTGATGCCAAAGTAAAGCTATCTTTCTCAATATTTATTTCTAGGTAAAACAAAATTCAATTTTGCACAACTTTTCTCATAAAATGATTTTTAATTTTTCACCTTAGGCCCCAGTTATAGCTATCATTGAAAAAGTTAGCTGTTGATTTTGGGGCCTTCGATTGTTTAATCATTGAATATTTTAATGCAGGAATATACCTTACGACTTCTTAATTATTTCTCCTCCAAAAAAAATTCATTTTGACCCATATCTTCCCCACTTCGTAACTTTTAATTTTGTCAATGATCATTGGTAAGGTAGTTCATCATTGAAAAATTAAAAGTCATTTCATGAGAAAAGTTGAGCCAAATTGAATTTTGTTTTGCCTGGAAATAATTATTAAGTCAATAAACTTTACTTTTGCATCAAAATAATCATTTATTTTTTCTCCAAAATCTCTCAAAATTGACAATTAATATTTTCAATGATGGTTTTCAATGATAGCTATAACTGGGCCCTAAGCAATATATGGCGTTTTTCTTTTTTGGCTCTAAATAAACCTCTGAGCAGAGGCTGAGCGATCAGAGCAGAGCTCTGAGCAGATTATGATCAGAGCCCTCAGACTTATTTATGAAACACATTTGAGCACTGAACTGTCATTTCATAGGTGTGTTACTTAAACACATTTTTGTTTACCTGATTTAGACAGGCGACTGTCCTGGGAATCCATTTTTAATTTTTTGTATTTCTTTCGTCAGTCAAATCACTGAAAAAAACTGAAGTTGGCTTCGCTCAGCGTTTCGCTCGATTTGCTCGGTCATTTTATTCTGAGCTAATCGATTAAGCTCTGAGCTAGCTCAGATGGAAAAAAGAAACGCACTTTTTGAGCTCTGATATGTCTGAGCTAAAAAAAAAACATAGAATTTTTGTTTGACAGTTTCGTGATCTGCTCAGAGTTAAAAAAGAAAAACGCCAATAAATAAACGAATTTGTCTAAGAATGTAAGTTATAAAATTAGTTATACTGCCATGTTTAACTGAGCCTTTATATTGGCTTCTAGCTCTGCTTAAAAATAATTCCCATGTTTAACACATATCAATTCCAAAAACTTGTTATTCTTCTTTATATTGAAAATATTTTAAGGCGCGAATATTTATAGGAGCGGATATAAAAACACAAAAACACGGCTATTATTAAAGAAGGAAAGTGATAATGTCAAAATTCGTTTTCTGTTATATAACTTCATATGTACAAACTGGATCTCCAAACTCCAAGCCCCCCCCACAGCCAAATCCTAGATCCGCTACTGCAACGAACTCATGAACTTATGCATTACTTTACATCAGTAGAATCATCGAGTATGTTTTTTTAGTTGAATAACTCATGCCACTGAAATGATGCAGGAAAAAATTATTGCGTTCATTTGTGTATTCATTTAAGTTTTTTTTGTTGTTGTCTATTCTCTACATTTTTTCTTGAGCACAGCACAACATGCTACTTAAATTGCAAACTGGTGACCGGCTGCATAACTTTTCATGAGTGAAATCAATGCATAATCTCTCCTACATGAATGCGTCATATAGGATTTCACCAATGAATTTTTCATTGAGGAGCATATTTCATACTTGGTTAGTGGTATTAAGTTATACATTTAAAACTAGAGTTTTTTTTTAACCATTTCGATACGGATGTGGAACAAGACAAAGAACATTTATATGGACTTGTACCACATCCATACCGAAAGGGTTAAGCAGTTAGTATTGAAATGTCAATATTTGTATGGTTTAGGATAGCCGACAAGATTTTATAAGCGACGTTTAGGAGACTAATTCCTCTGTAGTTGGTGCATTTCGGGGCATCTCCTTTTTTATGGAGTCGAGTTTAACCCTTACAAATAAATCGAATCAAAGCAAGATTCGACTACAAATTCGTATATACTACTTAGGGCTTATATTTTTGAAACTTGGTAGGGAGTGAATTTTTAACTCCTTAAAGAATATTTATAAGACCTTGTTCCTAGAAATTACGGTAGGTATTTACCATACAAATGTTGAAAAACCTTTAAGAAAAACAATTGCAAATATTGACAGATAAACTCAGTGACTTCAGGCGTGTTTTTGTGTTAAGGGTTGCCAGAGTGGAAATTTTAGGTAAACATTCGATAGAAATATCTTCCGTTTCTAAAATTAAAAACGTTTCATATTCGTTAATCGTTACTAATTTGCTTCATTATAAGAGTAGAGAGCGGGGGAGTTAACACTCATGACAGTTTCTCTAAATTGACACTGGTGTATCAATTTTCATCCCCAAACCAACTAACCAATAGTCCAGTAAGAATAGACAAAGAAAGGAAAAAATTAGTTCGAAGCTGAAATTTGGTGTGATCATTGGTAATGGTACTCTTTATAAACTAATAGAGATAGACAAGGGGTCAAAGGTCATGAAAATATTTTTTTTGGAAAATAACTTGAAAACGGTTTGATTTACAAAAAAGTGTATACAACTAACTTAAAGCTGAGGCAATTTCCAACAAAAATACCCATACACATTTTATAGTATAGTTATAGTAGTTATAGTAGTTCAATGAATCACTGGGGTCGTAAAATTAATTAGTTTTTGGTACCAAAATCGGCCATATGAAGGTGTGTTTTTTTTTTTAAAGCGTCGTCGGTGTGCTTCAGCTCCTATTTTTGCATGCACTAAGGCAAATTAAAATTCTTCAAGCTTTTCGAAAAGAGTGACCACCTAAGATAAACTATAAGATATTCCACATTTGTCCGATTAACCAGGCTCAACAAAAGGCTGTACAATTATCTTACTTTCCTCCAACATCTGCTGCTGTTTAACAACACCTTTATAGAGTTTACTATCATGTTCAAACTTGGCTGGGAAGAGATAGTACTAAATCCTGAAAGCTGGGGATGGGTATTGAGAAATAATGTTTTGGATCCTATTACCACTCTGATCCAACCAGCACCTGATGAACTTCTTACAACAATATTTTGTTATTGAAGTAAAGGTTGCGGTTCTAATTGTTGTTGTCGAAAAACGGGGTTAAAATGTTCAATAGTTTGTAGGCAATGTCATGGACAGACATGTACAAACTCAATTCAAATTGATCCGTGTGAAGAGGACATTAATGATGAGTAATTTCTTACCACGCCATAACAAATCAATCAGACTTTCAAACATTGATTAGAATTGTATTTGCAAAACACAGTGGAATAGGCCTCCTGGGGATACCAGATTAAAAAAAGCTCACCTGGGCACTCTTGACCTCTATGGTGGTGCGGAAGAAAGTGCAAAAAAAGGGCTAATTTCGCGATACTTGCGATTGTTTGAACTGCTTTTACTTTTTAGCGGTAAATGCTACGGGAAAATGTATATGAACATATTTTTGTGGGAAATTGCCTCAGCTACAAGTTTGTTATACAATTTTTTTTTTTTTCTAAACCAAAACGTTGTCAAATGATTTGAAAAAAAAAACATTTTCATGACCTTCGACCCCTTGTAACTGAGATAGCGGTCCTTGTATCGATGAGGAACTTTCTCAGTCTATAAAGAGTCACATTACCAATGTTAATACCAAATTTCATTCTCGAACTTATTGTTTCCTTGTAAAAAGCTAATTTTCCTGGACTACAAACGAAATAAGAGGTAAACGATTAAGTCATCCTAGGGTTCAATTTTATTGTTATCTATGCCATGCTAAAAACATTTCAATTAATTTCCCCAAAATATCATTTCTCTACTTTCAGTGGAAGTCGAAAGACCACCAGAAACTGCTTCAGAAACAACAACGCCCAACATCGGAATGGCCGCACTAGGGAATGGTTCATTAGCACCTAGTATACACATATGGCCAGTGACAACACTAGTATCTTGTTTAATCTTTTTAAGAATTTAAATTACTGTCAATCATTTTTTAATTTAAAATTTATTTCTAAGGATATTAATATAATTTTTTTAACATTTTTATTCGATCAAACAACGTACCTACGAAATTATGATAAAAAGCAAAACACACTAAAAACAAAAAATATTAAACAAAGATTTTGATATTATTTTTTAGTATATAAAAAACAAAAGGAGAGTTTGTATTAGTAAAATATTATTAAAAAAAAATGTAGACATACAAAATTATCGTGTGTGAAGGTATAAGTTGTGAAAAAAAGAAAACTCTTCAACCAATAAACTCATATGATTAAATATTAAGATATTTTTGTTAAAGTGAACAAAATACAATAATTTTTTAACAAATGAACAAACTTTTTTGTATAAAATGAATTTCATACATATATAAAAAATGAGTAATAAAAAAAAACACACACACACAAAATTAAAAAAAAAAAACTGATGTGAAAATAGAAATAAAACAATAACTGAAATCTATTTACAAAAGCTCATAAAATAGAAGACAGTCAGTGAAGTGATTGGGAGGAGATTGTAATTTTTAATTTTATTTTAGAAATGGGGAACATTGACTTTTGTAATATTTGATTGTATATTCTCTTGTATATGAAACAAAAAATTTCGAAGTGAACTATTTTTCGTATGAAAGAAATAAATAAATAAAAACAAACAAAATATTTAATTGTAACAATAGGAATACAAAACTGTTATAAAAAAAAAATTAAAAAGAAAAACGTTGTAAGAAAACCATTAGATAGAGGATTCGTTTTAAAATTGAGAATTTGCTTATTGTCAAATAAACTACGGACGACTATTAAAATGAGACTTTTGTTTTGATATATAAAATTTTATTAGACATCGGTTGGTATCGTGTAATGTCTCGTTGGATTAAGAACACTTGAAGTCATAGGTATATGTTAATTTTTTGACGCCTCCCCCACACTTGTACGCGGGGGGAGGGAAATACCCTCGGCGGATAAGGGTTTTTATTTGTCAGAAAATAGGTAATGGTTATAAAATAAATATTCATACAATTTTAAGATGAGCGTCGACGTAGAATTTCATACTCAACAGCATATCCGAAGTCCATTTTTCTCCATGTATTAGTTTTTTGTATAATCGCTTTCAAAATGGGGGGAGGGGAAGGTGGAAGAACATCAAACCACTATATATTCGTCTTAGTATAATCTAAGCATATGGCACATGACCTTAGGGTAATTTTTAATGCACAATCTTCTGCAATCAACGGCATCAACCGTTGTCTAATTCTCGATTTATAGGCTAATTTATGTGAAATTTCGTGTTAAAACATGGTCAGAAGGCAACCCTTATATCTCTGGTCTGCCAGTGTTGCCACCGTGCCAACACTTCTAAAAAGTAAATTTAGGATGTGAACTATTAGTGTACCAAAGCTCATCCCATCAGAATGAAATGCAAGGTATATAAATTTATTACTATAGTAACGAGAATTTTTTAATATGTAAGTATACCTACATATTTTTATTTAAACCCAGAATTTTGGAGATTTACTTGTACTTATACTTCTTTAAAAATCGGAAATGGTGACAATCTTATTATAATTAACTTTCCAGATACTAGCGGGGAACTAATCAATGTGTTACTCTTTTGGATACAAAACGCCACATTTCATTTGAAATCCTCTATTCCTAAATTTTTTGTAGATGTGTTGGTAGGTTTCTACTTTATCGATGGATAAAGAAGAACTCAAAGTGGATACGATAGCAAGAACAAGCTCATGCTCAAGGTGTGAAATTTTGAAAAATAAACATAAATAACATGAATAGCAGGCAGCAGGTACTCATAGTTTATGCTTTTTTAAAACAAATAACAGAAATTGAAATAGAAGTAATGATGTGGTACTTTTTAAAGTTTTTAGAGGACTTATTTTTGAATCTGGTGTTAGTTGAATTCAAGTTAAAAAACAAAAATCTTCTACCTCAAAACTCAACAGGATGTTTCCCCTTTCACCGCACAAAATCCAAAGTGCTTGTTTAAATTTACGGTATTTCATTAAAAATGATTGGAACGTCAGATTGAATATCTCGACTGAAATTCAACTTTTTTCGGAATTAGTTTCGAGGTGAAAGCCTTATTTTATCGCAATATTTTTAAAAATATGTTTTTGTTTTGTGTGATTTTGAACCATGTTTGATTAAGTTCAAATAGTCATAACTTTCCAGCTAAGCATAATTTTGGTAAGTCATAGAAATTTTTTTAAAAGATTAAATTAGTTTTGAGTCATACGAATTTTATTCAAAAGATTAAGGCCAAAAATTAAATTTGATCAAAATTCAAGAATATAGTTATTAATTTGTACCGAAATAGCGAGGCCAATAAAAAATATTTTATTCAATAAAAAACAATAACTATTAACCATAAAAAAATAGCCGTTACTCGAAAACCGTTATGATGCGGTATGGAAAACCTTTTGAATTTTGATAGGTTATAACCTTGCCTTTGACCAGTTCAGTTTGAACAGTTGATAATGGGAAACCCTACAGTAAAATGGGAAACAGTACTGTAATCCCCGCTTAGTTGCAACTCGCTTTATTAAACATCCCGCTTTTGAAAATTTCCGTATAAGCTTTTAAAATGACGTCTGTGAAGTTGGCAGTCCAAATTTCACCTAGAACAACTGGACCAACGCGGTAATTTCTAGTTTTTTTTTGCATTTATTTTGCATTTCTATTCCCGATTTTGCAGTTCACCAAATAGTGGTTGTAATCTTATGACCTGATAACTTCACAGTGAAAGAATAATCTTCTTCGAAAAATTAAGTAACATGCAATTTTCCACAAATTGTCGTCTTTAAGGCTAAGCGTGCACATGCAACTCTTACCGAAAATAAAAAGTTTAATCACTAGTTGATCGATGAACGCACACATAAGCAACTTTCTTACCAACTTTTAAATTTTATAATGCCAAGAATCAAATTGATTTTTCACTTAATCACCTTTTTAGTATGATTTTCTGCAGATATTTGTACACACAAATGTAGCCTGATATTTTGGCGCAATACTATAATATGAAATTATTGTGGACTTATGACCCACTTTCTTTCTAAAATTAGGGAATATTGACCCTTATTTTTTGGGGACTTTTTACTCACTTGAGTGGGTCAAATCTCCACACTAAAATTGTTCACTTCTGACCCACCCAAGTGGGACAAAAGTCCATTATGGACTTTTGGCCTGTGGACTTTTGACCCTGCGCCGATATTTGAGCTTTAATTGAGTTATTTGTTTTTAAATATCTGACAAATATAACTTAAGTTATAAGCCTCATAAAGTGGCCAAATCAAAGTGGTTTAATGGAAAAATGTAGTGGAAAATCAAATTTATGAGGTATTTTAACACCATTTTAGCATGAAATTTGGTGTCCCTTCATATTTTGTATACAGAATGTAGCCTGACATTTCGTACTTATTTAAAGAATATAACATTGAAGATCTGATCATTATAATCGAAGTTATAATTTTTTGAAAGAAGTCATCGTGCTTCCTGACTGCAACTCATCTGCGGTGAAGAATATGTACCACACTAACAGAACAACTCATTTGGGATGAATGTTTAGTTTGTCAAAACACAAAATAGTTGGTCCAATCGGTGACTGAATAGTTTCTACATGTGCGCGCACTATCATATAAGAGCATGGTATTCATTTTAGCAACCAAACTGTTTCGTGACTGAAAGTTTATAGCACAGGCCAGGGACTGTTTTAAGAAAAAATTAGAACTACCAACAAATCAGTATTGAACAAAATTAAACAAACGTGATTTAGAAGTGTTAAACAAAAAGTGTTTGTTTCTTTTTAAATTGTAGTACCGAGGGTAATTTTACCGCGCCAGCTGAAACACATTCCAATAAAATATATAATTTTTGGAAAAACTATTCAATACGAACCTAATTTGTTTGTAATTAAAATTTGATCTTTTTGTAAGAATTCCTCACTTTTGCTGTCTAACGGCTGATGCTGAAATTTGTTTTTTCGCTTCCTTAACGATTTTTTGTCGTTGATTAATTGAAAAAGTTATTCAAGAATCATAAATAAATCGGTCAACAATTTAGGTTTCTTTTTTACTTTCAATTGAAATTGCATGTGAAGTCGTTGAAGCAACAAAACCAAATGACCCAATTCTGTGCGGGTAATAGTTATCTATTAATATCCGTTTAAAATTTTGAGATCAGATAAAAGTTAACATGTTTTCTGTAGTAAGTTAATCCTAACAAATATAATAGTAATAAATCATTCGAAATTAAAATATTCAGCAAATATTCGATCCTACACTATGATTGAAATTTGACATTTGTAGAAGTACTATGTGTTGAATTAGTCGAAGAAAGAGCAGAGTGTTAAATAACAACTACCAGAAACGTGATTTAGAACTACCAATTTCAAATATCAACTACCAGAAAACATAACAACTACCACTTAAAACAGACGGCACAAACGTTTTCGATGCTGCAAGCCATGTGAAGGGTTGCGATTGCAAAAATGCAACAAAATTTGTCTACTCTGGAAGTACATGTCCCAAAATGTTTGTCAACTTTGGGAATGCAAGTTTTAGAAGACATTTTTTAACTATTCCCGGTCATTTTGTGCATTCCGTCCAATGTGCATATTATTTAACTTGGAAATAAAAATATTAAAAATATAAATGCGTATAGTCAATAAACGTTACTTCAAACTACACGATCCTTGGCGATAACCCTTTCCAGTTCCTTAGCTATAGTACCGAAGATACTAACACCAGTTTTTTTTTAAATTGCTTACGCTGGGTTCTATAACTGCTTTTTTATTACCTACTATTCCGATCGTGCGTCAATAAACTAGCTGGAATTCTACTTTTCGACGTAATTTAAGTACATAGCTGGATATATAATTGATGTTTAAGCCGTTATCATTGGGGGTCCTATTCTTTCGCTGTCCATATTTATCATTTCTGTCCAAAAGTATATGGTTACAGCAAAATAAATAAGTAACTAATTTTCAGTTTTCTTGTTTTTTTTCCGTTTCAGAGTCACATTTTCTTGAAATCATATATTTCTGCACTTTGGTACCATTGGCATGTTTCCAGAGCCAATTTTTATATAAAGTTTGATTCAAAATATAGTTTTAAATGCCCATTCAAACTTTGCTTGGAAACAAAAACCAACTTTCTAAGACCTATGGAAAAAAGATTGTGAAAAGAGTGGCCTTGAACAAGTTCATACAAGTTTAGATAGAATGTTACAAAAAAAAAAAACAACATTTTTATAACAAAACTTTCTTCTATTCATGAATCATTGAAAAACCATTTCATTCAGCCATCGACCAAGACGATACGACCAACCTAAAACAAAGTTAAAGACCGTTTTATGAAAGGAAAATAATATTTTTATTAATATTAACATGTAAATTATTTTACCATAAACCCTGCAAAAATAATGGTTTAATTTAAATAATGACATTTGTATGAAACTTTTCAAGCATATTTCATAAGTTGTCATAAGAATGAAGATGCCAGCGGCAGTACAAAAATATAGGGTGCTAGGTTGTTTTTCGGAGGGCGTGCATTTTTTAAAGCTAAGATTTTATCTTGGTGCAAGTGAAGGAAGTGGTCTCTGGTTAACGAGTATTTTAATTTTTTTTATTTGAAGTCATACAATTCATATTCCGCAAACTAATTGTAATTTATTTATCTAACACATGCATCACCAAGATAGCAAAAAAAAAAATCGTTCTTGAAATTTCCCACCTATTTATCCATGTTTATTGATTTTTTTTCTAACCTCTAACAATAAAACAAAACAAAGATTTCAATGAAAAATGGTTCAGCTTTTCAGTGTACCTGTTTGTTAAAAATTCAATAAGCAAATCAAAAATTAAAAGTCTTGTTCAAAAATTGTTAAAACAAAAAAAAATTAAAAAAAAATATCAATCAATTTGGAACACAACAAACAAACAAAAAACTCGCAAAACCCCCTACAGAGTTAAGATAAAAATATTAGAACAATTGAAAAATAGAAACATCCAGCCCTAATCAAAGACCAAAAAAAAAAATATTATTTGAAAAATAAAAATCATAAGACCTTAGCTGTTGAAAAAAAAAAGTTCAAGTTAAGTAGCCATTGTAATTGAAACCACCCTTAAAAAAAAAAAAAAAACAAAACCAAAATAATATACCTACATAAATCAAATTAATTTTGAGCAAAATGTTTAAAAAAAAAACTAAGAAAAACATCTGGAATCCATTAACTTTGATGTGAAGAAGCCCATTTTTGCGAATCTTTTCTATTTGACAAAAAAAAAAATCGAAACCAACTCAAAATTGTTGACAAAAATAAAAACATAAACAAAAACAATGAAGCTTAAAAAAACAATCAGTTTTTTAATTAAAATCAAATACATTTATGTAGTTAAATAATATTAAAATAAAAAAAATTGTCCAAAAAGACTTTGTCAATTGGAACAAAAAATTAAATCCATAGAGAAAAAAAGAGGTTGGCAATATTATATACCATCAATAAAAATCCGACCGATCGAACGACACACTTAGCGAGTCATATTTTTTGTACTAATAGCGTTAGAATTTTCCATTATAATTGGCAAAAATTTGTAATAAATTAAATAAAAAACAAAACAAAAATAGGTAAACTATATAATGTTAAGTTTTTCTCTTGTACATAATATACCTAATAATTGTAATACCTAATAACTGTTAGATAAAAATAATAACTGTTCATAACTATTGTACATACAAAAAGAAAAAAAAACAAAGTGAATTACAATTTTCAGCAGATTCCTCTGTATTGGAAATAAGTATACTATAACATTGTCAATCTACCAAAGTGTTAAAAAACAAATTAAATAAATTATATTATCTAATAAATAGCAGTGACCAGTGATAGCTGCTCGAGTTCGGATAAGTGTATAAAGCATCAAACTATTGAGATAAAATCGTAGCTAGGGAATTATACTTTAAAAATGAATAGAAATTATCAAAACCAAAAAATTAAGTTTTTCAAAGTTATAAATATATTTGTATATTTAGTAAAACTAATATAAATGAAGCCCTTCTCATTATAGCCCATTCTCTTACTGCCCTAAGAGTTAAAAATATATATATATATATATATAAATATATCGTGCTTTAAGTGTGCTAGATTTAGTGTGATCGTATATAAAAGAAACAACAACAAGGAAATCATATGAGTGTGTATGAGAACTATTTTAACATTGCTTATTTTTACTTATTTTGTTTATAATTTTTACATTTTGATTTTATACAACATTGCAGAAAATATAACAAAAAAAAAACAACGCTTTCTTTAGGAAACACCTTAACCATTCAACTGTAAGTATTTGATAACTTAAAGTTGTACATTTTTAGCTTGAACATTTAATTTTAATTTTTACTTAAGTCCAGAATAGTGATATGGATCATCTCTAAGAATTTCTGATTTCAAATAATACTAGGTTAGGTTAGGTTAGTGGGCTGACAGTTGATCTTGTTACCGTCACACTTAGATCAGTGTAGATCCATTGTGATACCCTGGGGATTAATCCCCATAAAAGAAACCTATGATAATTCCTATGACATAGCCCGTAGAGGGCGTCGATACAGTTCTTACAAGCTGAAGCTTGGAAAAGTCGTTTACAAATTGATTGAAGGAGTGTCAGTCGCTGCGTAAATACCGGGTTGAGGATAGGTTGACGCACCATTGTCTTTTAAGAGCGTGTCCCTTTCCTTTACTTTGATTGATCAACCCCACACCAGACCCGTAGGAGCAGTGGCTCCATGCAACTTCTGGCGCTGGGTTCGATAAATCAGTGGTTGGTGCCAGTGACTGCCCAGTTAGGTCAGATAAGGAGAGTCCGTCGACACAATCACCGGGCAAAGGAGAGGCCAGCCCACCATAGTGTTTTTAGAGCGTGAACCTCTCCCTTACCCCCAACAGGTAAATCATTCCTCCGCCAGGCCCGAAGGAGCAGTGGCTGCATGCAACGTCTGGCGGTTAAGTTTCATAAATCAGTGGTTGGTGTATGTGGTAGCTTTGTTAAGTTGGTCCCATTAAGGTGTTGGAGAAGTGTCTGTTTGCGCATAATCACCGGGTTGTGGAGAGGTCAACGCACCGTTGTCTTTTAAGGGCGTGATCTCTACCTCTACCCCCTCTGAAAAGTTCATCCACTCACCAGGCCCGTAGGAGCAGTGGCTCCATTCAACGTCTGGTGAGTGAGTTTGATAGATTAGGTGTTGGTGTTTGCGTCTACCCCGTTCTGTCATATAAACCTACGTCGTCGGCACAATCACCGGGTTTAGGAGAGACAAACGTATCACTGTCCTTTAAGGCCCGTAGGAGCAGTGGTTCCGTGCAACGTCTGGTGGATGAGTTTGAAAGATCAGTGGTTGGTGTATATGTCTGCCTATAGTTAACTCGGTGAAGCTATCAAGGTATTGAAGAATTGTCTGACGGCATATTAACACCGGGTTGAGGAGAGTTAAACACACCAAATAATACTATACCACCCCTTAAGTATAAAAGTCAAACATTACAAAAAAAATCGAATTAAAAATTATTAATAATTTTCGCAGATACTATCGTACAGATTTAGTACAATTGAAATAGCAAAAATATCTCCAAAAATTCAGGAGGAGAATTTTATTGTTTTATTTTAAAGAGTTCCTCTTGGGGTTTCTCAAACCACAAAATCCCAACAAAAAAATCCTGCGTCGTCCGCCATTTTGAAAAAGGCGTTTGAAAGCGTTAACTCGATTTTCTTAACTGCTATCAAATGTAGAGTAGATATTTTTGTTTACTTTTGTAGGTTAAGATGTTCTCTACAATTTTTGTTTTAAAAAATGTTTGTATAGCTCGTTCCTATAAATAGGTTTTTATCAAAAAATCAGCAAATTTTCGATTTAAAAAATGGTTTTTCAAGTTTATCTCAACCAATGTCCATCCGAACGAAAAATCACTTTTAATACTTTTTATAGAAAATTAAATTTCCTACATTCCTGTATTATTAAGATTTCATGTTAGTCAAAAAATTTTCAAGATAGAGCACGAAAAAATTTCTTATATTATATAATAAAGTGTCGATTGCTTTTATTAAATTGCCCCTACTTGTTCCCCGTTAGATTAACAAATAACATTTTTGTAGAGAAAGGTTATACCTAATAATTGTGTGTAATTTGTTTCTTGAAAATTTAAAATTTTTCATAAAATTTTGAATCTAAATTTGTAAATATAAAGTTGATGGGACATTTACACACCCTTTTAGTACGAAATTTTGTTGCCCCTTCCCAATAATTTGTATTAAAAAATTTAGGCACATCTGACCAATGAAGTAAGGATTTTTTCAAAGGTAAAAATGCCGATACCAAAAAAAAATTATTTTTAAAAATAAAATAAAGTTTTTAAAAATAAAAATAAATATTGTTTTTTTTTACCTTTTAAAAAATCCTAACTTAATGTCTACTGGTCAGATTTTTTAGACTAATATCTCAAAATTTATCTTAAAAATGTGGACACATTTTTAAATACAAATTATAGGGGAGGGGCAACGAATTTCATACAAAAAGTGTGTGTAAATGTCCCATCAACTTTATATATTTGCTATTTTGAATTCAAAATTTGATGAAAAATTTTAAATTTTCAAGAAACAAATTATACACAATTATTAGGTATAACCTTTCTCTACAAATATGCTGGTAATTTTATATTTCTTAATCTAACGGGGAATAAGTAGGAGTAGTTTAATAAAATCAATCGATACTTTATTATATAATATTAGGTATAAACTCGTAATCTATCTTGAAAGTTTTTTTGACTTACATGAAATATAAATATACAGAAACATAGGAAATTTAATGTTCTATAAAAAGTATCTTAAGTGATCTTTCGTTTGGATGGCCATTGGATGAGATACACTTGAAAAAACATTTCTTAAATCGAAAATTTGCTGGATTTTCGACAATAACTTTTTATAGTTAGGATCTGTCAAAAAAATGTTTAAAGAAAAAAATTGTAGGAAACATGTTAGCCTACAAAAGTAAATAAAAATATTTAGTCTACGACTAATAGCGGTTGCTGATATCACTAAAACGTGAATATTAAAGTGCAACTCAAACGGCTTGAGTGCTACCTGCTGTCCATGTTTCTCTGCATAAACTGTCACATTAGTACTTGCTTATGTTTATCTTGGTACTCCATTAAATAAGTGTAGTTTATGTTAAGTGGATTTTAAATTTATATAATTTTCAAATCAATTTTAGTGAATGATTGCATAGACACTGTCAAGTAGGTTCCTACCTGTCCGAACTTATGTTAAAATCGATCCAATTTGCTTTGAAAGTATAACTAAACCAAACAACCGTAAAATATCACAACAAAGCCAAGCGAAAATATGTAACCACAAGTTCCATTGCATTAAAGTCCTTGAAATGTTTTTTTTATTTTACCTAAATAAAATTATGTGTGTCTTCACTTCAAAGTTCATCACTTCATCTCAACATTTTAACAGAAGGTATGTGTGACTGTGTGTAGGTGTACAATATGAGTGTGTGTACTGTGTAATTTAACATAAAATAACCAAAATTTACATGAATTGTAAGTACCCGCAGTGGCGGATCCAAGGGGGTGGCTATATGGGCTTAATCCCTCCCCACAACGGATTCCTAAAATTAATTGAAATATAGAAGCAATACATTACAACGTGAAGAGTATTATATTTGTCTCAAATATTGTTAAGCTGTTAAATTTGATGGGAATCAGACAAAATAACGAGTTCGGGAGTGAACAATTTACATTTAATGTAATTTTTTCTCTAAGCCCCAAGAGAATTTTGTTGGGACTAAAACCGGGGCTACAAATAATGAACACGTTTAATGCAAAGACAATTATTCTCTAAAAACATCGCCCAGAAATTTGGGACGAAATAACCAGCTCGGGACAAAGACCTGAAAAGAATTGAACAAAAAACTAATTCCCTAAAAACTTAACTTATTTCAGGGGTTTCTTGGGGCTTAACATTAGGGACTGTCAAAGTCCGAAGTTGGGGCTAAAGCATTAAAGCATAATTGAAAAAAATAGGTCAGATTGAACAATTAACTGGTCTGGTTCAGATGTGTCAATTTTAGTGTACTTGTCTAATACAACAGAAATTGTTTCTTGTGGCCAGCCAGGGCTTAGACAATCTTGTGGCTTATATTTTCAGGGTCGGAGTCAATTATACATACAAAATATTTTGGCACTAAGCAATTACATACAAGATCTCTAGTCAAGGAACCGAATTCCACAAGCGTAAAATTTGTCTGTGCACTCAGAAAATCCATGCAGAGGCGAACGAATATTCGCAGTCCCTCTAGACACTAGAGCAGAAATTTTTGAGCAGAAATATAAAGTGTATGTAACGTAGGTATACAGTTTACACGAAAATTCATTCACGCCTGGAGAACTTGGCTACATGCCATTCTTTTAGAGCAGCTTTGTCTTGACATTTTATTTTACAATCGGCAAAATATTGTTTTCTGTGACAGTTCGAACAAAACTGGTACCTACTCTATACAAGGTACCTATACTTACTAATTCATGAGATCTCCAGAATGCTCATACTGTCAAAACACATATGAGTTTTCCAGTGCGGCCTCTTAGATCAAGATACATATATTACAGGTAATATCATTAGCATGTTCATTTTTGTTTAGTTCTGCGCATGTTGTCAAAATCAATAGTAAAAAATTGAATTTCAAACAATTACAAAAAATTTGTTTTTGTTTAGGTACTGTATACTTACACAAAGGGCAGCCATCTTGAAATTTGGAAAGGTGCGCCTGATAATACCTTTTATATGTCTACTGTGCTCTTAGATAGCATTTTCATTTTTCTCTCAAACTGGATCTCCAAAGTCCAAACCCCCCCAGAGCCAAATCCTTGATCCGCTACTGGGTACCCGTACCTACGTTATAAAATATACACCCATGGATTTGAAGCCATGAACTATAATTCTTGATATTTTTCCAGCATAAGCACTTCAAGGCATGGTTTTCTGAAAAACATTCCTTGCTTATACACACAAGCACTTTGCAATTAGATATCTGCACTTAAATTTGTGTATATGGGTTATTATGTTCTGGTACCGTTAAGTGTATAGTTGTGTAGGTAACCATAACGGTATCGCATAAATAATGAATTCAAATGAAAATTACATGAGGAAGTTGTTGTATCACTATAATGTCTTGTCATAGATGGTCCCCCGTCTGTCGTCATCCACGTCATCATCATGCCATAAAGTCTCTCAAATTAAATGGAGACCAGAAAATAAAGAAAAATGTATTCACAGAATATTGTTGTTTTTTTTTTTTTTGTCAGCACAATAATTGACGTCACCTCCATATACTCCATTATGATTATGTCAAGAGTAGTAGAAGAATATTCTCCTTGATGCGAGATATTTTTTTTTTGTTAACTATAAGCGATAACAACGGCATAAGGTGTAGTTAATTAGTCTTAATAGTAGCATGCATTGTGTATACGTGTAAAGTAGGTCGGAATTTTCGGATATTACAAAACAAAAAAAAAAGTAAATGTAATATTCATATCCCTTTATCTATACATTTATCATTCAAATATGTAAGCATTATT
This sequence comes from Melangyna quadrimaculata, assembly GCA_949320155.1. Classification (NCBI taxonomy): domain Eukaryota; kingdom Metazoa; phylum Arthropoda; class Insecta; order Diptera; family Syrphidae; genus Melangyna; species Melangyna quadrimaculata. Next base: position 375,092,420 of record OX439483.1, read on the forward strand.
ATTATTATATACATGCTTTGGAGAAATAGTTTTGCTTTTTATGTTTCAAGTTCAAAGCGGACAAGTTAATCAAGTTAGAAGGAATGAAAAGATCAATTACAAATTACAATGCTACTATATTGGTCAACAGAATTTAATGTGTTGAAGGGGGGGGGGGGGCAAAAGGATCAATACTTTAGTTTACAACTTATAGTCTAAGAGCTGGCTACAAAAAAAGTTAAGTCATCGGTACACGATTTATTTTTACTGGAGAGAATGATTTAGTGTAGCTGAGCACAAATATGCACGTCTGCCAGCGCGATTCAGAGGCTTAATGGGGTGAGCGAGGGTCGAAGTTGTCAAATTTTGGTGAAAAAAAAAATTATAAGGTACATGGATACCGATTTTTTTATTTTACTACTTATGAATATAGAGAGCTAAATCCAAAATGGCAGACGAAAAAGTAGAGGCTAACACCGCGGCAGACGTGTTTGAAAAGTAAACTGTTAAACCAGAAAAATTGCATTATTTCTGCCCCAAAAATCCAAACGGATATTTTGAAATGCAATTATCTTTATTTAAGCATGAACAATATAGTCGCAAAAGTTCATTGCCAAATCGCGAAACCGCCCATTATTATTATTCAGGTTCAAGGTTGAATGTCAATGTTTTTCACCTATAACTCCGAAACGGTAAGTCCTATCGAAAATCCTTTCATGCAAAACTTTTAGACCTTGCTGTCCGCCAAAAAATAAGTTATGACAATTTTTTTCCTACGACTTACCGTTAAGAAGATATTGACATTTAAAAAAATCTAAAATGTCGAAAAAGTTATGTTTTCACGTATAACTTGTAAACGGTTCATATGTCCGAAGACATATAAATACAAAATTTGTTCATTGTTTGACCCCCTACCAGACAACAATATTATTTTTTTTATTAAAAACAAACATTTTAAAGGTGTAATTAATTTAAAAGTTTCAAAAAGGTCTAAATTTCAGTTTTTTTTTCTCCCCTTTTTACTCTGAAATTTCAAAGACTTATAAAAAAAACTTACGCTCAATTTATGCAAACGTAATATTCAGTATAAAAATATTATGACTTTGTTTTTCATAAGAATCATCAGTCGCAATATATTACTGTTTTAATAGCGTTAAATATCGAAAATAAAGGTTGCATATACGTTACATCTTTTAAATGGTAAATTTTTCCGAAAAATTAGGTGTACAAAATTTAATTATTAATAGATTTATTATTAACAAAAGTGTTGTTATTTATTTATCGTATTTAATTAACAATATACTATAAGTAATATTTGCTAATCAGCTTCAGTATCCAAACCTGATGACTCATCATACTCTAAGTCTTCACTAACCCAATCAGAATCTTCCTCCGAATCGATTTCTTCACCTTTGCCTGAATTTTTTTTAAATATACTCCTATATGAAAAAAATGTGTTATGTTATATGCAAAAGTATTAATACCTTCAATTATTTCTTCTTCAATAACGTCTTGTACGGTGCTGGGAAACTGTAGTCCATTAAACCATTTGAACTGATATTTTCCTTCACATATTACCCATCAGCAATCTTCTGGATTCAAGGACGTCGGAATTTACTTATGTGCATTTCTCCAAATGGATGAAATGTTCATCGTTCTCAATAGATGCTGGTTCAATTTGGTCCGGCAAGGAGGTAAGGACGACGCATCAAAATTATGCAATTTCTTGTTTTGAAACGGTTCATCCAAATTTTTTTTAACTTTGTATGTTTTTAAAAATAATTTAAATCGAGATTTGTTTACAGAATCGAGAGATTTAAAACTATATAAACTACAAACAAATTTCTCAAGTACGGCAAACACATTATCCTTATCGCAATTTTCGTATCCTCTATCATCAAATGCTTTCTGATAGTATTCATTGTTTCGTAATATTTGCAGAGGGCGCTGTTTTCCTTTGCGAAACATTGCTGGATTGAAATCGCATCCCGTAAACGCATGGAATCCTGCTAAGGACTTACAAAATAAACTACCAACCTCTTTATACAGTGCTGACACGTTAATGACTCGCTGTTTATTCCACACTCCCGTTTGTATACAAATGGTGTAACTATTTTTAACATAATTCATGTTACATAACATTAAAATGTCGGTGTCAAAGCATTTTATTATAATATTTGCTTTGTATTCAATACAGCACGCTTGATTTTTTGTATCCGCTTCTTTGTGAGCATCAAGTGAATACTTATCGTTGGTGGAATAAAAAAACTATTTCCCATTTCTTTTACAAAATCAGCTGGTCTTGTTTGCTCTGGTCCAGAGATCACATACATATGATAATCAGAGGAATTGCCTCGATGAGATCTTTCATAGTCTTTTATAGAAGGTGACCAATACCTTTAATTACCTATAATTAAGTGGAATTGATTAGCTTTGTTGTTAGTAACCATTTGAAGGATTTTTTTTGAAATACTTCCGAAAGTTTTTGTCAAATCTTTTATGCAATGTATAAGGAAGAATCCATCTATCAAGCAAACGTCTGTATTGGTGGGAGCTATGGTCCTGTCTGGTCACCGCTCGTCTCGCTCGCCTCGGCTTACCGAAACGACTTGCGGTCTCGGCCCTGCAACTCTCTGCTCTACAGATGTTGATCTCCAATGTTTGCTAATATGCACAGTGTTACTAGGCCGTGGCAATTAGTATTTTCATTTATTTTAGACCGAAATTCGAACATTTCAAATAAACCAACAATGTTTTTTTTTATTACTAAATTATATTTGTATTTTAATAATTATAAAAGTTTATTAAAATATTTGTAAGATAGTCTTTGATTTTTGATTCAATTTGTTGTGTATGCGAAAATTATCTGGGTTTTTCAACAACTCAGTAGTAAGGCAAACGAAGGAGAAAATTGTATTTTATTTTAATTGAATATTCAGTCCAAGAGTATGGTATCACTTTTTCAGAGTTCAATTAATAGTAGATTAGATAAGGAACCAACATGAAAATTTATTTTGAATTCGATTTTACCATTTCAGAGTAAAAATGGAAAATAACAGAAATTTAGACCTTTTTGAAACTTTTAAATTAATAATATCTTTAAAATGTTTGTTTTTAAGAAAAAAATAATAATGTTGTTTGGTAGGGGGTCAGTCAATGTACAAATTTTGTATTCATATGTCTTCGGAAATATGAACCGTTTACGAGTTGTACGTGAAAACATAACTTTTTCGACATTTTAGATTTTTTTAAATGTCAATATCTTCTTAACGGTAGGTCGTAGGAAAAAAATGGTCTACATGTTTTACATGAAATGATTTTTGTTAGCACTTACCGTTTCGGAGTTATAGGTGAAAAACCGATATTTCTGACATTCAACCTTGAATAACTATTGGTGGTTTCGCGATTTGGCAATGAACTTTTGCGACTTTATTGTTCATGCTTAAATAAAGATTGGATTTTTTGGGGCAGAAATAATGCAATTTTTTTGGTTTAACAGTGTACTTTTCAAACACGTCTGCCGCGGTGTTAGACTCTACTTTTTCGTCTGCCATTTTGGATTTTGCTCTCTATATACATAAGTAGTAAAATACAAAAATCGGTTTCCATGTATGTTATAATTTTTTTTTTACCAAAATTTGACAACTTTAACGAAGTCTGCCGGCAACTTAGCCTCTCCTAAACCGTCTGCCATTTTGTTTCACGTTTATTGACGATGGACAAAACACATTTGCGTTATCAGAATCCATGTACCTTATAATTTTTTTTTTCCACCAAAATTTGACAACTTTGACCCCCTGACCACCCCATTAACAGTGGCGAATCCTGGTCCTTAGTATTGGTTTAGCTACATGGTCTAGGGAAGGTTAAAATAAAAAAAAAATCATATTTTTTTTTTAATTTTATTGATAACGACAATTAATAAAAAACATTAATAAATGATACAAAATAAAAGTTTAAAAATTTATCGATACATAAATTCGCTTCGTCGTTCGACGGACACAACATTTTCGATGACTTTTTCATAAAAATCGTCACTTTCTATAACAATTTTATAAATATAAATATCTACATCCTATATTTATATGGTATGCGTTGCAAAAAATCTTAAATTTAACCTTCCTACCCACATTAATGTATGAAGGTATGTATGTACCTATCTTTAAACAATTTAGTTTACGTTCAAAGCTATGTAAACAAATTTCACGTTAGCGGTCACCCGATAAAAGATACTACTAGCGACTTTATGCCAAAATAAATTGACGATTATTTAACTATGATCTATTTTATTTTAATAATATTATTTCTAGGTTCTAAGCATATATGCATTTACTTCCATCTCACTTCTCCAAAAAAAAACAATGTCGCACTCTCATATTTCAAAGCACCACAATCTACAAATATATTTTTTCACATTTAAAATCCACGCAAATATAAAATAATTAACTAATTTCGAACTTTTAGGATTCAATACGAATCAAATGTTTATGTTTATTTCGCAAATAGCCCAGTCAATTTGACAATAAGTTCGCAAAGCGCGATGCAGTTCTGCATTGCTGATTTGTTGTTAGGGTATGTTAGAGTAGTCTGTATCTAAGTTTGCAACTCGAAAACCTGTGCTCGCTGCAGGAAAAATGCGACAGTGAAAAAAACGCTAAAATCAGCCCATTTTTTCCGACATTTTCCTTTATAACTTTGGAAATATGCAATTAAGTAAAAAAATGTCCACTATAAACTTGTTTGTTATAAAATTTTCTACAAGCCCACATCAGTTTTAAATTCATGCATGTTATATTTGTGTTGCTATTTAACCATGAAAAACTAAGTAATTTTGAAGCAATCAAAAAATAAGTCAAAAATTATCCAATTCTGCTTAAAATTTGGAATCAAATAGTCTAGAGTAATATAAGACGAAATTTGAAAATTCGATCCAGATCGGTCAAATAGTTATGTCAAGAAACATAATGTTAATTAAGTGCAACACGCAATGTTTGCATCATTGTTGTGGTCAAAGTAGGACACTTAAGTTGGCACTAAATTTTGTACACGTACTTGGAACCCTTAACTATCATAAAATATAGCTATAAGATTTATATCTTTTTTTAAGCAACTTTGGTAGCGAATTTAAAAGTTTCGAAAATGTTCACGAAATTACATATTTACATGCCAAGTGTACAATTTTCGGAAGTTTTAAAATTGTTATCAAAGTTGCAAAAAGATATAAATATCGTTACTATATTTTATCATACTTAAGGGTTCCAAGTACATGAACAAAAAAATCAGTGCCAATTTAAGTGTCCTACTTTGACCACAGCAGTGATGCAAACATTGCTTGTTGCACTTAGTTAACATCACGTTTCTTGCCAAAATTATTTGACCAATTTGGATCGAATTTTCGAATTTCATCTTGTAATACTCTAAAATATTTGATTACAAATTTTTAGCACGATTGGACATTTTTTGACCTATTTTTTGATTGCTTCAAAATAACTTAGTTTTTCTGATTTTTTTTTTTAGTTCTTGGTTAGATAGCAAGACAAATATAACATGCATGAATTTAGAACTGATGTGGTCTTGTAGAAAATTTTATAACAAACAAGTTTATAGTTGACGGTTTTTTCCTTAGTTGCATATTTCACAAAGTTATAAAGGAAAATGTCGGAAAAAATGGGATGAATTTAGCGTTTTTTTCACTGTTGAATTTTTCCTGCAGCGAGCACAGGTTTTTCAAAGTTGCAAACTTATATACAGACTACTCTAACATGCTCCAACAACATATCAAAAATATAAAACTACATCGTGCTTTGCCAATTGAGCACTTTTTTTGGAATTATTGACTGTGCTAAAAGAACTTTTTGGATGTTTACTCAATCAAAGAACACTAATAATAAAACAATAAGCACACGCATTCACATTCATCCTTCCTACCGCATTTTCCTAGAAACATAATACGAAAGTAAAAAAGGAGATGACAAAAATGAACCCAAAATGTAAGTAGGTAGGTACCTGGAGCTGCTTGCATACCGTATCGTGCTTTATCGCATCATACTTACGCTTACGCTTTCATTTATTTAGCTGGGCTTTGCTTAGGACATGTGTAGTAAAACGCTCTTGTATTATAGATTGTATGGTATTTGTGTTTGTGTTTGTATTTGTATTTTGAATAGATATTATTAAAAATTGTATGCAATTTGGTAGCGCGGATGTTGTAAGCTTTCAAGGGAGACTTGTTGTATAAGAGTTTTGTGTTGTGTATTGTGTTAGAACAATGTGGGTAGGTTAGGTAGGTATCTATTTTTTTTTTATATTATATCAATGCTCTTTTTAGAGAATTTGGTTTTGGTATCGCATATTGTAACGCTGAGGCAGATAGGAAGATGGGAATTTTGTCTTGTGTGAAGAAAAATATGATTTGAAAATAGGTAGGTAGGTGGGTTTTTTTTTTCTATTTATGGTATTGATTATAACAATTACCTAATCATTATCATTATTGCAACATTACATTATATAATTTATTCATTTAAATTCTTGGTTTAGCGGCGATAAACCTGCTAACTGAGAGGAATCGCCACTGCCCATTAAGCCTTTGAATCGCGCTGGCAGACGTGCATATTTGTGCTCAGCTATACTAAGTCATTATTTCCAGTAAAAATCAATCGTGTACCGATGACTCACTTTTTTTTGTAGCCAGCTCTCCGTCTATTAGAAGGAATGGTAACTAGTGTTACATCATTAAATTTAAGGTAGGTACCTATATCAAATATGTTAATGTACCTACTTGAAAAATGCCAAAAGAAATTCGTTAAGGCTCATAGAAAATAAATGTTCAGAGTTATCAAAGAAATACGAATTTTCGGTATATGGTAATAAAATCAGAAAAGGCTGCAGAGATTAAAATTTTTACTTGATCTACAGAGCAAACATTTTATACATAGGTTTTGGTTTCGTGTCAAAAAAACGAGGTTTTAATCAAAACTAAATACCTACCCGATGATGGAGAGCCAAAAAAAATGGCTTTCGGCGAGACGCAAATCTTTCTGTTTGTCTGTGCGTCCTGATGTACGTACAAATCGAGCTAGAGCCTAAAACAGTTAACCGATTTTCTTCAAATTTGGTTTGAAGCATTTTTATGCAATTTTCAAAAGGAAACAAAATTAACTTTAGGTCATCTAGAACAGAAATAGCTGATATACAACTAATTTGTTTTTATCAAGTTTTCTCGAAAACGACTTACAATATTTCTATTCAATTTGCTACATATAATCTCTAGAACAGTATAATATCTACTACATAACAGAATTTTGCAAAAAAAGTGAAAATAGAAGTTCTAGCCATCCGATCCATCTAAATAAAATTCCTTTTCATCCGTGAAGACAACCATTCGCAATTCATTTTAGTTTGACTCTGGTCTATTAAAGTCCAAGCTATGTGATTTTTCGCAAGTTCAAGCCGGTGCTCCCTACGCACGGCTTTTTCTTGTTAACCTCCTCAGTTCGTTTGCAGCAATAAAGCTTGCACCTGCTTCGAATTTGATTTTTGATGTGGATTAACTGAAACTGAAGGCAATCTGAATGACCAACCTAGCGGTTGGTGAAAGCACTGTGGATATCTTTCCTTTGTTCTTTTCTCCATAGGAAAGAGAATTCTTTAATTAGTTGTCAACAGAAGTTGCACTACGCTCAATTTTTGAGGTTTGAATAAACCTCCGCAAGGTCATAACTTGGGTATTCAACCTAAAACTCACTAGTTTTTAATTTTGCAATAGTTTTCATAAGAAATATTCACGTATAAAACAAGTTTTACAACTACCTTTATTAAAATGATTAGTTTGGCATAGAGGGATTGCCCATATCTTTGAAAAAAAGCAAAAAAAAATATAATAGCTAAGCTATGTTGCCATTAAGACATTCAAAAAGGTGCGGGTAGGAATCACCTTTACGTATTAATATAATAATTATCGTCAATTCCAAGTACCTGATTTTTTATTTTAAATTGAACCTCCAAACTGGAGTAGGTAAACGTACATTCAAATTATATTAGCAGTACTCCAAAATCACTCAAGTGGATTTCAATAAATATTTATGTTTATTTTCGTTGTTATTTTTAATTTCATTTAAATTAATAACACAAAGAAACAAAATTTAACCAAATTTTTCCTGTAGAAACAATTTTATACTTTTACGAATATTTTAAACATCCTACATTCAAATCCCAATTGATCATTATTTTATATATAGCTATAATCTCAAATTATTTGACACGAAACCATTGCTGTATGTGAGAGTAAAACTATTTATGGAATGTACGGGGTGTCCATACACAGGGTGTCGCTTAATTCGTCAATAGTATTTTAGGGTATGATTTTGGGATATATTCTAAGAAAAAAATGGGCACGACTGGATCGCACAAACTTGCTCTCGTAGCTAAAAACTTAAACGTAGCTTGAAGTTGACAATGTGCATAAGTTTTGGTTCCATTACATTATGATATCATAAAAAAAAAATGTTTTTAAAAACAAAGAACCTCTTACATAAAAATTGCTATAAATTTGTTATTAAAGTAGCTAAAACATTTGTTATTATTATATGAATTTATGAAAAAAAAAATTAAAAAATCGTCAGAGCGGGTTTCTTTAAAATTAATTTTTACATATAAAAGTTCTTGAAAATTTTTAAAATAAAATTTGGAATACCAACTTTTAGAATTAAATAAAATACAATCTTACAAAACTAAAAAAAATATTCATTGACACGTTTTCAAGATATTGAATTTAAAAATATCAATATTTCTTTTAAAAATCCAAAAGTTATCTTTTCGAACAATTGTACCTATATGCAAAATTGTTAAAATTATAAAGGACCTCTTACATACAAAAATTGGTTCAAATCGGTGTAGCCGTTAACGAGAAATTTAAAAACCAAAAAATCGGTTCTATGATGATAGGTACATACCGTTAATAAATATTATAAAAACAAATTTTTGCTAATAAATTATTAACTGTTGTAATTATAGTAGCTCTTTTTTTTCAAAATCGTTAAAGCCGTTTTTGAAATAAATCAATGTTTGGTATATTAGTTGCATGGCAGGTACCGTTATTTCTTGAGCTAAAGAAATATTTCAATTTTCCCTCTCGGGAATTCCATAAGAACCTGAATTCCAAAGTTTGAAGAAACAGACAGACAGACAGACAGACAGACGGACAGACGAACAGACGCACAGACGGGCAGACAGACATACAGAATTGCGAGATAGAATTGCGGGAACCACCACCCATTTTTTCGCGTTCTCTATCATCGTAATGTTAGGGAAAATTATTATCTCGAGTTTTTTTTTGCACGAATCCAAAACTTGCTTTATACTACGAATATCGCAAGTAAAAATAGTTCTACAGTAAGGGCCTATCTCTAATTTTGATAACATTTATCAGGGATTTAAGAACAATCTTACATTGGTGTACCCTGACCCATATTAACGGTAATTGCTCTGTTAGTACTAACTATAGAAACTTTGCTTGGGCTTTTATGTTTAGAAAAAATACCAGCCTTTGTAATTGCTTTTAAATAAATTTGATATCTTGTCTCAGTCTTAAGATATCCAGTTTCTCCAGAAAATGCGTGATAAACATAACATTTTACAATTTTTTTTAAATTAATTTTCTTTATACCCAAGAATCATGCCGTAAAATACTATTGATGAATTGAGGGACACCCTGTACATACAAATAAACCACTTCAGATCCCGTTTAACAGTTAAAAAAAAATTATCTCTTTCAGAAACTGTTACAAATTTAGCTAAAAATAATTCCCTGACGATTATTAACCTTTTTTAAACGGGTATATCTCAAAAGTCTGCTGATGTGATGGACGGCTTCTGAGTTGGGATTTTATTTCAGCAAACCAAAAACCTTCAGTGTAAGCGTGTAGCGTGTAAGCGTGTAAGCGTGTAAGCGGGCAAGAATGTAAGAATGTAAGCGTGTAAGCGTGTATGCGTGTAAGCGTCTAAGCGTATAAGCGTGTAAGTGTGTAGGCGTGTAAGCGTGTAAGCGTGTTAGTGTGTAAGCGTGTTAGCGTGTAATCGTGTAAGCGTGTAAGCGTGCAAGCGTGTAAGTGTGTAAGCGTGTAAGCGTGTATCCGTATAAGCGTGTAAGCGTGTAAACGTGTAGGTGTGTAGGCGAGTAAGCGTGTAAGCATATAAGCATGTTAGCGTGTAAGCATGTAAGCGTTGAAGCGTGTAAGAGTGAAAGCGATGTTGAGAACAAGATTCAATCCGATGGAGAAATCTTTCCAGAAACTTGCCATAATGTAACTATAATTGTCTACCCTGTTGCGATATACCAAAGAGCAAAATAGTACCTACATACACATATAGCATATATTTTCTCTTAGCATTGTGCTTTGAGGTGAAATTTAAGTTGATACCTTGATTGTGATAAGCTCAAAAAAATGATAACATTATCATGAGACCAAAAGTAAAATTTGAACGTTGCCGTTGATTTGCAGAGTAAGGCAAAGTAATTTTGTGTTGGAAAAAAATATAGAATAGCTGGATTTAGTTTATGTCTGAAAGAGGTCATTAGAAAAATTTGAGTTCAGGTTCTTAGGACGCCGAACACCTGAGGAAATCCAGCATTTTGTAAAATGTGAATTTGTCTTTATCTCCAAAACGATTGGTTTAAGATAAAAAAGTGTCAGGGCCAAAATTGTTAGCAATATAGTTATCTTTATTATTTATTAACATTTTCTTTTTGTTTCGACAATCATTTTGAAGTTATGTCTTTTTATTTTTTAATTTTTCGCTTTTTTCTCGTCCGTTAGAAACTTACGTAACTTTTTAAACAAAAATTGAAGAGAACAAAATTTCCAACATTTTGATTTATTTTTGGGTATAATGCAATATTATACTAGTTTTTATATACCTAACTGCAATACAAAAACTTTTTTTCGAGAACCTATACCAATAAATGCAAAGAGCAATAATTGTAATCTAGGCGCCAGTCAGTTCTCCAAAGAAAAACAACATAATCGAAGCGATTGACTTAATGGTAGATTTGTATATAGTTTTAAACTAAGTAAGCAGCCAATATCCTAGAGCTATAGCGTCATCCTCGAATTGTTCTCAAACTAGGAAAAATCACACGAAAAGATATAATATGAGGAATGGTTCATGCAAAAAATTCTTTGTTAATTCATACAACATTCAAATCAAATTTCCTATCACGTCGCTATTTTTTGTCATATTAACTGCATTTAAAATAACTTAAATTTTATTAATTCTTAAGTTATCATATACTCACAACATTTTACTTAAAACTGCATTTAGTAGGTTACCCTGATAAATATTTTTTTCAATTTTTAAATATTAAAAGTTTCTTTGTATATTCATTTATTTGTGCAATTAATTTTCAACCTACCACTTTTGTACATAAATCAATGCTTTAGATTTATTATTCACAAAAAACAAAAATTAGTAGGTACCTTCCTTAAAAGAATTGATAATTTACAATGAATTAATTTTATAATTAAAAAAAAAAAACCTTTAAACCTGCATCCTAATAAATTTCCATTATATTCTTATAAAATCAAATCAGTCCAATATTTATATATCCAAATATAATAAAAAAAAAAATAAAAGAAAAAACTAATCAATAAAACAAAACAATTTTACATAAAAAAAAAATCCTAAAAGATCATAAGAATCATAAGACAATTAGCAGAATAAAATAATTTTTATATTTATCATGTAAATTAAACTGTATAATGAATTATATAATTTAAAAATTTCAATTTAATTTTACAAACATTTTATAAAAGATAGAAAAAAATAGATAAAATTATTACACTTTGTTTTTTTTTTTTTGAGAAAAAAAAATAATAACAAGAACAAAACAAAAACCAACATCAACAACAAGACAATGTTAAATGAAATAAGTAAAAGAATCAAGTAAAATATAAAAAAATAATGTTTTTAAAAATAAATATTTAAATGGATACTGAAAAATTTTATTAATACAAAAACAAAATAAAAAAAAATATGGCTAAAATGTCTTATGCAGGTATTGACGTCTTCCTATGCTACGCTGTCTATTATTAACTAAATATAAAAAAAAAGAAAAAAAATATAAAAAAAATATATACATAAAATATAAGATAATGCAAGTAAGTAACCTAAATATATATTTTATATTTACATAATAAGACAGAAGTACATACATTATACATGTAAAACTAACAACTTATATACAAAATTAAATTATTATTAATGAAAATTTACCTAATACACATAGATGTGTTTATATATTAATTTAAGAATAAAACAAAAATAGATTAGAATAAGAATACAAAATTATTATGAAAAATCAATGGATGAAATAAAATTAAAAAAAAAGTATGAGAAATATAAGAAAGAGATATAAGAAATGCAAACAGATTGCTGATAATCATTTACCCATTCCATTCATACAAAAAAAAACAAATTCATTTGAAAACACTTCATTTTTTCGACATACATACATACATTATGTTGATGTTGTTTTCTTAATTTCATTAAACCAGAAGAATATGTAAATATTGACTCTTTATAATGTGTTGAATATATAAGAGTAGTAAATGACTTAAGCTACAGCTTTTGATTTATATTTATGGTTTTACTTTACTTATTTTTTTCTGAATAATTGATTTTAGCTTTTTAAACTTACAACTTTTTACTTAATTATACATGCATATCTACAATTCAAAAATACATAATCTAAATGTTATCATGAATATGGGAACACAATTTTGAAAGAAATTTTTAGTTCTTACCCCATACTGAAGCATTTGCCAACACAAAAATTGGATTGTTTTTTTTTTTAAATTGTTGGTATGAATTCAGAAATCGCTATTTTTAAAGATTTCAAATTTTTCAACAAAATTAAAACAAAGATAGCTACTTTACTTAGTTTTGCTTGTGAGGCGATCTTAATGCCTGCATTACAACATACAACATAATCATTGATTGTGATTCTTTAACAGAGATCCAAGGTCGTGGGTGTGAAAATAATTATTTTTTAAAAGCCAAATAACATTTAAATATAAATCAGAGACTCGTTTCTAATAATAATTATAAAATGTGGTTACATCACCAACGGGCCTAATATTTCAAAACAAACTAAAAGGAAACCCTTAATTTATTGCGTGCGCAGAATTCTAACCACAAAATCAACTCATTTATAGTACATGCTGTTGAAAACATTAAACCAACATATAAGTCTAGTCCATAAAGGTTTTCACATTTTGAAAATTTGTAGATGTAACAACTAAGGTAAATATTTCATACTTAAGAAAAAATTGGAAGTCTTCTAAGTCGGGAAAATAGTCAAATATAGGTATGATGAAACTTTCAAATGTTGCTCATGTATGTGTTAACTTGGCATCAATAATGGTCAATAGTGTTCAATCAGAGACAAATCGAAAGCATTATTTAAATTTGAAAAATCAAATTTTTATGTAAAGCGTTATTCGGTTCCCCGTTTTTAAAATATTGAACTTTGGATGGTTGAACAAAACTAGTCAACTAGTTTCAGTAATTGTTCAGAAATATATTTTGTTAATGAAAATTAAAAAAAAAACATTATTTTACTTGTACTTCATATTTGGGATATTCGAACAAAAAACACACCATCAGAAAGTAAATCAAATTCAAATAAAAGGTCAACTTATTTCAGTTATTGGTCAGCCGTAGTTTTTTTTTAATTACTGAAACTAATTGACCTTTTATGAGGTTTTAGTAACCTTTCAGATGGCATATATATTTTGTTTGAAATATCCCAAGAATAAGGTACTAAAAACCGCTTTGACCTTAAAAATCTTTAAAAAATGTATAAACAAATCTATGGCTGACCAACTTCTGAAACTAGCTGGCGTTTTTTTTTAGATGGCATACTTGTCTTTTTATTTTTTAAGTGAGGTGCTGAAATATTTAAAACTTCATTAAAAAAATGGCTGACTAATAATTTCTGAAACAAGCTGACATTTTATGGCGTATTGGCAGCCTTTCGAATTATATACTTTTTTTGCTAATACCACATTTACTTATGTGCTAAAAGTGGCGATTGACCTTGAGAAACTTTAATTATTGATTAAAATTTTCCTTCAGCTGACCAATTTTTGAAACTAACTGAACATTTTTGACCAATTACTGACCTTATAGATGGCATACTTTTTTGCGATTATCACGTATATAAGATGCAAGGATCCCGAAAGCTTAAGAGTTGAGCCCAAGAAATCTTAGGGGATTTTTAAGTTTCAAAAAAAAGTTTTATAATTCTCCATTGGTACCTACCTTTTTAGGCCTTGCCGCTTTTTTTGACTTATTCGTTTCGAGCATAAGCCCCCACCTGGTTTTGTATACATAAAGTTCCCTTTGGACTTGACTATTCTAAAAGAAGCCCCAAAAATACTGTGGGTTGGCTAAGCTTATTTTCAGCAGCCAGCCCCCCTCCAGATTCAACCCTGGTCACCACTATAAATTCATAATTCTAAGAAATCTTGTTCTTAGGCTTAATTTTCTTCATTTATACATTGATATAGGGGAGCGCGGGGCTAAAACTAACACTTATTACTATTTATAATTGATGCTACTCCTTAGGTTTGGGAAATAAGAAAACCAAAATATTGAAGCTATTAGTCACCCCTATTACGAAACTCGTATTATTAAGTCGTATTTGGTCATATGTTGGGCTTGTGGTTTCCTCAATGGTAAAATGTTATCTTTTTTGGTGCAAAGCTTTTGGAATTTACGAATAGAGATATTGCGGTGCTGGTATTTAAACTTAACACTATCATCATCAAAAGACATGGCGAAAAGAACAGTTTGTGTTCTTTTCGGACAATTTTTGTTCCTTTCGCCATGAGTTTTGGTAATTATGTTTTTAAGTTTAAATGCAAGCATCGCAAAGTCTCTATTCTTAAATTCACAAAAGCTTTGAACCAAAAAGGATGATATTTCACCTTTAAGGAAACCACAAGTCCAACATATGACCAAATACGACTTAATAATACGAATTTCTTAATTGGGGTGAGTGTATGAGTTGTAAGAAATTTCAATTTCACCGCATTGGATTTGGCATACAACATTTGTATATAACTTTATATAATAAAGGTGCAATAACCTTTGACCTTTAACAGCCGTTTATGTCATAGATTACACTTTCACTTGCTGCCTTCACTTTAAAATCGTAAAAATCGAACGTACCTATGTACATACATTTTATTTTCCTCGGAGCTCTTCATATTTCTCATTTTATTTTTATTTGTATATAGATATTCCCAAATTATTTATTTCATTTATTTACCTATGCATTAAAATGATTTTCTTAAAAAATATAGTTCCTCCAACATAAATTTTTCTATCCAAACCACCTGAATTTACCGCATTCAATCAGTCGCCCTTCTTGATAATCGGAAACCTACCAAGGGTAGGTATATCTATGCATTTTATTTTAAGAATATGTAAATTGCAAATCTCCTTCTATGCCCATCAGCATCCATTAAACTTCCCTTAGCCATAATATTTTCATGTCTGAAAGAAATATTATTATTTATTCCTACCCATCTACACATAATCGCAAACTTATTGGCAAAAAAAGAAAACATATTCCAATGAAATATCTGTAATCAATCATCATAATAAATCAACATAAATGTGAATATAAAAAAAAAATCAGCATCTTATTGCATTCGCCAAAATATCAATCCACCAACAAACCCTCACCCACCCTTGGACTCACACCAAATGTATTCAGAAAAAAGAATACAAAAATCTTGTATGTAAACGAAGTTTCATCGGATCAACGGAACAACAAAAACATTATTTTTTCTTTATTGCTGATTTTATTTACTTAAAATTTTATTTTTCCTATCCCTTTAAAGAATAAATCAAAGCTTTTTAAAAATTATTAAATTATATATATAAATCTTTCTATGCGCATTTTAAAATTTAAAAAAAAAGCAAATACCAACCTAAATCTACTATCGACAAAAAAAAAAAAAAACAAACAACAATTATTTAAACAAACAAACTCATTGTAATATTTGTGCAAAAATAAAAACGAATCCGGTGTTTAAGTGTCATAGCAATACACAATACATATCATTAATGTTGTAATTTAACTGTGTTACAAGGACAAATACCTTGAAAAATTAATGAAAACAAAAAAAAACTATAAATACAAAATATTAAAACAAAATAAAAATATGAACTATTTGTTTGTCAACTCAAAAACAAACAATTAACAATAAATAAAGGAAACAAATTAAAAAAAAAACTACGAAAGAAATGTAAATGTATTGTTGTTATAATTTACACACATACAAAGAGAAAACATAAATATTATTATAATATTCACAACAACCTTATTAAAACAAAAAATCATAAATTATTATCAAATTTATCCACACAACAAAAATCTATTTTATTTATAAATTAAAACGAAGATTAATACAACAACAAACTAAAAAAAAATCAAAACTTTTCATATAAATAAGCCAAACAAAATACAAATATTGACAACAAAAAAATATTTATAAATTGCATGAGATGCGCGTACGTTATAATTAAAATTAATTAAATTTATTATAATAAATTTGCAAATTTATGTTTAAATATAAGAAAAGTATATTTAATGCCATTTTCCTTTTTCGGTGTAAATTCTTTTAATTTTATGAGAAATCTGTCACTGTTGCGACAGAAAACCCCTCCGAGTTAATTATATTTAATTCGATTTTCAAATTTAGTTTTATCACACTTCACATTTCTTTAAAATGTACAATCATCATAAAAATCATTTAACATTAAACAAAACATATGGCATCTATACATTCAAATAAAAATAACAAAAAAATATTCACCTATTCGTTATTCGTAAAATTAACAAAAACTAAAATTAAAAAAAAATGAAGAATAACTAGAAAAAAATTGTGAACTGGCAATGTGTGTCTGTGTATTAACGAATAGAGGACAAGTTATTTTTCAAAGCTTTAAAAAAGAGAATAAAATTATATATGTAAATGTAAATACAAAAATGAATAATGTAACCATGAATATCTTTTTATTAAAAGTTACTTAAGTTACATTCAAATGAGTTTTTCTTTTCAACGGTGACTTTAAAACTGGGAAGAACACACTTTTGAAATGTTTAAAGATAACATACTTTTCTTCAAATACAGTATCGTTAGTATATTTGCAGATCTCTCATTTACACATCAGCCTTTGTTACATCTTCGCTGCTTGAATCGTTTATTTCAGCTACTTTCCACTTCTTTTATGCAGAGTTTAACGCAAATAAATTGATGAATTTCTAAATACAGTTTCTAACTTTTATCTACCACCAATTATTAGATAAAGATGGAATTATAGTAAACAAATTATAAAGTTGGGCGTATTAGTGAACGGATATTAGTGGAAAAACTTTCAATTTTTTTTTCGCTCACAAGAACGAACTGTGAAAATTTCATCAAGAACGTTGGAACAGTTTCCGATGAACAATAAAATGTTAAAATTGGGAGTGACACTTGGCGGATTTAAATAAAACTATTTCTGGATTTTGTTTTCTTGCTCATCTAAACAGACTCTGAAAATTTTATTTAAATAGTTCCGATAGTTTACGAGAAAACCAGCCATTTCGGTGAATTTCATGAAGCAAAGAAATGATAAAAGGAGGTATTTTTTTTACTCCCGCGGGTGTTATTTCACAAAATAAAAAGGAAATAATACCCGCGGGGGGTAAATCCTATTAAAGTGGAAATAAGACCCATCAAAAAAAAGAATTAAGATTCGCGGATGTTTTTGGCTTTTAGAATCAAAGGGCACGGTAGTGCCCAGCTAAGTTCTGGCACTACACCATTTTTACAGGACCAAACTCAGGCGATTTTCGATCCCTTCTAACTACAGTACCAATAAAGTCAGAAACTCGCAGAATTTGCTAAGCAGACCAGTCTTAGCCAACTCACCAAATTTCAATTCCTTAGCCTTTGTGGTTCCCGAGATATAAGACTGCAAGAATTGCCGTAACTGACTGACTGATTTACTGACTCACTGACAGATCATCAAAATTATGGAGCACTTTCCGACATCGTAGAATGTTGTAATTTCGCACAGCGGTAGGCCTTGCGGTGTATACAAAGGAAATAATCGAAAATAAAAGATTTTCCATTCAGGGGGCGTGGTTCCCGCCCATTTTCATAGAATTGATATAAATTATTTGGATAACTTCCGATTGTCGTAGAATGATGAAATTTAATACTGATTTTTCAATCAGGGGACGTGGTATCCGCCCATTTTCATAGAATTGATATAAATTATTTGAAGCACTTCTGAGTGTCGTGGAATCATGAAAATTTAAGTTCCTAGGTATTGTTTATCTATGGCCACTACCTTTTATTCTGTGCCACTTTTTTAGAATTCCATGTAATTAAAACAAAACATGATATTCACCACACCTTTCCATGCCTTTTTATGTTTTTTATTCCTTTCCATTTCCATGCATGCATACGATATTAATACCATCAATGTTCTCGTTCAACATAACAAACACATTGAACAAAACTGTGACAATCAATGGAAAATGGAATGCAATAGTTTGAAATGTTTTGGTTTAAAGTGGGTAGCTGGTTGGGAATTTTTCGTTCGTATCACCCACCAAACCCATTTGTTTACATTGTTGTTTTTGTAATTTCATTTCGTGGCGATGAATAGATGTGAATTGCAACAACAATTTAATGCGGTGAGTTTGATTTGTTTGACAGTTCAATTACTGTTGGTCGGGATGTGTTTGAAAAATTCTTATTGTTAGGGTGCAAACACATTTTATATATGAAATTATTTTAATTTATACCTAAAGGTTGGACTGCATCATGGTCAAATTCCGACGTAATTTTTTTAGAAATTAACTTAAGGTCTCCCAAACCTATGCGTTGACTACATTTTTGTAAGACATCAGGTTCATATGGGACATCGCACCGCTTTAGTTGTGGGTACTCTCAATAATTATTGCCATAAATATTAATTTTAAACAGTGAAAGTTTTGTTGTTGTGAATGTTTCGCTCCGATTGAACGTTGATTTGAAAGATCCTTTATACAATTTAAATTGTGCTGCGACAAAAAAGTTCTCCTAAAGCTATGCGAACATTTTGGAATATGTACCAACAAAACCTTTATCTGCCAGAATTAATTTGTACGGGGATAAAAGAAAGCACCTACCATGATGTGAACCTCGTCTATTCTAAATTGAAAAAACATTTCTTTCAATAAATGCAATTCTGATTGAGGAAAACACACAATAGGCGTGATTTATTGCAAAAGCCATTCATCGCAGTACGATTTTACATGTATTATAAATACAACATCGCTAGCAGCTCAACAGCCGATAAGAAGTTAACGTAGAATAGAGACTCCAGTAAACGCTAAAAATCAATCCACGGTAAGATTCTAATCACATCGCACATAGTTTGACATAAATGAAACTATCTCATTTTCTCAGAATAGTCGGTTCTGGGCAATGGAAAACCCTCAAATTATTCATCAGTCACCTTTGCATCCGCATTAAAAGTTACAGTCTGGTGTGCAATTTGGTCAGGAGGAATCATTGGAACTTACTTCTTTGAAAATGAAAACGGCATAACGGTAACTGTGAATGGGGAGCGATATCGTGATATGATTATAAACTTTTTAACGCCACAACTGCATGCTTTGGGCTTGATCAACATGTGGTATCAACAAGACGCATACAGCCAGGATTGGAATGGAATTACTGCGAAACCTCTTTCCGCAACAAGTTATTTCAAGAAATGGTGATGTTGATTGGCCTTCACGGTCGCCTGATTTGACTGCTCCGGACTTATTTTTGTGGGGATATCTGAAAAGCAAGGTTTATGCAAACAAACCAGAAACGCTTGTGCAACTCAAACAAAATATTTGGGACGAGACGAGACTGGTTTTTAAGCGACCGAGACGAGACTGTATATATGGACCGAAATTAACAGAGAGTCTAATTAATTAAAAATTCCAATTTCAGTTAAATATTTATTTTCTTCTGCACGTATTCAAACTATAATCGAAAATACTTCCTTGCAATAATCTCTCTACAGGTTGTCAAGAAATCATATTTTTCGGAGACGAGACCTAATTACACAAGACCGACACGAGACCGAGACGAGACTGGAAATTTTCGATTTTAACGAGACCGAGACGAGACAAAAGTCTCGCAGAGTCGCGTCTCGTGGCCAGCCCTAGTTTAAATCGACTAAAACAAGCACATTATGCCTTTCAAATAGTAATGCTATATTTTTGTGTGAAAGAATAGATATCCAAGAATTTTTAACTATTTTTAAAATAATGTATCTCCCTAAGACAAAAATATGAGAGACAAAATAAGCCAATTTTTCAAAACAGGGTTGCGCCGCACTTTTGCACACACAGCCTCAATTAATACCGAACTATTATTGCAACATGCATTGTACTTTAATTGATTTGGTGAATTTAAATATTTTTACAAACACTGCTACTTTTAAGCTTTACAATGACATATCAAACTATTATACATATATATACATATCTTTATTACAAACATTTTTAGAGCTAAAAACATTTCAGCATAAAAATGACGCACTTAACATGCTTTAAGGGGGACAGAGGGGTGGGTGACGCCTCAATAAATTAAATGACGCTGGATTTGCTTCTTAAGAACCCTAAACAACATTCTCACAAAGTTTGAAAAAAATCTAAGATATTGAAGCAACAACTTTTTATATTTTTAGACGATTGCATATGAAATGACTCCCATGTGTCATATTTTCGAAACTAGAGCTGAAAGAGCAATTTTCGGCCACAGATTTGTAGTCGTCATTAAAATCTAGGCTAGTAAAATGTACTTTAACCCAATCATCAGAAATGCTGTTGGGCAATGGCCAGTGGGAAAACACAAAAAGGAGATAGATTTTTCATCATACTTTTCATGACTGAAATCTCGTTTTGACTAACCTAGAAGCACTGAATTGAAAAAATAATGACAAAATCAACCAAGCCAATAACGAGATATTCGGGAACATCACACATTAAGTAAGAGCTCCTCAATTTTCTCAAAAACCCCAAAACTTTATTTCCGTTCTTCGAGTTTTTTTTTGGCAAACACTTGGTATGCAATGTTGTTAAAACTATTATATAGATTACCTACATCTATAAAGCTCAATCAAAATCATTAAAGCGGTTTTTTGAGCAAACTTGATATAATCAAAATTGGTGTACGACAGCTACCCGTTCTCAATGAGTAAGAACAAAAATTCGAATTTTTGCTGTGCAAATTTGAAGCAAATTGGGCTTAGCGTCTAGACTCTAGCTTAATCTGCAGACGCACACATAAACAATAAACAGACCCATAGAAACTAATACTTGGCCTATATAGAGCAAGTAAAAATTGTATTATTTACAATTAATTTGTTATTTTCAGCTCAAATAAATAGCTTTTGTTTGTAAAATATAAGAAAGTCGATGAAAATATACTGAAAATTGAAAAGTCCGTGTGTTGTGTCAAAAAGAGAAAAAATGCACTGATATTCACCCTGGAGATACAAACAAACCACACAATTATTCCATAAACATGACGAGTTTTGCATTTTCTCTTGAATGGTACACTTGGGCGTATACCCCATTTTTGGACAAAATTTAATACATTTTAATGGCGTACTTTATTGGCTTTATTGACATCGTGTTACCCAAACAAAAAAAATATATAGATAGGAAGTGCTGTGGTCAATCAGTATATCTATATAGTGTCTAGGTCACTGTAAAACTGTAAAATTGGGAAATTCTTGAATTCACCGGTAAAATTTAGAATTTTAAGCAACATTTTGGTAGATGTCTGAATTGCTTTGTTTCCAAAATTTTTTTTAGTTTTTTACGACCATGCATTTAGTAAGCGGGTATTACAATGTAGGTACTGTTGCCAAAAAAGTACGAAATGAATTTTGAAAATAAAATGTTTCCTAATTTTATCAAATGTTGCTGAAAAATTTTAAGTTTTACCGTAAAATTCTAGAATTTACTTATTTTGGAGTTAACATATGTTTCGACTCAAGGATATCACGGGGATAAACACAATGGGGAGTTGGAAAGTGCTTTGGCATGATTGCTCTAGCTCTGCTAAGCTTTGCGGATTGGGGCGGTTCTTGCCCTTTTCCTATTTTTTTTTGTTCCATCGAATGATTTGCTAAGACCTCACCCTTGCCTCAATGCAGTGGTGTAGGTAGCTGAGTTTGTGCATTTCCTTATTTCTTTTATTTTCCAGATTCCTATCTCAAAACCTTCTCCACTTATCCTTTCCCTATCCTTAAATACTGGCATATTTTAACTTTGTTTGCTGAGTGGGAGGAGTTTAGAAAAAGGGCAAGAACCACCCGAATCAGTCGGGCTTAGTCGAACTTATCCAAGCTATTTCAAGCATGCCAAAGCCCCAGTGCTTATACCCGTGATACCCTTGACTCGCAACACATATATGATATATTTATTACAAAATGAAGTGTTACTACTTTGTTATCGCATTACTTGAGAAGAGCTGGACCTATTTTGATCATTTTGTATCTTAATTATTAGATTTGTACGTAAAGAAAATTTAGAGAAAAAGCACAGAAAGTTATTCAATTCAAGAAACGTACTGTTTTATGGGTTTTAGTTGATAACTTAGGACCATTTAAACATTGAAAGATTTCTCACAAACCACAGATCCGATTTAAGAATTAATTTTGTGTTTGAAAAGCTTAGATGCTGTCGTTTTTGCTTATAATAAAAATAATAATAATTTAAAAATATTTAGTTGATTAAAGGGTTTAATTTATCTAAGACCTCAATTTGAAATTTTTTATTTAAAAGCCCAAAACAATTTCTCTCCTATGTACCTTCTAATAAAGTAGGTAAAAAACTTAACTTTCTCCAAGTTGTTGGTGTTTCATTCAAACCTTCAATATATGGTGATGGTGCGAAAAAACGTTGCAGCCTACTCTGAGTTTTAGCTACCGTACAAAACACCCTCTCATTGGACAGGAACCTCAATCTTATCCTTTAAAAATGTAATCACTAGCAATTCAAATTTATTTAAAAAAAATGGAAATAATAGAATACCTACTGCGGTAAACTAGCCCACCATCACCACCCTTTATAACCTATTAAGCTGTTAAAATATTCATATTATTTAAATTTTTATTTCTAATAGCCCAGCATATCGTTTCCAATTTCTTAACATAAAAAAGGACCAACTAATACCAGGTGCTATTATAATGTTCTCTTATGGCATAAAAATAAAATCAAAACTATCTGAAAGTGCTATAGAGACAAACATTAGAACCCAACAACTTCCTGTTCAATTCAATATAGTTAAATTTCATGGGGGTGTTGTTTAGTAAGAAGTGGATTCTATACCTATAACCTTAATAGTCCAGGTAGCATGGTAGATTTACATGTTGAGAGATGGACAAAGAGTATATCGACCCGACCCGGACCAGGCTGGCACTCCTTAATTTGATTCCACACTCCACGCATTTTCACTCCTTGGAGTCCCATTTGCATGCAAAAGCGCTATTTGCTCTGACCCCAATCAATATTGCGCCACCTCATCTACATCTACACCTCCGTACCTGCTTTGTATACCTTTTTTTTTGACCTTTCATTTGTGGATAAGCCACCCTTTTTCACATTCATATTATACTCGCAATAACTTTAGAATTTATCGATTGACGGTAAACGAAAGGGCTGGCTGATATATAAGCAAAAGAATGGGATATCCTGACCTTTGATTTTTGTATCATCAACGTTTATTACCACTATATGGGAAATAAATCTTTATGGAACGATTTAGGTTTTAGTTCGCTTCAGAAGCTCGCATGGCCAGCAGAACAATGGAAAACTAAAATTATCTGTAGTTCAATGGCCCGGAGATGAGTTATTGTCAATCGAGTTATACCAAGAGCCAGCGGACTGCCTATAAGAGTAGGTAGATACCAAGTTGGAAGCATTCTAGAGGTAGTGTTGTGGCTTATCCGTCAGCCGAACATAGGTAATACTTTCCTGTATGGTCGTTCCTTTTTGAAACATTAAAGTTTAAGATCTTACAAATTAACCCTTTCAATGAAAATTTATCGTCAACTTCACCAACACAATGAGAACTTTGAAGTTGTAAGCCTTTCAGGGGCCTTTATATTCAGATATACATAGGGTTGCCAGGTTTGTAATACTTGTGATCAAATCAACTATGTAAACGAATGCTCCTTAAGAAATATTTATAGGAATATTTCAAAGAATATTCTAAAATTTTGCATTAGCCATAAAATCAAAGGG